>JAHZTW010000001.1:4606548-4629098 GCA_020283515.1 Alliaria petiolata | reverse complement strand
CCCCCCCCAAAAAAAAAAGAAAATAAGAAAGATAAAAACTAAAAAATAAGTTATCAAGTTTAGAGGTATACACTTCCCAGCTTCGATTTTGCTCTTGCTTCAAGAGTTGCTGATTCTGCTTCCTATTTGTAACAAACAAGAGAATGATAAATCACAATAACATCAAAGTCTATCTTGTAGATGAAAAGTGAAAAATCCAAGTCTCATGTAAGGATTGTATTCAGAAGTATGCATGAAGCTGCATCAGCCAGAAAAAAATCGTACCTCGATCTGCTGAAGCTTGGTTTCTAGAAGCTTTTCCCTGTCTTCCTCCTAGTATGCAATTAGTGTAAGAAAATTCGGTACCAACCAAATTAAAAAGCTTAAAGGCGAGACAACTCAAACACAAATAAATTTTCCAACAGAATACCTTAACTGTTCGGCCATCAGGGGCAGGATAAGCAAGAACGAAGACACGGTCAATCAGAACAATGACTGGCTCTTTCCCTAAACTTTTCCAAGGGACCTGAAACAAAGGTTTGCATGAGCCATTTTCAAATTCTAGATATGCTACCTAGCCATAATTACAGGAGTTTACTGACAAAAATAGCATTTACTGCTTTAAATACAAGTCTAAGTTCAGAAATCAGGGAGGTATCACCCTGACTTGCAATCTCTATCACAATTTACTTCGAATCAAAAAGCTTTAATATACAAAACAAACAGAATCACACGCATATTTTTCTTTTTTTAATGTCCACGCAGTATTCAAAGAGTGGTAAATACTTGTTTGAAAACAAATGTAGTCCAGAATATATCCAGTTAAATCATATGTGATTCCCCTTTATCAAAGCACATTTCCAACTTAACTGATATCACGTTCACAGTAAAAATTCTTCACAGTGCAAGTTTCTCTAGCTAATAACCTCTTCGCTAGCACTGCTAATAGCCTTACAACTCAATTTTCATATGAACAATGACCTATAATTTTCCACCGACTTCACTATTACCAACAAACATGTTCTTCATAAACTAAACCATATAGTTTTCCAGCACTGCTATTGTACATCATAGCATCAGACATGCATACATTTCTGGTCATGTAAGCATTTATAGCTATGTCATCACTAAGTGGTCTTTCCTCTCTCTAAATCCTCAAAAGAACTTTTAGTAGGCATATATAGGAATTAGTATGTGAAGAAGGATGCTGCAAGGAACTCTGGCAAGGAAAACCAATCCAACATAAAGTTCTCGACAGCTCAAGTATGCAAACTTTCTAGAAAGAAATATGCAATATCAGTCTATCGCATAGAATGGTAACGGCGGTCTGGAAGAAAATCATCAAAATTCCACCAAGAGACAAAAAAAATAGCAACCTTCAAAGTGATGGTCCCGACAAAACCGGATTTGACAGCGACTGGAAGTTTCAGTGAGTTCAGAGCCTCTGCCTTTAACTTCAGATCTTTAAGAACAACATCCCCTGAAAAGCAAGAAACCCCAACATCAAGAAGGAGAAGGAATCAAAATTAAACAGCAACTTACTAGAAAGCCAAGGGATTTAATCTCTACATATGTCATTTTCACCCTAAACAGTAAACAAAGTACTTAATAATGGAGATAAATAAATCATGAACAGTCTTTACACCCAAGAATTGTCAATACGCCCTAGATATCCAAATAAACTTATAAGCAAGAAAAAAAAACGCCAACCTTTCCAGACACTAATCCTCAGAGCCTCTGTCGAGAGTCCATGCACATATTCGCCCAAATACCTCCGAAGCAGATGTAGTACCTGAAGACCGAGTTGCAATTAATGATACTCCATTCAATCAATCAAGGTGGACACGAAACTGATGAAACAAAAAAACAAAAAAACTCTACCCAAGAGCAAAGATGTCCTGCAGAACATATATCACTATAATTGCAAAAGGGAATGCAATTTTTGGAAACTAAAATTTCTGCAAAACAACCTTTGCTTGTCTAATTAAGCGTCCAAGCCATTAACTTAGAGAGTGAACCAGGCCGAATTGTTCCTCAGTTCTATTCTAATTTCAATGCGCTATCAACTAATCAATTCTCTCCACCACCAGCTCGCGGATACTAAGTAAGGACCCATCTACATATCCATAATTTGCCCCACGGTTTTCCATAGATAGTTGCAAATTTGCCATACGCAACATCGAAACATAAGTTCAAAAACTGAAGAAGAAATAGCCGGTGACGGTGAGAACTCGTCGCAATCCCCAAAAAATTAACAAAAATAGAAAAGATGGCTTACATGAGCTTCGAACATGGCGGCGACGGACGGGACAAGAAATTAGCTGGGAGCGAAAATGGAAAGGTTTTCTTCACGTTTGGTTCAGAAAATCGAGGATCATCGAGATCCGAGAAACGAACCGATTCAACATTAAAGAGGGAAACACGATCTCAAAACTGCAATTAAACAAGCGTTCTTCGAAACCCAGCGATCGATCTACCGAGAGAACCGAGAGAACCGAGAGAAGCAAGAGAGTCGAGAGGCAGAGCGATAGAGAGAGAGAGAGACGGTTTTGAGAGAGAAAGAAGTGAGAGAAACAACGAGACTCAGGGATTGATTTCAGGTAATATACGTGCCGGTCCTTAGCAATTTGCATTTGTATTTTCGTATTTTTTTCCGGTCAATACACCTTTTTTTATCAATTTACTTTCATTTATATTCAAACGACAATAGCTAAATTTCCTTTCGATCCCCAATATTTCTTAAATCTCACAATTCTTCAAAACCTTCTTATGTGAAATCAGAATCATCAAGATTTTGAACCATGTAACTAATTGTTACAAATTATTTCACCAGAACCGTAAAATGCCATTTCCTAATTACACAAGCGATTTTGGATTATTTTTCTTCACTCCAACTATAAATTTTGAAATTAATTGTAATAATTTATAATTCGTTATTTTAAATATATTTTATCGTTTATAATTCAACGGTGAATCCATCTATCATGAGTTGTGGTATTTTTGCATCAGTTCATATTAAAAAGACCTTGGGTTAGTATTGCTTCCCAAAGAGAAAGTATTGATATGGACTAACAAGTCTTTTACGCCCTAAAAGAGTGAACTTTTCTTATGAGAAAAATAGGTTGGACGAATTATGGTAAAATGGAGAAAATATTTAAGTGCTGAGTATTTTTTCCGCTTCTATAAAGATATTTATGTGACCTAATTCCTTGATACTAGGAATCGAGTTGTAGGATCTTTCTAGATGCATGCCTACCTATTTGTTTCGTTGTTTGGTTGTAGCTCCTTTATAGACTAGACATCCTTTTTTCGCTCACTCCAAATAACATGGCACACAGCTGCAACTAGAAAATATGGCCCTTTAGTGGTCTTTTCGTTCTGTATGACCACTCCGTCTCATGTCCATCATGTACTTGTAAGTATGGCCACACTGTTGAGGTACATGCGTCTAGAGTCAGATGGCATTGCCGCTCAAGTTATTTAGACTATTGTAGCGCAAGTCCAAGTATCTTTCAGAGTTTGTCCAAAATGGTCATTACAGAAATATAGTATTAAGAGATTTGTCTAAACTAAAAGATGATATTTATCTCTAACAACTACTCTAGCATAAATTTTGTTAACAAATTATTTATAAACTAAATAAAAACATATGAAAGTAGCCGGGTTATAAAGAGAGTTAGGGTTTGATATATATAGCTCTTTTTAAGGTTAGAGTATTCTGTTTTTTAGTTATTTAATTTACCGATTATAAAAATAAATAAAAATACTTGTGATGCTGATCTAAGAAATTAAACAATATTTTTAGGGTTTCACGAGATTAAAATGATTATATCATAATTAACAATCAATTGCAAAGAGAGAATAAATTGGTTTTGTCATTAAAGGTAGATTAGTACTTAGATACGTCGAAACTCAACATGCGTACGATATATAAGAAGACTAGTGATCAAATAATAGTATATATATGTAAAGAGAACTCAAAAGTAGGAAAGTTTAAATTTTTGGATGTTAATATAGAAGATAATTATTTATTGAAAATTCATATATATATATATATATACCAAACATAATATATAAAGTGTGAGATTTTTTATATACAAGAAATTTTTTTATTTTCATATATATTTTATGAATTAATATAAATATTCGAATCATTTTAAAACTAAATTAAACCTATATTCAATAACTATATTCGAATCGTTTATAATTCAACAGTGAATCCATCTATCGTGAATTGTGGTATTTTTGCATCAGTTCGTATTAAAAACATGTTGGGTTAGTCTTTTTAAATATTGCTTCCCAAAGAGAAAGTATTGATATGGACTAACAAGTCTTTTACGCCCTAAAAGAGTGAACTTTTCTTATGAGAAAAGTAGGTTGGACGAGTTATGGTAAAATATTTAAGTGCTTAGTATTTTTTCCGCTTCTATAAAGATATTTATGTGACCTAATTCCTTGATACTAGGAATCGAGTTGTAGGATCTTTCTAGATGCATGCCTACCTATTTGTTTCGTTGTTTGGTTGTAGCTCCTTTATAGACTAGACATCCTTTTTTCGCTCACTCCAAATAACATGGCACACAGCTGCAACTAGAAAATATGGCCCTTTAGTGGTCTTTTCGTTCTGTATGACCACTCTGTCTCATGTCCATCATGTACTTGTAAGTATGGCCACACTGTTGAAGTACAAGCGTCTAGAGTCAGATGGCATTGCCGCTCAAGTTATTTAGACTATTGTAGCGCAAGTCCAAGTATCTTTCAGAGTTGTCCAAAATGGTCATTACAGAAATATAGTATTAAGAGATTCGTCTAAACTAAAAGATGATATTTATCTCCAACAACTACTTTAGCATAAATTTTGTTAATAAATTATTTATAAACTAAATAAACATATGAAAGTAGCCGGGTTATAAAGAGAGTTAGGGATTGATATATATAGCTCTTTTTAAGGTTAGAGTATTCTGTTTTTTAGTTATTTAATTTACCGATTATACAAATAAATAAAAATACTTGTGATGCTGATCTAAGAAATTAAACAATATTTTAGGGTTTCACGAGATTAAAATGATAATATTATAATTAACAATCAATTGCAAAGAGAAAATAAATTGGTTTTGTCATTAAAAGTAGATTAGTACTTAGATACGTCGAAACTCAACATGCGGACGATATATAAGAAGATTAGTGATCAAATAATAGTATATATATGTAAAGAGAACTCAAAAGTAGAAAAGTTTAAAATTTTGGATGTTAATATAGAAGATAATTATTTATTGAAAATTCATATATATATACCAAACATAATATAGAAAGTGTGAGATTTTTTATATACAAGTATGAAATTTTTTTATTTTCATATATATTTTATGAATGAATATAAATATTCGAACCATTTTAAAACTAAATAAAACCTATATTCAATAACTATATTAAAGGAAAATATAATCATAATTAGCAAAAGAAATTAACTTCCAACAATTAGCAAAATTTTCTAAAAAGTTAATTTGAATTAAATCTTTTTATTTAGGTAAGAACAATCATAGAATGTCTAAGCAAAGATTAGAATGTGTTGTTGTCAAGATGGTATGTTATCTTTTTTTTGGTGAGGATGAATATGGTGTTGACACATAACCAAATCTCCAAAATTTACTTTGCAAATAATGTTTTATATTAAGTAATAAAGTTTTTATTTAGGTATAAAATCATAGCATATCTAAAGCAATTTAAATTAAAATGTTCTTGGTTATATTAGTTTTAAGGACATGTACATCTATCTTAATTAGCCATAACACATAAACAAAGCTCTAAAAGAATTTACTTAGTGGGTGTTAAAGAGTCAATTCTCAACAATGGATCAGGACAAGACGACTCGCTTTGAGGAAGGATGGGACTACGTGCAGACTGGTATAGCTAAGCTAACACGGTTTGTGGAAAGACTTCCACAGTCTTCATTTGATGCTACTGATCATATGATACTTTACACAACTGTCTACCGCATGTGCACCCAGAAACCTCCTCATAGTTGCTCACATCAGCTTCATGACAAGTATCGTGAAGCAATTGAGGAATATATTTACTCAACAGCTTTGCCTGCTTTAAGGGAGAAGCATGATGATGAATATATGCAGCTGCAAGAGCTGGTTAAAAGATGGTCTAACTAGAAAAGGATGGTTAGAATCCTATCCGGGATCTTCAATATAAAACTTGTCATTGCTATGAGATCATTCGTACCACTGAAAGAAGTTGGCCTGGCATGCTTCCGTGACTTGGTTTATAACAAGCTGCAACGCAAGGTCAAAGAAGCTGTAATGGGACTAGTTGGTAGAGAGCGAGAAGGAGTGGATATTGATAGGGTGCTAATGAAGAACGTATTAGAGTTTTATGTAGAGATTGGAATGGGAGAGATGGAACGATACGAACAAGATTTCGAGAGCTTCTTTCTTGAAGATACAACGTCTTACTATTCTTTCAAGGCGTCAAGATGGATTCAAGAAGATTCTTTCCCTGATTATATTCTCAAGGCCGAAGAATGTCTAAAGAAGGAGAAGGAGAGAGTGACTCATTACCTTCACCCAAGCAGTTTGCCAAAGCTTGTTATGATAGTAGAACATGAGTTGTTGGTAGTGTATGTAAATCAGCTTCTTGATAAAAAGCACTCAGAGTTCTGTGAGATTGTGCAGAATTATGTCACAGATTCAGATGGTGAAGTCACGGCTACTAAGGAACATGTTCTTCTCAGAAATGTTATTGATATACATGATTAATACATGGTTTATGTCACTGCCTTTTTCCAGAACCTAACCCTCATTTACAACACTTTGAAAGAGGCATTTGAGATTTCTTGTAGCAAAATAGTCGCTGGAAGCTCCTCAAGTGCTGAATTACTCGCAACGTTTTGCGACAGAGTTATCCTCAAGAAATGGGGAAGTGAGGAGCTGTGTGATGAAGGTGTTGAGAAGGTGGTCAAGTTTCTTGCTTTTATAAGTGATGACAAGTATCTTTTTGTAGAGTTTTACAGGAGCAAGTTGGCACGTAGGCTCTTATTGAATCGCGGTGCTAATGATGATCATGAGAGAAGTATCCTTACAAAGCTCAGGCAACAATTTGGTGGGAATTTCACTTTTAAGATGGAGGGAATGGTGAACGACATGATATTGTCAAGAGAAAACCAAAACAGTTTCAACGAGTATGTAGCCAATAATGCAAGACCAGGGATTGATTTGACCGTCACTCTTCTTACCACTGGTTTTTGGCCAAGGTACAAGACGTTTGGCATTAATCTACCAAGTGAAATGGTCAAGTGTGTTGAAGTTTTCAAAGGGTTTTATGAAACGAAAACGAAAAGCAGGAAACTTACATGGATCCATTCACTAGGAACTTGTCATGTTAAAGGAAAGTTTGATCAAAAGCCTATTGAACTGGTTGTGTCTACTCACCAGGCTGCTCTGCTTTTGCTTTTCAACAGAAGTGACAAACTGAGTTACACTGACATTCAAACTCATCTGAAGCTAAGCCATGAAGATCTAGTGTGGTTGCTTCGTTCCTTGTCATGTGCTAAATACAAGATTCTTATCAAGAAGCCAAGCACCAAGACTGTTTCCAAGACTGATGTTTTTGAATTCAACTCCGGATTCACCGTTGGAATGCGCAGAATAAAGTTTCATCTCCCTCCTGTTGATGAAAGGAAGAAAGCCGTTGAAGATGCCGATAAAGACAGGCGCTATGAAATTGATGCTGCCATTGTCAGGATCATGAAGGGAAGGAGAGTATTGGGATATCAAAAACTTGTTTCTGAGTGTGTCGAGCAACTTAGCCTGATGCTCAAGCCTGATATTAAAGAGATCAAGAAACGTATCGAGGATTTAATAACCAGAGATTATTTGGAGAGGGACAAGGAGGATCCTAACATGTTTAGGTACTTGGCTTAGGGGGGAAACAACTATGGAGTCGGTTGGCTCATGAGAGAAAGGTAATGAAACAAACCATATATCTCTGCTTTTATATTCCATATGGATACTATCCTACAAAAAAAATATTATTGCCTTGTTTTTAGATTTTGTTTTTCTCATTTGTAAAACTTTGTTATGCTTTTTATTTGTTTCTTGGGATGCTATTGACCTTGCGGGGGTTTGTTTCTTGGATATGATTGGAGATGGCTTAATAAGATTAGATCGAATCTTCAATTTCTCTTTGCAAACAACGCCTGATTTTTTATTGATGAAACAAATACCTTGGAACAATTATACAATCATATGGAACAAGTAGATTGTGAAAAAGTAGAGACGCATGTTCTTGCCTTTTATTTGTGAAAGAAGAAGCTTTGTTCCTTATAGGTAAAGATCAATACTCTTGATGATTTGAGATGTGACAATTGAGTTAGGGGCTCGTGTTTTATATGTATGAATTCTTATATGTATGAATTCTTAGTGTACTACAGGCACGTGAGAAAGGATCTACTTTATCTAAATTTGGTCTGGTTTAGCCGTATAGGTGATCTGAATAATGAATCTCATTGATTGAGTAATGATATTTAATCGATCAATATTGAATCGTGTGGAATAAGAAATTGTATAATTATGCAGGTTCAACATCTTTCTTTAGTTCATCTAAAGTTAAATTTCATTCAAGGAGCCCTTGACAAAAAGTTCAAAACAAAAAAAAAAGCCCTTGAAAACAGAGCTCAAAAGTTAACAGAGCAAATCAACATCAACGAAACAATGAAAATAGATATGCTATCTAAACTCATATATAACTAACAAAACTATACACATTAATTTACGATAAAATTGCGTGGAAAATAGGATTATCTATCACCAATGTTGTTCGAATATCAAAGTAAAAAAAACCAGGTGGTCGTATCCTGGTGGTAATGGGCTCACGGCTGTGAGTTCCGCCATCCACGTTCGATTCCTGGCCACAGCGGATTTAACATGGCTTCCGCTAGGTCTCCAGGACCACGCCAGATTCGATTGGACGTGGCGTTAGTTGGGTGGTGGGGCCCAGATACCTGGATCATCAAAAAAAAAAAAATATCAAAGTAAAAATATAGTAGATATATATAACATATCACCCCCTAAACAAAAAATGAAAAATCTGGTCTATTATGAACAACTAACAATATATGATATTTTAAAAAAATTTAGAAAAATATAACGCTAATAGTATTCTAGATAAACGTCATACAAATGACAAAAAATAATTAAACAATGGATTGTTTACTTGATTTGTATCAACGAGTCTTGTATTCACAGTCAGAAGGAAGTTGCATATTTGAAGCTGTAGTCAGTGTGGCCACATTATCGAGTTATATGTGTCTAGAGATAGGTGGCTTTGTATCTCAAGTTACTTGGACAATTGTATCGTAAACCCATATCTCTTAGAGTTTACCCACAAGGACCATCTTACACAAATAACATTAAAAAATTCGTCTAAACTAAGCTATGTATGGCGTTAAGAGATTCACGTAAACTAAAATATGATATTAATAGGGTTTGATATATATAGGGTTTTCGGTTTTTCAATTTTCTGATTATAACAAACAATATGTGTGACCGATGCTAATCTAAGAAACTAAACAATATTTTAAGGTTTCCCGAGATTAAAATGGTAATATCATAATTAACACTCAATTGAAAAGAGAGAATAATTGGGGTTTGTCATTAAAAGTAGTTTAATAATTAGATACGATGATCTCAACGTGCCAACAACACATAAAAAGATTATTGCGTAAATAAATAATATAAATATGTAAAGGGAACTCAAAAGTAACAAAGTTTAAATTTTTGGATGTTAATATAGAAGATAATCATTTATTGAAAATTCATATATACCAAACATCTTATTATATAAAGTAGGATGCATCAAAGTTATTTTTTAACATTATTATGACACGTGTCAAGTTAATCGATTAGATTTTAGCATTAATCTACCCAGTGAAATAGTTAAGTGTGTTGAAGTATTCAAAGGGTTTTATGAAACGAAAACGAAAAGTAGGAAACTTACTTGGATCCATGCTTTAGGAACATGTCACATTAATGGAATGTTTGATCAAAAGCCTATTGAACTGATTGTGTCTACTCACCAGGCTGCTCTGCTTCTGCTTTTCAACAAAAGAGACAAACTGAGTTACACTGACATCCAAAGTCAACTGAACCTAAGCCATGAAGATCTAGTGTGGTTGCTTCATTCCTTGTCATGTGCTAAATACAAGATCTTTATCAAGAAGCCAAGCACAAAGACTGTTTCCAAGACTGATGTTTTTGAGTTCAACTCCAAATTCACCGTTGGAATGCGCAGAATAAAGATCCCTCTCCCTCCTGTTGATGAAAGGAAGAAAGTCGTTGAAGATGTGGATAAAGACAGACGCTACGAAACTGATGCTACCATTGTCAGGATCATGAAGGGAAGGAGAGTATTGGGATATCAACAACTTGTTTCTGAGTGTGTCGAGCAACTTAGCCGGATGTTCAAGCCTGATATTAAAGAGATCAAGAAACGCATAGAGAATTTAATAACCAGAGATTTTTTGGAGAGGGACAAGGAGAATCCTAACATGTTTAGGTACTTGGCTTAGCGGAAAAACAAGAGAAAGGTAATGAAACAAAGCATATACCCTCTGCTTCTATATTCCATATGGATACTATCCAAAATAAATATTATCGCCTTGTTTTTATATTTTGTGTTTCTCTTTTGTAAAAACTCGGTCGTGCTTATTTTATTTGTTTCTTGGGATGCAATTGACCTTGTCGGGTTTTGTTTCTTGGATATGAATTGAGATGGCTTAATTTATGAAAGAAGAATCTTTGTTCCTTATAGTTAGATCAATACTCTTTGATTATTTGAGATGTGACAACTATGTTGGTGTTGTATATTCATCTAAAGTTGATATCATTCAAGAAACAAATATAACTCATATATAACTAAACATTAATTTACGGTAACAGAGCAGATTAACATCAACAAAGCAATGAAAATATATATGATATGTAAACTCTTATATAACTAAACATTAATTTACGGTAAAATTGCGTAGAAAATAGGATTATCTATCACCAAAGTTTTTCGAATATCAAAGTAAAACTAGAGTAGATATATATAACATATCATTATCAAACCCCCCCCCCGCCCCCCAAACAAAAAAATCTGGTCTATTTAATATTTTAGAGAAAATAGTTCTCGGTAAACGCCATACAAATGATCCAAAATAAGTAAACCATGGATTGTTTTACTTGATTTGTATCAATGAGTCCCGTAATCACAGTTAGTGAAAAGTTGCATATATAATCACTTTCTTCTGCTCATCCCCTTCCTTGACAGAAGGCAAGAAGGAGGGTGTAAACTTATAAAAGTCTCGAACGCTATTGGCTCATGGTGTGGTTGACCCCAAGACTCCTCAACTGCTAGCTTCCATGTCGTACACATGAACCACATCTCCTGAGTCAACTTCCTTCTTTTTCTCCCTCCAACATTTATGAATTTTCTAAAGATATTTAAAATCTGAAACCCGAACCCAACAAAAGAAAAATAAAAATTTTAAGCACAAATCGGTTTTTATTTGAATCAAGAATAATTTGAAATAGGTATGCGAATTCGGATAGTTTGAATTTTTTGGTTCGGGTAGTTTGATTCCTGATGACACAAGACATTTTAGCAAGTACATCCAAGATAATAAAGATCTTAGGAAGCCCAAAAATCTTAATAGATTGGGCCAATTTAGCCTATTACCTAGAGTCAGTGGCGGATATAGGTAGAAAAAAGTGTGGCATGCGCCACACCATATTTTTTTGTTTTTCTTAAAGAATTAGTATTAAATTTAATTTTGTGCCCTTAGATTAATTTATTTTTCAATAAGTGCCCCATACTAAATAACTTTCTGGATCTGCCACTGCCTAGAGCTCTATTGACTAGCGATGGATCTAAATTTGGATCAAGAAAAACACACTTTGATTAGTAATGGTGTATAAATGTGACCATATAAACTTGCACATATATGTCTATCGGAATTCTAACTCAAAACTAATTGCCAATAAGTGAATTGGTTCAAGTTCCTTATATATTACTTTCAACTTCTGATGTGGAACTTATCTTACACACGTCCTCTAGAGATTCAGGTCTCATGACCCATTAATTATATATGCATGAAAATTATGCAAAGATGCTCGTCCAGCTGAAGTTAGGTTAAACTTTAGAAATGGAATCTAGTTTCAGCAGGAAATCCAGATCAAACAGAAAAATAATATGTTCATTAGAAGAAAAAAAGGTATTAAACATTTTGATTAAGAAAAATTAGTCTTAATACAGTTTGAACTAAACATCCAAGAAGCAGACAAGAACCTTTATGTTTCTTTCACTGCTTTACCAAGCGTGAACATTGTCGCCAAGCCGTCCAAATCACAATAACAAAAAATAAATAATTATTTGATTTCAATAATAAGCATCAAATCAAATCTCAACGTTATGAATAGATCATTAACCTAAAACTCAACCAACCCGTGACGCATCTGTGGGCAACATACACAAACCCGTGAGTTTTTGAGACCCGCACGTGGCGATTCACCAATTGATCAATTTTATTAATGTCATATCAATCTCTCTGTTATCGTTTCTCCTAACTATTTTACGTCGATGACGTTTGAGTTATCATGCATCTAGTAAGAAAAGGAAAATATTCTATAATCCATGTGCAACAATATTCTGTTTTAATTCACAACATTTGGTAGCTGAAATACAAAACCCAATTGATCGTCACGATTCGGTTATTTACATCTTCAGAGTGTTTATGAACACCTTCGTTAATTGCTTGCTGCCAATGTTATAACACATTTGATTGAATTAAAAACATATGTTTTTAAAAATTATGGAATTATGATCATTCAAAAAAACAATTATGGAATTATGGGTCTTGCGCAACGGATCACGATACCAATAAATGTAAACCACTATTCTTGACGCGCATTATACTCAAGCACATAGTTATAATCACACGAAAACAATAATTTCTAACTCGTACGTACGTTTGTAGGGCTAAATAGTGGTATTGTGTCTAAAGCCAATGTCGTTAATTTGTTACAGTAGCTAGATTCTATTATATTATCTGTTAAATCTGCTCGTACGTATATATCATGTGGTCAGTTGGATTCTGAACCGGATGTTCATAGACTCGATGCTAAAAAAAAAAATTTGCTAAAGTGACCCGATGCTATTTTTTTTTTTTTGCATGAAATGTCAAATTTATTGATCAAATGGAGAGGTTATGTACAAAGAGATTTCTAACTGAGCAAAGAATAACAAATAAATGAAATGAGGGAAGGATCATATAACTTGACCCGACCCTTTACATCAAACTAATTTCAAACCATCTCCTAAGTAATCTTTCAAGCTTATGTAGAAATTTGTAGTTGAGAGATACAATCCTGTTTAACTATCTATATTCTAAAGAGAAACATTATCTTCGTAATCTAAAGAAAAACATTATCTTTGTAATTAATTTAACTATCTATAAGTATTAATAATTTAGTAAAATGAATAGATTTTATTTTATTTTTTCATGTGAGTCAATAATCCCACTACATATAATCCAAGCAATATTGTCAAATATAATTTTGAAGTAAAATAAAATAAAATAAAGGATAATGTAAGTCGTGGTTTATATCCACACATAACTTTTATCATTAATCGCCAATAAACATAAAATCACGATCTTTCCATAGCCAAATGCCATAACCATATATAAGACCCAAGGTATGTACCAAATGGTCGAAGCCAATTATCGGTGCTATAAAATGCATAAAGTAAATGTTTCGTACAGAGATTAAAAAAAAAAATAGTAATAGTAATGATTAGAAGCAAAAATATAAATAAAATAAGTATATTTACGTGCTGTTGTAGAGACATAAATGTACACACAAAAAGTTTGATGTTACTACGAACCTCTCACAGTTTGCGGCATAAAGATTCGGAGTCAACACGTGTCACGATTTGGAGATACTAACAATGCGGAAAAAGAACCACTAACAGCGAGCGTGCGGCGCGTGGAAATGAAGTCACCACGTGGCATTAGGTTGAGCCACAAGCCAATGAAGCCATCACAATTTTTTTTTTCTGTGAAAAAGAGATTTTAACCCCGACCCGTGAGAGATACATGTGACAGATAGAGACGAAATCAAAGACTCACGCTTTAAAATTTTATTATTGTTGTCTCTCTTTATATTCCTTCTAATCAACTTTTATGAATAATGGCTTCGACCTTCGAGTTTTTTTGTTTTTGTTTTTTGTTTTCGTTTTTAATATGAAATCATATGATTATTTATTATATCTAGCTAGGATTTCAGTTCGTATATATGTGGACGAAATATATGTATATTAATTGGTGACAAGTGACAACTCTATATTCGAAAGGAAATCGATAACGTTTTAAATCGTGCATACAATCGATTAGTGGATGGTATTCATGACAAAAAGAGAAAATCAAATTAGTATTTTTCTTCAATACTTAAGTGTAACTATCATCGTATTTTTGTTGTTGTTTTTTTTTGTGACTAGAAGTAATTTGGTCCCGCCAAAGTACGTTTAAAATGACGGTTAAGTTTTCATCTGTTCTTTCTTACCTAGTATTTTTGTTGTTGTTCGTAACTTTGATTTGAGTTTTTTTTGTTTTACTCACTTTGATTAAATTGTGAAAGTAAAAATAATAGGATAAACGGTGAATCGGTTTGTACTAGTTTTGAGTTATATTAATTTTTTGCTAAATCAATTACGATGTTTCACACTAAAACCATTTTATGTGACTTTCATAAATATTTTTGTTTTTCTATAAACTAAAAAACGATCACACACACACAAACATATATATATGTTGTATAGTATACAAGAGATGATATAAAATATTAACCAAGTGTAGTACACTAATTAGTTTCTATTTGGAGAGAAATTGTTTTGTTGAAATACGCCATAGATCGATTCTTATCAATTGTGGAATTATCTAACCATTTTTAATTGGCCAATCGAAATAATACCATACTTTAGGTTTATTAAAAAAATTAAGGGAATGAACTACTCGACAAGTACACTTAGCATGGAAAAATTAGCCGGGTGGCAAAATGTTGAAGGTTATAAAAAAGAAAAATGTATGTAGACCTATATCATTATCCCAAAAAATATGATAGGAATTTGTATACCATCACTTACAAAAAGGAAAAATTAGAATAAAAACAATGAATTAACGGACAACTACTTTATACATTTGAAGAATAATGTCACTTTCTTTGTTTACTTTCACATGCAATATGGAATTCATACATGTATATATATTGGTGGGTGAATTTATACATATATTTGCACATTTTTGTTAAGAAGTTAGATCAATAGTCGGAAAAAAAAAGTTAGATCAATTTTGGCCGACATTAAATGATTTCGTTCAAAAATAAAAGAAAATAGAGAAATGTGGGAGGACAGCTCAAGCATTAAGACCAAAGGATAAAAATTCGGAGCCCGCCCAACTTTTCATCCGTCTGCAACGTCCACAAGAAAATACTCCAACTACAATACAACTAAGTGTCACGAGATTTGTCTATTTGTATACCTTTGCTTCTCAATTATTTATTTCATTTATTTTAAAATGCAAATATAAAACTATGCAAACGTATTTTAATATGTTTGCACACATTATTTTCTAAACATATTTGTGTTTTTTTTCTTCTGGTAGGTACGGAGACACTGTTTGCGTTAAACAAATTTTTTTTTTAGATACAAAAAGGAAGGAATACATGTATATGTGTCTTGTATCAGTACTGTAGCCTCTATAATTTGGGTTTTGAGCTAGGTTGAAAATGATTGATCATAGTCGAATTAGAAGACGTTGTTAAAACTTAGAGCTTGATTGGTTCTCCCGCTAGCATCCGCAAACACAGCTTTTGCGGGTGGTAGCGGTTGTTGGCGTTTGACAACAATCACACAAAACGCTTTTTACCGCTTCGAACTGCTTTGTATCGTTCAAAATCAAAAGCTCCTTCCAGCTAGCATTTGCGGTTACGGGCGGTTGAGGATAGATAATTCAAAAAATTAAAAATTAAAAAAAAAACACAAAATTTATTTAAAATTAAGATATATATAAGAAACTTTTTTAAAAATAAGATTTGAATATTACAATTACAAATAAATAAATAAATTTAATATTTTTTAACTAATATTCATTAACAATCTTTCATAATTTTATATGTATAAGATCTATAAACTCTAACTATTTTGATAAATTTTCTTTTCATCACTAATGTAAATATAACAACTAAAATTCTTTTCATCTAACATCTCCATACCAAAAAAAAAAAAATTCTATTAAAATCATAACTTCATCCAAACTAAAACAAATTGAGAAATAAAAGTAATAATTTTTATAATTAATTATGTTTTATTAATAATTTTATAGTTTTCTTATAATAATATAGTTTTAAATATTTTTTATAGTTATAAAATTTGTTTATATTGTTAATTTATTGTTTAACCGTTATTACATCCGCAAGTTAACCAATCGTAAATATCCCGCAAACACATCCGTTTCTAACCGCTGTGTCAGTCGTACAATCCGGTTAATAACGCTGTTAACCGCAATCGCCCACTTTCGCAAACTCCCGCAATCACAACCGCAACAGCTGCGTTTAAACCAGTCAGACCCTTAATTATAAGGAAAAGAACAATTAAGTTTTGAAAAACAAATTAAAATATGAAAAATATCAGTATCATTTATTATACAAATTTTATTTAATCCAAATGTATTATTTCAGTATCTCATCACAATAAACAAAGCAAAAAATATTCATTGTTGACGCATATATACATCTTTACAACATGGCCTACAAAAATTTAAGTCGGCCATGTAAAAAAAATGTTCTGAACAATAGCAGTACGAACTACGAAGAAAGAAGGTGAACAAAGTGAACTTTATTAATTATTGAACAGTTGCACACAGACGCATCACGAATGTAAACACAAGATTTCAAATCAATCCTTTCAACATTATGTGTTCTAATCATTAAGTATTTAACTATTTATATTTAATTTGTAGATATATCTATTGGGGATTTGGGGGTTTTAATCAGTTTATCTTATCATCGTGAGGCTTATCACATGTTGCATGTTTTGCTTGTATAAATAACTGCTACGTAAATAAGAATTATACTTGGCCCTTTTCTCTAAAATAAAATAAAATAAGAATTACCTAAAAAGTAAAATAAACAACTACATATACATTTTTGTTAATTTATATAGGTCGACTCATAGGTTGAAACTTTAAGGAATGTGTAGATCATTTAGCCATGTCCTTATGTATATTTACTTTTTCTGTTAATTATATATATATATATATATATATATATATAACGTCTTATTCACTTTCAATTCATGCATCATTTTGTACGAAAACTATAACAAATCATGATACCGTCTACTAATATACCATTTGATAGTGTTGAAAGGCTTGTCTCACTGTATATATTTAGATTAACCCTTTTTGAGGGGTCAAATTATATGGTCTATTAAGTCCACTAATTAAATAACCAATACAATTTAGTTGTTACCCAATGAAAGATCTAAAACACTCACAACCGAATTTGTTATGTATATGCTCGTGGTTGTTATTCAAGCTTAGGGTTGTAATTTTAATTACGTACGTCAAACCTAATCTGCGGTAGAACATAGAGATACAAACGCGAAAGCATAAAGCAAGACACCTTTTGTTACGTGTTGGTGGTATTACAAATGTATTAAGATATTACGAGATTAGAATTGGAATGCTTTTCGCTAATCAGTAATATCACCTTTTGCTTTTTTTAGTAATTCATTCTCTTTGTCTCCTCCTTTACAAAATTTTCTCAAAGCTATTTACATATATTAGTATATTTTAGAAAATTTGGTTATATAAGTTCACGTAGCAGACATCGCCGTTTGCCGGATCATAAAACTTTGGTTATGGTTCTGACGTGAGAAGAAGTTTGGTTTCGTTGGTTGGCCTTCGGAAATCTTCGATACTATCGGACTTAGGGTCTCGAAAAGTTTAAGAAGAATTGTAAGTTTATGGTGGTAATTGTTCTTCGAGTTAACTTGATTTTTTCTCTGTTTTAGTCTCGGATTCTTTTGAGTTTGGTTTAGAAGGTTTACCAGTTGAATCTTTCTAATGTATCCTTTAAATGTATTTTTCAGTGTGTTCTAATAAAATCTTTATATGACAAAAAAAAAAAGTTCACGTAGCAATATTTTGCATGGGGATTGGAGACGAATAACAAGGGTTGCTAATGAACCTTTTACTGACTTGCTGTAAAGTTAAGTTACTTTAACATCATCAGTTTGAAAATTTAGGCTGGAGACTAGGAGTGCTTTGTATCTTTGAGCACAGGGAACATCCGAACATTAGATCTCTTGGACCGCGTGAGGTTATATAGTGCCAAATTATACTTACCATGGTAATTTTTTGTTTTGTTTCGTTTAAAGATTAATTAGTTGCATTATGATATATCATGCTTTTTACCCATTTTGACCATGATATAAGTGTTTTTATTGAGTCTTAGTATTTATTTTCGAGTCTATATGGAGTCTATGCAGATTCAGGTACAATTGGAGATAAACTGGAGATTTGGATACATTTTGGAGCATAATGGAATGAAGTCACGAAGTGTTGAAGTCGGATTGAAGATGCACGATGGGTGTCGATCGACACACATTGGTGTCGATCGACACCGACTTTCCCGAAATCAAAGACGTGAAGATTCCAGAGTTTTTGAAGAAAAAGGAAATTCCAAGACTTTTCCTAATCTAAAAGGGAATTGAAGATTCGTACCTAGGCCTATAAATAGAGGTTTTATGCCATTGTTTAGGCATCCATCACTTATTATTTTAGAGAGACAAAGAGAGAGTTTAGGTTTTGAGAGCTTTTAGGGAGAAAAATATGCACTCTGTTCTTGAGAGATTTGGAACCCTTGTATCTTTTCTTTTATTCTTTTTATGCAAATTACTTATTTTATGATGTTTGCTGCATCTATGTCTGACTAGTTTCATAGTTAGGTTGTGGGGTTTTCAAGGGATTGATGATAGGTTGTTAGAATTGATTTTCTGTTGGGATTATTTGCTTGTTCTTCATCTTTGATTGCTTTAACTCTGAAATTTAGGATTGATCACCTAGATTTCGAAACCCTAGGTTGTTTAGCAGATGCGAAAGTATTGTTATTCACTTAGCGATTGAATCATTAGATGAGCATTGAATCTGTTCGCAGCGACAGCTGGTTTAGGTCTTTGTGAACAATATCGAACCTGAAATTAATGCATGTTTCTATATTTGAATTCGCAGCGAAAGTTATCTTTCTAGGTTTAGGCATTGATAACATCTGCAGTGAAAGCTGATTTGTTTGTGCTTTGTGTTTCGAGTTCTAGAACAAATAATCCTGATAGTAATCTAATCTGCAATCTTGAATTTTCCTGAGATGCCTCACTGCCTAACGCTTTGTCTCCTGATTTTAAGAACCCTAATTCAACTTGATTTGTTTATTTTATTGCTTTTTACTACTTTTCTGTTATACTCTTGAACTAAAATCTAAATTAGAATTTGTCTAGTTACTTCGATTCTCTGTGGAATTCGACCCCTAAGTATTACAGTGATCTCTTAATTTGAGAGAGTAGCTCAAGGTTAATTTGAGCATATCAAATTGATTGCCAGACATATTTGTTGTTTAGAATTTTTGTCTAAGTTTTAGCTAACTTTTTAACTAACTAATTTACTTTCTTTTGTTTCAGGTGTATGCCTAAACGCCACACCAGGAGCAAAAAGGAAGCAGAGCTAACTGTACTCGACAACCAGGCACTTGCGAAACTAGAGCGTACGAACCGAAAAGCTGCGCGAGCGTCGATCGACACCAGGAGTATCGATCGACACCCTTCGCAGACCAAGATGCCAAACGCTATAATTCTGATGCAAGATGTCGCAGGTCTGCTACGAGACCGAGAAGGGAACAGGCGCAATGAAGAAGGAGCGCGTCTTGATGAAGCCGGAGCTGTAATTGCTGAACCGATCAATGACGCGGAGAATGGGAGCACCCTTGGGGACTACAACAGGCCTGATCAGTTCTATGCCAATAGAGCTGCGATCCGCCTACCCACCTTCCAGAGGAATGACTTAGAGCTGAAGCCCGCATTCTATACTCTTGTGGCTCAGCATCCTTTTCATGGTCATCCTCATGAGCACCCAATGGACCATCTGGAGAGGTTTGAAGACCTCGCGTCCAGTATCAAGGCACATGGAGTGACTGAAGACTACCTCTACTGCAAGCTCTTCCCGTCTTCTCTTGGAGGAGATGCTGCGTACTGGCTGAAACAGCTGGAACCTGGTTCTTTGGCCACTTGGGAGGAGACCAAGAACGCCTTCCTCAACAATTTCTTTGATGATGCAAGATCCGAGGAGCTGAGGATGAAGATCTCTATTTTTTCTCAAGGACCTAGTGAAGCATTCAAAGGTTCTAGGATCAGATTCAAGGCATATCAGAGAGATTGCCCCCATCATGGATTCACTGATGTCCAGCTGCTGGGAATTTTCTTCAGAGGGATAGATTGGAGGTACCAGATGGCGCTTGATGCTGCAAGCAATGGGAACTTCAATACTAGATCACCAGCAGACGCAGTGAAGCTGATTGAGAACTTGGTATTTAGCAATAGTACCAAGATCCCAGTTTCAGAAGACCGAGTTTCAGAAGCCTTTCCAGAGCACCAACTACACCAGAAGCTATGGATCTTCCTCCTATCAAAATCCACCAACTCAATCTTCTGCAGATAATGGTATGAAAGCAATGATGGAACAACTTTTAGAGGGACAACAGAAGATGACAGTGACCTTTAATGGGAAGATTGACACCTTGTATAAAGATGTGACTGGAAAGATGGATGCCATGTACCAAGACTTGAATGGCAAATTCAAATCTCTGAACAACCATGTCAAGAAATTGGATACTCAGGTGGCTCAAACTGCAGAATCTGTGAGAAGACAAGAAGGAGTTCTTCCTGGGAAAACTGATACAAATCCCAGACAACATGTCAATGCCATCACGACAAGGAGCAGAAGTAAGCTGGAACCAGAGCAGAAGAAGAATCTAAGTGTTGAAGACCTTGTGGAGTTGGAGGAAATCGAAGAAGAAGCTGAAGACGTCCCTGCAGATCCAGTGTCGATCGACACTAAAGACGTGTGTCGATCGACACCCGAAGAAAATCGCGAAGTCGAGAGCTCAAGCCCATGTGTCGATCGACACAAGGCTGGTGTCGATCGACATCATACCCAGACAATTGCAAAATCATCCAAGCCTGCAGAAATTTCCATGGAACGAGTTTACAAACCCAAAATCCCATATCCCAGAACCCAGAAGAAGACCAAACATGAGCTAGAAGACGCCAGATGCAAGGCAATCATGGATAAACTTGTTGTAGAGATTCCATTGATTGATGCTTTGAAGATCACTCCTGTTCTTCGGAGATATGTGAAAAGGATGGTGACCAAGAACTTGGGGCTTGAAGAAGGAGTTACTATGATTTCAGAACAAGTCAGTGCAGTGATTCAGAACAAGTTACCAGAAAAGCTCAAGGATCCTGGAAGTTTTGTGTTGGATTGTGCTATCTTTACAGAGAGATTTGAGAGGTCTCTTTGTGATTTGGGAGCTAGTGTCAAACCTCATGCCACTCTTAGTTGCTAAAAGTCTTGGGATGACTGATTTCAAGCCAACAAAGATTTCTCTAATCCTTGCACACAGGACCACTCGAATTCCAGAAGGTGTCTTGGAGGATGTTCCAATCAAGGTTGGTGATTGCATGATTCCAACTGATTTTATGGTGCTGAAATATGGAGAAGAACCCAAAGATCCTCTTATCTTGGGTAGACCTTTCCTAGCCACAGCAGGAGCTATCATTGATGTCAAGAGAGGATGCATTGCACTGAATGTGGGCGATTTAGTCATGAAATTCGACATGGACAAGCTGATGAAGAGGCCAACCATAGATGGGCAAACTTTCTATGTGGATTCACTCACCAATCTAGCTGAAGAAATTTTTCATGAGATGAGTCCTGAGGATCCTTTGGAGAATATACTGGCCAACTCCACAGCAGAGATACAACATCTCGATGAGACTTCTAAAGGATTCAACAAAATGCTGAAAACGAGCCAACAAGTGCTGCAGCTAGTCGCACAAGAAGACTTGTGTCGATCGACACCATTTTGCGTCGATCGACACCCTGCGAAATCAGCCAAAGACACAACTTTGGGCGAATGGAGTGAAGAGAAAGCCCCCAAAATCAAACTCAAACAGCTTCCAGCAGGGCTAAAGTATGCTTTTCTTGGTCCTAATTCCACTTATCCTGTTATTGTCAATGCTACTTTGAACAATGCAGAGCTCACGTTGCTGCTAAGCAAGCTGCGCAAATTTCGCAAAGCTCTTGGCTATTCTCTTGATGACATTTCAGGAATATCTCCAGACTTGTGTATGCATCGCATTCACCTTGAGGATGAGACCAAGACATCAGTGGAGCATCAGAGGAGGCTGAATCCAAACCT
>JAHZTW010000001.1:4170060-4601793 GCA_020283515.1 Alliaria petiolata | reverse complement strand
GGATTGAAGATGCACGATGGGTGTCGATCGACACACATTGGTGTCGATCGACACCGACTTTCCCGAAATCAAAGACGTGAAGATTCCAGAGTTTTTGAAGAAAAAGGAAATTCCAAGACTTTTCCTAATCTAAAAGGGAATTGAAGATGCGTACCTAGGCCTATAAATAGAGGTTTTATGCCATTGTTTAGGCATCCATCACTTATTATTTTAGAGAGACAAAGAGAGAGTTTAGGTTTTGAGAGCTTTTAGGGAGAAAAATATGCACTCTGTTCTTGAGAGATTTGGAACCCTTGTATCTTTTCTTCTATTCTTTTTATGTAAATTACTTATTCTATGATGTTTGATGCATCCATGTCTGAGTAGTTTCATAGTTAGGTTGTGGGGTTGTCAAGGGATTGATGATAGGTTGTTAGAATTGATTTTCTGTTGGGATTATTTGCTTGTTCTTCATCTTTGATTGCTTTAACTCTGAAATTTATGATTGATCACATAGATTTTGAAACCCTAGGTTGTTTAGCAGATGCGAAAGTATTGTTATTCACTTAGCGATTGAATCATTAGATGAGTATTGAATCTGTTCGCAACGACAGCTGGTTTAGGTCTTTGTGAACAATATCGAACCTGAAATTAATGCATGTTTCTATCTTTGAATTCGCAGCGCAAGTTGGCTTTCTAGGTTTAGGCATTGATAACATCTGCAGCAAAAGCTGATTTGTTTGTGCTTTGTGTTTTGAGTTTTAGAACAATTAATCGTGATAGTAATCTAATCTGCAATCTTGAATTTTCCTGAGATACCTCACTGCCTAGCGCTTTGTCTCCTGATTTTAAGAACCCTAATTCAACTTGCTTTGTTTATTTTATTGCTTTTTACTGCTTTCCTATTTTACTTTTGAACTAAAATCTAAATTAGAATTTGTCTAGTTACTTCGATTTTCTTTGAAATTCGACCCCTAAATACTACAGTGATCTTTTAATTTGAGAGAGTAACGCAGGATTAATCTGAGCCTATCACATTAGAAAATTGGAAGTTTTACAAATGCAGTTTAAAGAGTTTGTTTTTTCTGAGATGATCCAATATTGAAATTAAGAGACATGAAAAGGTAGTTGAATGAACTTTACCGTGGTCATTTTGCTCTCTCTCTTTTCCATTAAATATCTCTCACATGTTGTTCCATTTCCAGTTAAAGCACAACGTAGAAAAACATTTACTAAATAATATTATGTTGAAAGGTTCGAATACGAAGTTAGATTAAAAAAAATCTTAAACTTTCTTGATACACAAGAAGGTAATCAAGATACACAAAATATCTACAAATGCTTTGGATAAATGACATATATCAATCCAAACTATAGTCCAAACCATCGATAAAACATAATTTTTTTTTTGTTTTAAACTTAAAAAAAAAACGAATTAATTAATGGAGAAAAAGACAAGTCGTAAAAACAATAGAATATTTGCTAAGTAAAACCAAGTCTGTTTAAAAACCTCAAGCCCAAAACAACAGAGATAGACCCCAAGAATCAACCGAATATCAACACGTGTCACCTCCACAGGCTTCAAACTCCATTGTCTCTGTGTGTTCTGCTTCCTATAAAACATACTCAAAACTCAACTCTTCTCTTAGCATTCTCTCTCTCTCTCCATATCTTTCTTCTACTTCATCTCCATTAAACAATATGCGCATTCTCAGTGGCATTCTCGTGATTTACATAATCTCCACTGTCCTCTTTGGTCATTTAAACTACGTGGCACAAGGAAGAGCTCATTACCACAAGAGACGTGGTCTCGCGAATCCTCCTCCTCCTCCTTCTCCTCCTCCTCTAGCTGCAACCGCTAATCCACCTCAAGTCCCCTCCGACCCGTACCCGAATCCAGACCCGGCTCCTGGAAACTCCGACTCAGGATGCGTCTTCGACGTGACGTCGTTTGGAGCAGTGGGTGATGGCTCGTGCGACGATACGGCAGCGTTTCGAGCTGCCTGGAAAGCCGCTTGTGCTGTCGAATCCGGCGTCGTTTTGGCACCCGAAGGCGGCGTTTTTAAAATCACTTCCACTATTTTCTCCGGTCCTTGTAAACCGGGTCTCGTATTGCAGGTGAGCCAAACCAAAAAAAAAAAAAAAACGATATTTCTCTTAACAAGAAAAAAAAAAAAATCGTTTGACCCCATAATACCTCCCATCCCTCAGCCGCCACAGAACATAGTCATCAACAATAATAACAAAAATCCATCAATTAATTTTTTTTAAATACAATAATTAATAGAATACACCTTTTTAAGTTAAATTTGATTATATGAAGTTAAAAATAATATTATTATTAATATTTGTTGTTCGGGTTGTGAAGTTGGACGGAGTGTTGATGCCTCCGGATGGGCCAGAGGAATGGTCAGAGACAGACAGTAATAGTCAATGGTTAGTTTTTTACCGCCTCGACTGTTTCACGTTTTCCGGCAAAGGCACCGTCGAAGGCAACGGTCAAAAATGGTGGGACCTACCTTGCAAGCCCCATCGGGTAATTTATTTTGTTTTTTCTTCACATTATTATTATTTTTGTTATAATTGTTTTCTCAATCTGCTGATTATTATATAATTCATAATAATTTGTGACCGTGACAAAATAGAACACACGACAAGAAAACCCCGTACTATTATATTCCTCTGATTTTTTTAACTTGTATATTAAAAAGAAGAAATAAATTTAGATTATATGTTTTTACTATTTCAGGGACCAGACGGATCAACGTCGTCCGGACCATGTGTTAGTCCAACTGTAAGTCTTAGCTAAATCCGAACCAAATCGGTTAAAAAAAACAAGACCGGTTTAAAAATTTGGTTTACTTTATGACCCTTTTTTTTGTTTTGTTTTATAATTTGTAGATGATTCGGTTTTTCATGAGCAAAAACATAGAAGTGAAAGGATTAAGAATCCAAAACAGTCCACAATTTCACATGAAATTCGACGGGTGCGAAGGAGTTCTAATCAACGATATCCAGATTTCATCTCCAAAACTAAGTCCCAACACCGATGGTATCCATCTCGGAAACACCAGATCTGTTGGCATTTACAACTCTCTTGTTAGCAACGGTACCGTTTCGTTTTTTCTTCAATTTTTTAAATTTTACTTAATCCGAGTATAATAATTGAACGTGACAACAAATTCTATAATAGTGATAATAATAAACAATAATACCAATGTCTAATCAAATTGGGAATGAAAATTAAAACACAGGGGACGACTGTATTTCTATTGGAACTGGTTGCTCAGATATTGACATTCAAGGTGTCACTTGTGGGCCCAGTCACGGGATCAGGTATTTTAAATCATTTTTACAAAAATACAAAATTTAACGTTAATTTTATTTTAATTGAATCTCTCACAATTGATTCCATTACGAAGTCTAATTTTTTTATAAAATGGATCACGGATATTAGCTGAATGATCCACTGAAAAAATCGAACTTTGGAGCTAGTTGACCCAAAAAAAAAAAAATTTGAACTTGAAGGTTGGAGCTAGCATTTAATAGAGTTATTCATATTGTAGGATAAATTTCGAATTTCATTAAATATTTAATATTTCCTTTTCAAAATTGTGACACGACCCCAATCCTTGATAATTTAATTTTGATTACAAAAGCACAAAATTAATTCTTTTAGCTGTTGCACAAAAAGAAGTTTGTTTAGCTGATTTTTAATACTATTGGAAAACATCAGTTATTAATAATTCAAACGCGATTTAATTCTAACCGCTAAAAATAAAAATAAAAATGAAAACGCAGCATCGGGAGCTTAGGCGTGCACAATTCTCAAGCTTGCGTTTCCAACATAACCGTCAGAAACACCGTGATTCGCGATTCCGATAACGGCCTCCGCATCAAAACATGGCAAGGCGGCACCGGATCCGTCTCCAACCTCCTCTTCGAGAACATCCAGATGGAGAACGTCCTCAACTGCATCATCGTCGATCAATACTACTGCCTCTCCAAGGAATGCCGCAACGAGACGTCGGCGGTTCGAGTCTTCGACGTCGAGTACCGCAACATCAAAGGGACTTACGACGTCAGGAGTCCTCCGATACACTTCGCCTGTAGCGACACCGTCGCTTGCACGAACATCACGATGTCGGAGGTCGAGCTCTTGCCGGAGGAAGGAGAGCTCGTCGACGATCCGTTTTGCTGGAACGCTTATGGGACTCAAGAGACGTTGACGATCCCTCCGATCGACTGTTTGCTGGAGGGATCTCCGGTGGTGGAGGCGTCGTACGATTCGAATTACGGATGCTGATCCACCGGTAGAATCTGGATGGTTGTTAGTGCGCCACGTGGGTGGATGAGGTTGCCCTTTAGATGTATATGGGCCATCCCTTGTAGGGCCTTTTAGTGGGAGCCTTATTTGTGCGATGAGATTTTTAAGAAAATACCTGCTGTTGTTCCAATGGGCTTACTATTTTTCGGTCCATTATATATTTTCTATTGTCTATCAGTCATATTTGGGCTAATGGGCTTTTATTACGATACTTCCCTTTGCTAATGAAACGCAATCCTTCGAAAGCCTCACACAGATACAAACAAATATGCGTTTTCTGAAAAATAAGCAAACTCATAAGAAACAGTTGCAAGTATAAAAAGATTAGAAAATCAGCAGTATAATAAGATAACAAGTGAAGAAAAGTTACCATGAATCAGACCTGGTATACCATAATATGCATACGCAAATGTTTCACCAGAAAAATAAAACTTTAATATTCAATTTGAAACTCTTTTGAGATGGAACAATATTTGACCAAACAGAGGACCAATATAAAAGGAAATGTAAAAACGCAACAACTCTCAGGCCAAATCCAAAATAACCAAAACGCAACCAATTCCCCGCAAACCTCAAACGATTCCCTTTTTGGCGTTTGAACCAAACTGCGGATTCTTAAGTCACCAGTAAAGAAGACTCATCTATACAAACAGAACCCTCTCCTTATACCACATTTCAGGTATTAACTTAAGACTTAAGAGGATGATTAAAAACATAAGGAAACAGATAAAAAAACCAAACCAGGGGTTTACTTCTCAAATGATTTGGTGTCCAAAGGAATGGTGCCGACTGTTAAGATTGCAGGAGACCCAGTAACTTTTATGGGCACTGATCCTACTTTGACAATGTCACTGTCATCAGAAAGAGAAGCATCAATCACTTCAGAAGGCTCTGTCTTCTGGTCAGAGACAGAGGGGGCCAGTTTAGACTTGGCTGGACTCTGGTTAAGGTGAGAACCAGAGGTTGTGTCGGAGTCTGTACCACCAGTTGGGTTAATGGTGAGAGAACTGAACTTCTCCTGAGTGGAAGTAGTATCTTCTTCATTACCTTCCTTTACGGTGGTCTCCTCATTCCCATCTGACTTTGAAGAAACCTCCTCGGTTTCTGCAGACGTTACAGAAGGCACCTTGAAGGTTTCCATGGAGGCTTTCTTGTTTCTATCAGAGAAAACTGGCCTGGGTAATGGTGAAGGGGTAAGGAAAGTTCTGTACGGCAGTCTGTTTCTCTCATCCTGCATGACTCTCTGGCGGTTTTCGTAATACAAAAAATCATCTAGCAACGAAGTCCTTTCCGCATGGTATTTGAATATCTTTAGCACCTCCAGACCTTGTTTCAGCATTACCTGCACAAGGAAACGACAGATTAGCAAATCCTGCCTGAGTATGACAATCTTCAAAGGCGAGTGCTAATAGGAAAAGCTACAGTGCCGTTAATAAAGATAATATGACGTAAAAGGAGTGCTAATAGGAAAATTCACCTCTTGTGTGTCTCGACTGTTGGTGACCGGCTTATTCTCATTGTTCTGTAATATGATGTGCCTGAAATAGCTATTGGGAACATCTTTAATGATGTGCCATTTGACAGGAAAGCTTCCACTCCATTTGTCTTGCTGCCAAAAATCCATGTCTTTGTCAAAAGAAACTGGACCGGTCATCTCAGCCATGCCGCAGAACAATCCACTGGCATTGACCTAAACAGATAAGTAACACATCAGAATAAGCCCACGGTGTTAACACAAACAAGCTATTTTTTTTTATTTTTTTTTATGTAAAAACTCACAGAAAAGAACAAGAATATTGGGCATTCACAAGACTTTTCGGTGGCTATTCTCTGAGCATCTTCGTATGCACTCTGCAATTTCTTGTTCCCGTGCAAAGTTGATGACCAGACATTGTATTTGATGCTCTTGTGAACATCATCTTCACTGTACGATTTTATCACAAAAAACTTGGCATTGCTGTAATCGACTCGGAGATCTTCTTTATTATACTGATTAGGATCGACCACAATATTCCCTTCAGCATCAGCATTTCCAGCTTTTGTTGTATAAGCTTTGACAATTAGTTGATTTCTGAATCCTTTCGATCTTTGACCTCGATTTTGTGCACTGCCTGTATCTGGACTCATCTTTGCATGCCCACCATACAGCTTGGGCCGAAGATTGTTATTGTTTGTTACCATGGATGAAAAACCATTACGTTCAGGGGGAGCAATGTCTAATTGTCCAGAAGACGATACTCTGCTACTAGAAACAACGTCAACTGGCTGAGAGCTAACAGAAGCAGCTCTTCCCTGCAAAGATGATTACACAAGTCCAGAGTCAAAATCAGAATGATGTCATAAAAAACACACTCTAGAACCACACAAGCAAGCATATATATATATTCGAAGATAGAATCAAAATCATTACGCTATATTATTTCCAATTCATCAACCTCCAATTGCCAATATCGAAAATAAAGTAAAACCAAGAAGTATTTATATGAAAAATATACCTGGTGAGTAGAAAATCCCGTAGAAACACTCCTTTCCGTTCCTAGTTGTCTGTTTTGTCCAGGGTTAGGCCTTGGCTTCTCAGAGGATCTGCTCACAGAATTTGCTACAGGGAGTTTTTGAGCGTTCCTTTGGAGCCCATCAGTTGCTGAATCATTTCTATGCCTTGATCCTCTCCCGTCTGACCGACCCCTATCAGCTGAACCAGTCTCCACCAAAGAGTTTGTTGAGCTATTCGAGACGATATCAGGGTGAATCGCATACGGAACAAACGCAGGTGACGAAGCTACGTTCTGGTAAGGAGGAATAGAGTAGAATTGCTGGGAACCAACGAAAGTTGAATCAACACCCATCGAAGCGCCGGGTATGTAAGGATTATATGGATTGTAAGGAGACTGTGCATATCCATAACTAGGCGTATAGCATATATAGGGAGAATTTTCATTCTGCCCACCCTGCTTAAACAAATAAGATAGATAGAATGTCATCATATATGAAAAATGCATGAGAACAAAATCAACAATCAATGAGAAGTGGTGGTACCGAGTATTGGACTTCTGAACCATCTACACCAAAAAACATCTGATGGTTCTCCCATTCACCGGGTGACTCATAACCTGAAAGTTCAGAAAACTAGAGAACTTGAAACCTTGTTGGCCGAAGAGGATAGATAATTGATAGTACCACCATGAATCCAACTTTATTACCTGTACAATAATAGCCATAACTGGCATCAACGGGGTAATACATGCCCTGGTCAACAACAAAATCAGGGGCTCCCTCGGAGGTATACATTGCTTTAACTTATCAAAGAAAATGCTGCTTCAATGGAGTTTGGATAAACACCTGCAATCAACAACAACAACAAAACGGCATAACATGAGCGTTTTGTTACCATTGCTTTGAAGGAATAAGGCAAACAAATAGTTTCATCACCTAAAGACAACAAAATATCAAGGTTGGAAAATTAGTATCAGAAAAATCAAAATTCTGAGATCCTTCTGCAATACAATAGTACCCCCAAATTCGAACTATTCAAAAACATCTAAATTGACCGACAAAAGAGCCCTAAATACAACGAAAGCGGCATAAAACCATGAAAATTAGAAGGACGGAAACCTAATAGCACAGAAAATCTTTAACCAAGAAGCAAGTCACGAAAAACAATGTTCATTTTGTTGCCATATCAAAATCCTAGAAGAGCGAAACATGAAATTTACATAAAGATGAAGCTAATTACTTGAAATAATTTGAACAAGCCGATATATACAAAAAAAAATCGTAAGAGTAGCAGTAGCGGAAATTAGTCAGGTTACCAGAAATTTGGGAGAATCACGACATCATGCTTAGCCTATGAAGTTCTTCGAATTAAGAAGAAGAAACGGATGAGATTTAAAGAGATAAAGAGGGAAGCGAACACGGCTTACGAAGAGAGAGGGCTTAGCAGCATGAGTTGAAAAAAAGAAAAAAATCTCTGCAGAATCCAAACCCTAACCCTAGGAATGAGAGGGGGTGAAGAGAGAGAGAAGGAGAGGAGAGATTTGGCGAATTTCGATGAAATAAAAGAAACAAATGGAAAAGAAAACCTGTAGACGCGCAAAGGCAGATTCCTTAAGCTTTGATGCAAATACGCTGCGTTTTCAACGGGTGAATCTATTGACTTGTCGCTATTAAAAGTCGATAATACCCTTATCGCTGACCAAAACCAGGAATGGTGCCATTCTCTAAAAATTGCATAAGAATTTTTAGTTGCCACTTGCCAAATTAGTATGCTAATATTTATAGGTGAACAATTATTATATTTTGTTTACTACGATCTCGTTTATGGTCACAAAAAGATCTCCGATTTATGTTTTTATGGAAAAACTTTTTTTTTAATTAAAAAAAATATACAAAAATCCTCCTAACTACAACAACTTTGATTGAGTCAAAATTAAATTCAAGAAAAAAGAATAACCAGGTTTACACATATCACCACCCTACCGACTAATCAAACTCTGAAACATCTAAACTTAAATTAGCAAACCGGATTCGGTTAAGATGGTTTTGACCAGCTAGGCTATTATGGGCCACTGTACATTTGGCTTTGAGGACACATCCAAGGAGATTTAGCGGCTCAACATCTGCAAGATAAACACAAAAAGTGTGAGAGATAAAAGAATTTGGATATGTGTATCAATCATATGCAAGTCTTGCTCATGTCAAGAAGATGCATGTGTTGGAAATGAAATGTTGCAAAAACCAGAATTAACCACAAAACCACTAAATCTAATCAAATAGAACCACTACAAAACAGATTACAAAGTTGGTGTGTGACTAGTGAGGCTAAGGGTGTTTGTAATAGCCTGCATAGGTATAGACGAGAGACTAGATTTACCTCGCGCGGAAAGGAGACCAGCGGAATCAGACAAGAGCACCCTTGGTCTTAGCATCAACAGCATCATTGATCTTCTGTTGGGGTTCTTCACTAGAATCAACCAGGTGCTTTTTGTCAGATGACTTACGTTTAGAATAGGTAACCAGTTTGATTACTCTCTCTGGCTTATCTGCACACTCTCCATGGTCCTTATCGCAAGTAGGTTTCGTAATATTTGTAAACTTGTCATGAGCCACCACTGGCTTGCTGGTTTGACATTTGGATAAATTGGTACAGTCTGCGTTGAGCCCACCATTTACAGTCCCCAGATCAGAATCAGCACCATGGGTGACTAGATCTTCCATATTAAAATCAACCATATCTTCACTAGGCACTGAATTATTGAGTTTGGTGGTTGAAAGTTCCGATTTGTCAGCACCATCGGTGGCTATGCCTCTGTTTCTGTCAGTCGTACATTCAGCTATATCGTTCCCTGTGATTTCAGTCACTGCACTTTCCGGTTTCTCATCATATGTGATTTCTAATTCCACTGCTGCATCACCAGTGGTGTTGCAGTCATCTACTCTTGGTTCTTCGCTTACATTATTCGACACCTCAAGAGAGTCGCTCTTTCTTCCTTTTTCTGCTTTCTCTTCCGAAACCTTAGTAGAGTTGGAGGCTTCTACATCATTTTCTTCACAAGCTAGTGGCGGTTCCAGATCAATAGCTTTAGGAGGTCGAGATTCAAGTTTTTCATCAGTTCCCGTAGCTTCACACATACATTCTGTTCTCCTGGGAGATTCCGGTTTTCCAACCGTATCCGATAAATCTTTACTAATAATCTCTGCAGTTTCGGAATGATCAGCTTCTTTGGAACCATTTTCAGTCTTCTCTGAAGAATCAACCATATCTTTATCAGCCGATTCTAGAGTTTGAAAAGCTGTAACTTCATCAGTTCTAGATTCTGAGCACTTGGAATCAACATCATCTTTTTCATCAACTTCCATCAGTTCAGAGAGATCCATGGACTTATTTTCTACGTTCTCAGAAGATATTAAACTATCTTTGTCATCAGGCGCTAAGGAGGGTGAATCAACAGAATCAGTATTATCAGGCACTAAATTTCCGGTTGAATGAATCAGGCCTCTGTAGTCATAGTACGCCTCAGCCTGTGGATGTCAGAACATATCAAGAATAAACTAAGAGAGATCAAAATTAGGAGTCTCGTCATTAACTGTAGAACTACCTTTGGTCTCGGAGATACTGCTTCAAACACATGAATTTCAGGCTCCTCATATTCTGGGATTTTCAAAATGATGTAGGCTCCTTTGTTGTTGTGTCTCTCCTCTGTATCCTGCATACAAAACAATAAGTACTCAGCTTTGTGTTGAGGTTCAAACATAAGTCACAACATATACAAGTGAGAATTTTTAAAAAAAAATGAAGACGGGAAAGCGAAATTTTTATCAGATAACTATTTCTGTTAAATCGCATCAGCTTAGTACAGGTTGAAGATAGAACATACGAACATCCAATAGAGCATACCTGAAACTGAGGATGATCAGGAGCGCTGAACAAAGTTATAAGCCCTTCATGGTCTTTTGCATATCCTTCATTCATTGATGGAAGACCATCTCGTTTTGCCCTTTTGTCAGGAGCTTCTTTCCCTCTGATGATCAACTGTCATAGAAAGAAATGACATCATGATGCTGAAAGAGTAACAGACTTACCTAACTTGGTTTAAATATACGGAAAGATTGAAAGTGTTCTGTTTATATCCCAAATATAAGCACTTGGTTGATGAAAAACGACTCGATTCTTCTATCAAATTCTCAATGCTTCTAGGTGCAATCTTTTTGACAAAATGGTTTCACGGAAACGGATCGATCTAACCTTTAGATCATTTTCTTGCAGGAACTTCGCAGTGCAATCAGGACCCCACAACAAACCAATGCCACTCTCTTTGTTAAGGAAGAGGCCCGTGTCCTTCGATGGATCTGACCAAAGAATGTCGCCAGGAATCAAGTTTGAACCTTCAGCAGGAGGATCGATAACACGCCTTTTCACTTTAGTTAAATCCTTCAACGAGCCAAGAGGCAAGGACTCAGATGTAGTCTCAGTCTCAAGAACAGTAGTATCCGCATGCTTTTTCTGAGTTCGTTTGCGTTTTCTGCTTCGTTCTTGTTTCTCCGAGAGAAACCTTGATACATCACGAAAAAGACCTCCATGAGCTGTAAATACCTTCCCGCCAATCACAGAAGCCAAAGGGAGTAACTGGAAGCATTCCAAGCACTTTTTGTAGACAACTGCTCCTTTATCTCCATACTTGGTTAATACTTCATTTTTAAATCCATACAGTGATGTACAACTTTCGCTCTCGTGACTACCACGTAGAAGATACACTCTATCCGGTAGAAACACCTAGCAAAAACAAATGAAGTGCCTTAATATTAAAATATGTTGCGGATGACAATCCCATCTTTCTAATTTATCTTTGACATTAGAAGAAAATACTGCGTCTTTGGGATGCAAACCTTACCTTCCATGATAAAAGAAGCAAGAAGGTCTCCAAACCCCATGCTCCGTTGTCTACATAGTTCCCATTGAACACTTAGAACTGATCACCATTTGGGAATCCTGCATCCTCCATAAGGAACATCAAATCATGTAGCTGTCCATGTAGATCACCGACCACAACGACCTTTGCTTTGTCACTATCTATCCTGACGCAGTTTGGCTCCTTTTTCAGGATTTTGAGAGCAGAGGTAACAAGCTCATCCAAGACGGTAAAAGGCAGAACACTCGAAAATTCAAAAGGTGGGAGATTCCTCGAAGACCAATCAAAGCTCAACATGACTTCACAAATCCAACTGAAAGTAAGCTTCCCTCCCGAAGGCCAGAAAAGAGGTTTCTGGGAAACTGATGGTAAAGACTGCTCACATCCTATATCCTGAACAGGAGCAATCATTTCCAAAGGTTCTGTCGAGAGACCATTATCTATTCCCATTTCATTCAAAGGCTTTTGCGATATTATTGTAGGCGTAGGTTGTGGTAACATGAGAAATGGTCCTGGGGTTGAACCTTGAGCAACAGAGCCTATAACAAAGAAATTACCAAAGTTAAAAAGATATGTCTAGACAAAACTTGTTAAGGAACACGAGCATGTAACATGATCTGCAGATGTGATTAAATTGCAAATTCATATCATGAAGGCATGATTTGAACTAAGTAATATCTAATCATCTAAGGAAAAAGGAATATCTCATCTACTATGATCAATTCCTTTCTTCTATTGGTTACAATCTAATACATCACAAAACCGCTAAAAGTAGAAATCACTAAGAAAAGGAACTGTCGCCTTTAAAACTATTCTAATAGTTCTTACGGAATCCTACCATTAGATAATGAGCCTAAAGGGGCGTTGAGTTGGAGGGCGCCTGCACACATATCAACGATATCTTGTAATGTTTGCCTCGCGGTGTCAACAGTAAGTTCCTCTTCAAGCGAAGCCTTAGATCGAGCATGAATGGCTGCAACTCTCTGGACCTGCAATTTTATATTGTTTATTAATGAGATTTAAGCAAGCAGAAAAATTGTAGATTTTTTGATGTTGATCATTATAACTTACAAGCACTTGGAAAGCAAAACCAGTGGGTAAAAATTGCCCAGGACGTCTCTCGTTCATAGGACTAATAATTCTTCTAGTAATTCTGCGGTACCATTCCATGTAAGGATCATTATAGTCCATTGGGCTACACTCTGGCTCACCGAAAACAACAGATGACCCACGTGCCTCCCACAATTCGATATGTCGACTATGACGTGCCGACCAGTCTTACTCTGATTTGCCTCTTTTGTCAATAGCATGAAGAGCCTTTTCATTATCACAAGGTGCTGGAATTGCTTGGTGAAGACCGAACTGTCTAAGCACACGATCAGGGCGATGCCACTCAACAATATCAAAACATATTAAGGGTGCGACTGTTCGCCATATGTTCTGACCACTAAGACATATAAGAGGAAGCTTTGCTAGAAGATCCGGAGTGTAAGGCTGCCATATCACCTACATCCACATTACATCAACCACCGTTTCAGATATCTTTTGATAAACATTATGGTAAAACAAAGAAGTTTGCCTTATACCTACCATTTCGAATATCCCATCACTACACTCTATCATAGCTTTATGTGCTATAAAAGATCAGTTTTATACCTGCTCATCTTTCTGCTGGTCAAATTGGTCTCTGTAAAAATCCAGTCCTCCGCGAGGATTCTCTTTATGACTCAGAGAAGCCCTCCACCTAGCTTTCCAAGCAGTCTCATAAGCGAAACAAATCGAAATGAAAACTTGTAAGAACAAACTGAACAACACAATATGATAAAATCTCAATTACCTACAGCCTAATGGATCTGGTAAAGCACCATCTATGCCATCCATATACGAAGCACCAACATCTTTAAGTCTTCCTGGACGGCCAACATGCAGCCGTTCCCACGCCCATAGCTGCAACAGAACAAGAGGGCCACAAATGGTAGAAACGGTCCTCTTACTCGCCCGACACAACTCTCTGTAGAGAAGCGCTAGAGTAGCACTACCCCAGCTAAGCTGAGCCACTTCACCAAAGTCCCTTAGCAGAGGGAGAAACGTCAAAGCCACATCATGTTTAGACTTATCCCCGTAAAGAAAACCACTCATCAAAGCTAATACAAAAGCCCTAGTGTGACACTTCAACGTATCTTCATCAGGGTCAGCAGGTAGATTCCTAAAATTATCACGCAGCCATGCCAAGGACACATGAGAACCATGTAAATCCTTGGGACCTGGTCTGAGACCTAGCAGGTCCTCACATAAATCAGCCCAGTTGTATTTTGTAGTACCGGTTACCGCAGGTCCATCCACGCGGAGACCCAACAATACATTCACATCTTGTAAAGTCACTGTGATCTCTCCAGCAGGAAGATGGAAAGAATGCGTCTCAGGTCTCCATCTCTCTACAAGAGCTGTTATCAGAGCATAATCAAGCTGTATAAACGCAACCTTGTACACTCCATAAAGCCCAAACTCGATCAGCTTTTGACACACAAGAGGGTCCAGAGGCCAATCTCGCATGCCCAATAATTTGTGCCGGCATGTCAATTCACGAGGAGGAACCTGAAAGTGAAGATCCAAGGTTTTTATAACGACACCAGAAGCAAAGCAAGAAAAAGATTAATGAATCCTAACTAATACACACCTCATCTTCCCATATGGCAGCTGATCTATGCTCATGTTGCCACACCAATATAGATTGATCAACAGGACCAGGATCCAAATCAAAGTTTAATACGTTTTGCACCTCCATCTACATGATATATCACAGGACATCAATACAATTATCAATCAATATACAACAACGTAAAGAAACTAAACAATCATAGGCTAAATCGTAAAAAAAATCTCTGACTTCTTTAGCATTTTTGGCAAATTAAAGAGCCGTTAGAAATGATATTTCAAAAAAAAGAAAAAAAGAAGCGATCTTTCTGTCGCCAAACTGTCAAAGTACCAAATTTAGCAGCTAAGTCCTAAGAATCCCAATAGCTTTCTTCTAATTCACCAAGATTCTCGAGAGTGGAGACACAGTAAAGAATCTTACCAAGCTTGTGAAACAAAAGCCTTATCTCTCGAACTAAACAAAAACTAAAAAAAGAAGCTTCCAATTTTGGAAATATAAACGAGACCTGATTTCAACACACCGAACCCTAAACTGGCACGAAACAACCTACAAGACAGTCCCCGGAAAATTCAAGCTAATTACTCATATAACACAGACACGAATCACTAATACAAGAAACAGCAACCACGAAGATATAAACCAAAATAAATAAAAAATCAAGCGAAAAGAATGATTAAGGAAACAAAGTGTGTCTGCGTGTGATTAGAATTAGAGGCCGTACCAAAGAAAAGCGTCCGTGATCAACAAAAACCAAAAGAAAAAAAAAAAGACGTTTGAAAAACCAGAGGAAGAAGAAAGAAGCAGAGAAGCGCTAAGCGGGAGAGAGAAGAAACGAGAGAGAGAGAGAGCTTCCAGATCCGACAGAAGCTTTCGGCTTCTTCGACGAAAACGCTTAGGCACTTGTGATCCTTCTAGGTCGTTCCGAGGATCTAATCTTTTCACTATTACGACGCCGTTTCAGATAAATCTTTTTAGTGGGCCCATCAACGATAGTTTCGGCCCAAATGTGGAAACACACATTACGACAACGGTTTTTAAATGTAAACTCCAAATTTTGTCGACTATTGAATGGAAGTATAGAACATATGCAGATTAATAAAAAAACAAATTGATCTGTATTTTAGTTGCCATTTACCTATTTTTTGCGGAACTAAAAAATAATATTAAAAAATTAAATAATCTGCATGCAAATCAAAACCTTCACATGAAAGAGAAAAAGAGGTTGGACATATACACATGACCAATCATGTAATTTTTTTTTGTTTTTTCTCATTTTTAATTGCTTATAAATGTTTTTAGTTTAATAACTTATTTTATTTATTTCCATACAATAAACAAATTTACAAATCCTCTAAAGTTTAAAAATATGATTTAATTTTAAATATCATTTTTTCTGTGTAATAACTTTTTTAAGAATAAATATTTTATTTAGTGAGATCTTTAATATATATATTGTATTTATTTTCTTTATAAATATCAAAAACAATTTATATCTAAAAGTTATATATATATTTTACTTTACATATTCATAATTTTTATATAATTTATTTGCAATCACTATTAGTATTATGCATGTTGATTTTTTTACAAATATATTTAATTATTGCTATAAATATATTTACAAACATAATAATTCAAAAATTAAAACTTATTATTAATTGGTATAAACTAGTAGAATAAATTCATAAATATTATTTTATAAATTATATTTTATTGTAAATATGAATAGGACTCATCCATGTGATATGGAAATAGAGAAAATATGAGAATGAGATTCTATGTCAAATATGAGAAAAAATAGTCTATATTAACTTTTATTTTTAAACTTTCTACATATTTTGTAATCAGTTTTTTTTTAATAATGTTTAAACTTTTAAACATATTTATTCTCATAATTATATTTATTTCAGATATATTGCAAATACATATAGACAAATGAAATTACTTTGTATTAATTTTTATTTTTAAAAGTTATTTTTATTTTGTAATCAAATTTAATTTTTTGATAATATTTAAAAATTAAATGTATTATTTATTGTATTTTTATGTATTTTTTTTTCTTTTTGACTTTTTATATATTTGATTTACATTATTTTATATTGTTACACTATTTAATATAATATAATTATTTGTAGATCTATATTTGTTCTACCTTTTTTTTCTTGATCTGTATTTGTTCTGCTTTCATCTGCATGATCTGCATTTTTTATATGCGTCATTCGAAATCTATATTCATTCATTCTAGTCTCCAAGAAATCGTCGTCGCATAGTTTTGAAGTTTTCACCAAACAAAAAGAGTTGCTTTATTTGAAGATTATACAAGACACGTGGCGTGAATCCATGTACCGATGATCAACACAATTTCCCGTGCTACTACTATATCCATTCACATCAATAAATAACAAATTTCGTTTATATAACAAGACAAAATGCCAGGATCACATTAGGAGACAAAATGCCAAACCTAGAGGTGGAGACGACAAATTACAATTTCAAGCTCCAAGACGACTTCGCGGATTCTTGGACCGTCCTCTTCTCTCATCCCGGTATATATAGACGTTACTACATTAAAACCTCTATAAATTAATAATGCTGGGACTTCAAGATTTTAAACTTCTATAAATTAATAATGTTGGGACTTTAAGATTTTATTATCTTATAAAGTTATTAATTTATAGAGATATTTTCGGTTTGAACTTTCAAAATTCATCAAGCAACAATACAAAAATGTTTTCGAAATTATCAAATTCATTTAGAAAGTATCATATCAAAGAATTTAAAGATAAATCAACAATGTTTATAAACTTAAAATAATAATTTAATTATATTTTACTATATTACCTTAGTTATATATGTAGATATATATGCTTAGATGTATAATTATTAATTTACCTTATTATTGGAATATTTACATAAGAGTTTCAAAAAAATTATTATCTTATTATCTTATCGAATTTCGCTAATTTTTACACTGCCCCGACTTGGGACCAGCAAAATTTATTAATTTATAGTGAGTATTAATTTATAGAGGTTATACTGTATATCTTTATCAATCCGGTTTGAGTCTGGTTTCTTGGTAAATTAAACCAAAAATGATCATCTCTAATTTCTTGACTATCCAATCGGACACACAGGGGATTTCACGCCGGTATGCACAACGGAGCTTGGTGCGATGAGCAAATACGCTCAGAAGCAGGGCCGGTCCTGTGAAAAACGGGTAAAACTCCAGCTTTAGATGCCAAATTTTATATATAATATTTAGGGGCAGCATTTACACAAAATAAGCTTGTGTAGTGGTTTAGATAGCTCACAATTCTTCGATTGTGCCAGGTTTAAATCCCAGAGATATATTTTTGTGATTATTTTTAATATATATGGCCAACAAATTTTTTTGGTGCTTTAGACGGCCCACTACATTGGGCCGGCACTGCTCATGAGTTCGAGCAAAGAGGTGTGAAGCACCTTGGTTTGTCTTGTGACGACATAAATCACACAAAGACTGGATCAAAGACATCGAAGTCTTTACGGTACGATTAATTAAATCTCATGCATGCATGCATTTACCAAATTAATTAATATTTGATCTAGATAGAGAGATCATATATTTTGTTGTGATTTATCTTTGTTTAAAACTTTGTGTTGTTTGTGAGTTGTTCGGATCAGCGATTATAGGGTACGTCACCTTGCTTACAGGCTATATCATACATGTCACAACTCACAAACAACACAAAGTTTTATTCAAAGATAAATCACAACAAAATATATGATCTCTCTATCTAGATCAAATATTAATTAATTTGGTAAATGCATGCATGCATGAGATTTAATTAATCGTACCATAAAGGCTTAACATGGTTGATCCAATCGAGAATGAGAATATTATCTTTTCACAAATAGTAAGAAGACTGAAATTGCATTGGAAATCTAGAAGGATATTATGGTATCTATGAAGCTGAATGCCACTGCCTCAAATCCCCTCAATAGGTAAAAACATTTAGGAAGTTCTTGTTAGATATTTTCTTCGATTTGCTTACTTTAGGGATATATATCTTAGGGATAAGATATATTCTCCTTGTATTAGAAAAGGAATAAACGGTTTTATGAAACACGGAGAAATCATTTTCATTTCTTCTCTCTTCTATTACATGTTCGTTCAATGTTTCTCAGCTTTTTTTGTTCTCCGAAGGAACTCTGCTTTTGCATATGCAGAAAAAATGAACCTGTTGAAGCATCAAACACTGAAAGTGTTGAACAATCACATATGTTTCTTATGTGCACTATTGGGTCCTATTTTTGCATATGCGGAAAAAAAGATGAAGCTCCTGAGGCATCAAACAGTGGAAGTGTTAAACATCCAGAGGCATCAAAAACTAAAAGTGTTAAACATCTTGAGGCATCAAAAACTAAAAGTGTTAAACTTCATGAGGCATCAAAAACTGAAAGTGTTAAACATCATGAGGCATCAAACACTAAAAGTGTTAAACATCCTGAAGCATACAATACTGAAAGTCTTCAACAATCACATAAGTTTCTGTGTACTAGGTCCTTTTATGACAAGATCCCAACTGGTTTCTTCTCTATGATTCGAGTAAACTGCTTTACTTAAACTTCAGTTCATTATTATCCTTCTCATGAATCATTTTCTTATCTGATTGTGCTGTTTAATTTTCAACAGAACAATAGAGTGAAGATGTTTTGTGAACGCATTTCAACATTTCCCGAGCTTCATGTGTTGAGTGACAAATCTTTAGAAGCTGACTTGATTCTTGTGGATTTCGACAAGGATAAGACTCTTTATGGGCTAGTGGAGTCTATCACCACAACTTTCTGAGATAAAGAATTGAAATCAGTAGATTATGCTACAATTTCAACGGAAATTGCTAGAGTGGTGTGCAAGCACGTTTTATAGTCTATTTTTGATGTTAGCTTTGTTTCTTATCCATTTTATTAGATACTTCACTCTACAAGATTGATTGATTGACATTGTCTTATTTTCTTCTCTGTTGAAGGTTGATGATGTATATAAGGGACCAACACTGCAGAATTCAAAAAAGTATGGTATTCAACTTCTTGAACAAGCAAAAAATGGTTCTTCCCATGCTCGATCGATCTTGTTCAAATTCCTAGCAGACGCTGTTGGCTTTCCAAGTAGGCTGGTAGTGGTGAGTACTTAATAAAATCATGATCCTTATAACATTGTATATTTACGATGACTTGTGCATTTGGTGGATTGATTTTGTGTTTTTTTCTTCTTTTCTATTTCATCATGGGCATCTCGGATATTTTGACATTTATTTGTGTTTTTTTTTCTTTTATATTTTATCTTTTGTATGGGCCGGTTTCTATACATTTATTTGTCAATTGCGCTTATTGTTTAAGTTTTTTCTTGTTCATCTTTTTCAAAGGTGAATCATTGTAAATGTTCTTTCTTTGTTAAAATGATTATATCACATGACAAAAATTTCTTTAATGAAACAATTCATGTTTAATGTTTCTAATTGTTTTCACAAATGAAACTTTCAAATAATATTTTAGAATAACAAAATATGTCTTTAATATTTTAAATTTGTATTCCTATAATACATATATGACATTTTGTTTTGTACATGGTTTGCACATACTTAATAACTACTTAGCTCTAAACGCCATAAAAGCTAAACTTTGGTGACTCATAATCCTATAAACCACAAAAACTAACAATTGCTTAATAATAAATCAACTCATGCCAAATTTCTTCTCTCTACCACTTACTTGTGTTTTGGAGAAATCCCTAAATCAACTGAGGCATCAAAAACTGAAAGTGTTAAACATCTTGAGGCATCAAACACTGAAAGTGTTAAACATTCTGAAGCATAACACTGAAAGTTTTGAACAATCACATAAGTTTCTGTGTACTGTGTTATTTTATGACACGATCCCAAATGGTTTCTTCTCTGTGATTCCAGTAAGCTGCTTTACTTAAACTTCAGTTTATTATTATCCTTGTCATGAATCATTTTCTTTTCTGATTGTGTTGTTTAATTTTTCAACAGAACAATAGAGTGAAGATGCTTTGTGAACGCATTTCTATATTTCCTGAGCTTCATTTGCTGAGTGACAAAACATTAGAAGCTGACTTGATTCTTGTGGATTTCGACAAGGATAAGACTCTTTATGCGCTAGTGGAGTCTATCACCACAACTTTCTGAGATAGGGAATTAAAATCAGCAGATTCTGCTACAATTTCAATGGAAATTGCTAGAGTGGTAAGCAAGCACGTTTTATAGTATCTTTTTGCTGTTAGCTTTGTTTCCTATCTATTTTATTAGATCCTTCACTCTACATGATTGATTGATTGACATTGTCTTATTTTCTTCTCTTTTGAATTTTGATGATGTATATAAAGGGCCAACACTGCAGAATTTGAAAAAGGATGGTATTCAACTTCTTGGACAAGCAAAAAATGGTTCTTCCCGTGCTTGATCGATCTTGTTCAAAGTCCTAATAGACTTTGTTGGCTTTCCAAGTAAGCTGGTAGTGGTGAGTACGTAATAGAATCATGATCCTTATACCATTGGGTATTTACGATAACATGTGCATTTGGTGGATTGATTTAATTTGTGTTTTTTTTTTCTTTTCTATTTCATTAGGGGCATCTCGGATCTTTTGACTCTATGTGTGTTGTTGTTTTGGTCAATGACGTGGAAATGGCTGTTTACTTAAGGCTAAATAATGGCCAGCTTAAACCCTTATTCTTGACAAAAGATAAAGGTAAAGGCTTAGTCTTGACAAAAGATGAAAATAAGGAGAAGGCTATACCGTCAAAAACCGAGCCATTAGAAGGTCAAACTACTCAAGCTGAGACATCGAAGCCATTAAAACCTGCATCACATAAAGAAACCACCCACACCCTTTGTCTCATGTTCCATTCTGCTTATAAAGAAATCGTTATTGAAAATGTCCTTCTTTAAAGAGATTGAATCGTTATTGAAAATGTCCTTCTTTAAACCACCCACATCCTTTGTCTCATGTTCCATTTCTCAGTGGCTAAAGAGATTGAATCTACTGAGAATTCATTGGGCTTAAAGAGTTCCATGTACGCTTCTACAAACCGAATAGACCATACATAATAGTATATAAGTTGAGTTTCTAATAATTGGTGTTGTGTACAGTTCAGCAAAAGAAGAAAAACTTATGGAGCAGGGGAAACTGGACGTGTCTGCTCCACCATCTGAGGTGGAAAATTTTGAAAACCGTATGCGTATTGAATTCAGGTAATATTGTGTTATGCCTGCTAACTAATGTGCATGAGACATATTGAAACAAAAACAATCTTTCTTTAATTTCTCTCAATTTCATCCCTTGACATCTCACGCCTATGTGTTTACCTTCTTTATTGATGCTCTCGGTGGGAAACAGCCTAAAAAAACAATGATAAGGAATAGAAGTAACGATCAACCTGAAAAGGCAATTGAAGAGCTTTCTTCCAAGATTGAATATGCTGAGAATTCATTGGACCTAAAGAGTTCCATGTACGCTTCTACAAACCGAGTAGACCACACATAATATAGTATATAAGTTGAGTTTCTAATAATTGGTGTTGTGTACAGTTCAGGAAAAGAAGAAAAACTTCTGGAGCAGGGAAAACTGGACGTGTCTGCTCCACTATCTGAGGTGGAAAATTTGAAAACCGTCTCCGTATTGCTAAATTCAAGTAATATTGTGTTATGTCTGCTAACTAATGTGCATGAGACATACTGAAACCAAGACAATCTTTCTTTAATTTCTCTCACTTTCATCCCTTGACATCTCATGCCTATGTGTTTACCTTCTCTATCGATGCTTGATATATCATGGTTTTTACCGGTTTTTTATCATGATATAAGTCCGTTTTATAGAGTCTTTTGATCTTTTTAGAGTCCCATTAGAGTCTTTGCAGGTTGGAGTGCGTTTGGAGCATAATTGGAGATTTTGAAGCATTCTGGAGCATTGTGGAAGAAGCTGCTCAAAAGATGAAGCCGGATTGAAGTTGGATGAACAGTGTCGATCGACACTGTTAATGGGTGTCGATCGACACCACTCGAGCCAAAGCAAAACGCGACTTTTACAAGTTTTGAAGAAAAAGGAAATTGCCCAGAAGTTTTCCTTATTTGCAAAAGTGCCTCAATTCGTGTTTTAACCCCTATATAGTTTTCAAAGCCATTGTTTAGGCATAATCTCATACTTTAAGAATCATAGAAGTTTAGGGTTTTTGGAGAGAAAAATCAGACTCCTTTAGAGAAGATTTGGAACTTATTTATTTCTTTTATTGATTTCTTTTATGCTTTCTATTCAAATAATAATTTATGTTTCATTGATCATGTTTGAGTAGTTTGCTTGTTAGATTTAGGGTTTTCCAAAGGTGATTGATGAATTGCTGGGTTGAATTGATTTGTTAGGATAAAATCATTAGAGTTCTTCATCTGGATTTGTGATTAATGCTTATTTTAGCTTCGCGACCTAGAATCTGATCTTAGGTTGATTAATAGATGCGAGAGTATTATTAATTGCCTGAACTAATGTTAGATGAGCAAAATACCTATTCGCAAAGAGATTTGGTTTAGGAATTTTGTGAACAATTGAACCTGTTATTAATGCTTGTCTGAATTGTTTGAATTTGCAAAGAGATTTGGAATTCTAGGGTTTAGACATCGATAATCTTCGCAGCGAGAGTTGGTTGATTTTACATTAGTGTTTCAAGTTCAAGAACGGTTCTTAATATTTCCTAACGTTCTGTCTAGACCTGTGATTTGGATCACCTGAGAATTTCCCTGAACTTAGCGTTTCGTCTCCTGAATTTACTAAGTTTTAAATTGCTTTCTGTTTTTATTTTCAACTTTCTTCTTAGCTTAATTCGAAATTAAAAGTCTATTGTGTGATTATCTCTTTTCCTATGGATTCGATCCCTAAGTACTACAACTGATCTCTTAATTTGAGAGAGTAGCTCTAGGGTAAATTTGAGAGCATATCAATGCTCTCGATGGGAAACAGCCTCAACAAAACAATGATAAGGAATAGAAGTAATGATGAACCTGAAAAGGCAATTGAAGAGCTTTCTTCCAAAATTGAATCTGCTGAGAATTCATTGGACATAAAGAGTTCCATGTACACTTTTACAAACCGAGTAAACCATACATAATATAGTATATAAGTTGAGTTTCTAATAATTGGTGTTGTGCACAGTTCAGCAAAAGAAGAACAACTCTGGAGCTGGGGAAACTATAAGTGTCTGCTCCACCATCTGAGGTGGAAAATTTTGAAAACCGTATACTTATTGCTAAATTTAGGTAATATTGTGTTATGTCTGCTAACTAATGTGCATGAGACATACTGAAACCAAGAAAATCTTTCTTTAATTTCTCTCACTTTCATCCCTTGACATCTCACGCCTATGTGTTACCATCTCTATTGATGCTCTCGGTGGGAAACAACCTCAAAAAAACAATGATAAGGAATAGAAGTAACGATGAACCTGAAAAGGAAATTGTGGAATCATGTGCTACATGTAGTGAAAATATCGAGAAAAACTGCACTGAAGAGCTTTCTTCCAAGATGACTTTCGAAGAGCCAAAAGTTAATGATAACAATATCATTAGGCAACCTTCACCACTTTCGGTGATTGCAGAAGTTCAAGACTTGGTTCTTCTTTATATCCTGAAGATAGCGAAGCGGAATGTAAGCTGAGTGAAGCTGAATGCATCTGCCTTAAATCCCCTCCATTATCGATCAATAGGTAAAAACAATTTCTTCTTTATATTTATCTAATTTTCTGTTTTAGTGGATTCCGTTTATTGTGGAGAGCATACACATAATATTTATGAAGTTTTTAGTGGATATTTTCTTCGATTTGCTTATTTTAGGGATATATATCTTAGGGATAAGATATATTCTTCTTGTATTAGAAAAAGGAATAAACGGTTTTATGGAACACTGAGAAATCATTTTCCTTTCTTCTCTCTTCCATTACTTGTTCTTTCACTGTTTCTCAGCTTTTTGGTTTTCTGAAGGAACTCTACTTTTGCATATGCATGAAAAAAGATGAACCTGCTAAAGCATCAAGCACTGAAAGTGTTGAACAATCACATATGTTTCTTATGTGCACTACTGGGTCCTATTTTTGCATGTGGGGAAAAAAAAGATGAAGCTCCTGAGGCATCAAACACTGGAAGTGTTAAACATCCTGAGGCATGAAAAACTAAAAGTGTTAAACATCCTGAGGTATCAAAAACTAAAAGTGTTAAACATCCCGAGGCATCAAAAAATGAAAGTGTTAAACATCGTGAGGCATCAAACACTGCAAGTGTTAAACATCCTGAAGCCTACAACACTGAAAGTCTTAAACAATCACATACGTTTCTGTGTACTGGGTCCTTTTATGACACGGTCCCAAATGGTTTCTTCTCTGTGATTCCAGTAAGTTGTTTTACTTAAACTTTAGTTCATTATTATCTTTGTCATGAATCATTTGCTTATCTGATTGTGCTGTTTAATTTTCAACAAAATAATAGAGTGAAGATGCTTTGTGGACGCATTTCTACATTTCCCGAGCTTCATGTGCTGAGTGACAAAACATTAGAAGCTCACTTGATTCTTGTGGATTTCGAGAAGGATAAGACTCTTTCTGGGCTAGTGGAGTCTATCACCACAACTTTTGAGAGACATGGAACTAAGATCAGCAGATTCTGCTACAATTTCAACGGAAATTGCTAAAATGGTAAGCAAGCACGTTTTATAGTTTCTTTTTGCTGTTAGCTTTGTTTCCTATCCATTTTATTAGATCATTCACCTACAAGATTGATTGATATTGTCTTATTTTCTTTTCTCTATTTTAATGTGAGTTTCTTGCCTTGACTACATGCCCGATTTAGAGCATGTAGTGCTCAGAATGCATTTGCACAGGGTCCAATTAAAATTTATATAACTTTTTTAGTTTTCGGGGTCCAATTATTTTTAAATAGTTGTAAAACAAGGCTATAATTTGTAAAAATATTATATGTAAAGTATTTTTATTTGAGCTTGGCACTGAGCCCAATTTTTAATTGAGACGAGCCTTAATGTTTCTTCAATTAGGTTGATATTACAAGCTGTGTTTTGTAAATCCATAGTTATCCCTTTGTTCGAAAACTATTTCACCTCAACAATTACACGTCCGAGAACTCGTTGCTCAGAGAGTAATAGTGACGAATAGAGGCTATTCGGTGAGATTCTGTGGTCAATTGGGTTTGGTCCTCCGAGACCTGTCTTTTTTGAAAAAGTAGTCGCATAATTGGGTTGTTCCACGTCGCCTAATAATGTTAATCATAACCAAATTGGGCCCAATGTTTAAGGACCCATCCAAGCCCAATTACCACATACTCTCCTCTTGTGATTCAATTTCCCGGCATAGTAATGAATGATGTGATCGATAAATGTTGTTTCTCATTGCATTTGAATTAGTTTATTGCTTTCTTTTAATATGTGGTATGCTTTTCGAACTGGTGATTGTTGTATGAGTTGGTCTTTGAAGCTTATATAGTTTCTTTTTTTTTTGAACAAAGCTTATATAGTTTCTAAATTAATAATAATCAGTAGTTTTATGTTTTTTACTAGACTTGTTGAAGTATTGCTTGTTAGTCGAGTTTGTTTGTTTTTCAAGGTTAGAAACTAATGGATAATCAACCAACAAATCCATCTCATCTTCTAAAGCGACATTCAAATGATGATAAGATTTTAATTAAATCTATGTGTATCAATTTTTATTTTTAATATGATATGGATAAAAATGTTTAAAATATATTTAATTGTTAAAAAAATTAGTCCCCAAGTATTTTTCGATTTATCTCTAATTTTTTGATAATTTGCTAGGTCCAGACCGACCGTCTGATTCACGTCTAGCGCAATCCCGAAGAAAGGCTGATCCTATGAATAACAATGGATTGTGAACTTGTGGTTTTAGTAGGTAAAAAAGTCTCACCCTCTGTGTATTGTTTTTTTTGCCTTTTTTTATCTTGATCTTTTGTATAGGCCGATTTCTATACATTTATTTGTCAATTGCACTTATCGTTTAAGTTTTTTCTTGTTTATCTTTTTCAAAGGTGAATCATTGTAAATGTTCTTTCTTTGTTAAAATGATTATATCACATGACAAAAAAAAATTTAACGAAACTATTCATTTTTAATGTTTCTAATTGTTTTAACAAATAAAACTTTTAAATAATATTTTAGAATAACAAAATATGTCATTAATATTTTAAATTTGTATTCCTCTAACACATATATGACATTTTATTTTTTACATGGTTTGCAGTTTGCAAATACTTAATAACTAGTTAGCTCTAAAACCCATAAAAGCTAAACTTTGGTGACTCATAATCCTATAAACCACAAAAACTAACAACTGCTTAATAATAAATCAACTGATACCAAGCTTCTTCTCTCTACCATTTACTTGTGTTTTGGAGAAATCCAAAACGCTCAGGTTCTGCTTGAAGCCATACATGTTCTTATTTGTTGTCTGTTGCTGCTGCTTAATAGACATGTTTTTCTGCAGATTTTGGATGATGAATATGGTGAATACGAGGCAAGCTTTGAATATCAACGAGATTCAGGAAAAAAGATCTCCAAACCTAGAGCGTAACAAAAAAAAACTCTCATATTCGATGCAAGATGACAGTAAACTATAATGATAGGATTTTAAGACCACTTCCATTGGACAATATTTATGGGTGTCTTTAAATTAATAAATATTAAAAAAAAAAGTGAATAGTAATGAATAGTAAAGAATCGTGTCTTTACATAGACACTAAAGACACTAGAAGACCTCTTACTTGGCATCCTTTAATTGGAAGGTACAATATTTTTTTTTTCTTCTTCATTTGCTAAAAAAACATCCACTTGTCTTTACATATTCTATTTTCTCCATATATTAATTAACCTTTAAGATCCTTATAAGAATATGACCGATAAGGTTGCTCTAAGTCGCCCGAAGATCTAATATTTTCGAATTCCGAGGCCGTTTTACTCAAAACTTTTCGTTGGCCCATTCTGGCCCAAATGTGGGAAAGTGAAGACGATGCCGTTTTGAGTGTAAACTCGACATTTTGTCGATTGTTCAAAAAGATACCCCAAATATCCGAGTCTCTAGAAATCGTCGTTGCATTAGTTTTGAAGTTTTCTTCAAACAAAAGAGTTGTTTTATTTGAAGGATCATACAAGACACGTGTCGTGAACCCAAATCGTAAGAACGCCACGCGATACTCTTTGCATGCATCACGTTTGAACACCAAGATTCTCCCCCTCTCTCTTTTTCTGAATTTGATCTCTGAATCTATAAGTTTGTGATCTCTATTTAACCGACCATCAACTCAATTTCATCTACTACAAAATATCAAGAAAAATGCCAGGGATCACACTAGGAGACACGGTGCCGAACCTTGAGGTGGAGACAACACTTAACAATTTCAAGCTTCATGACTACTTGGCCAATTCTTGGACCGTCCTCTTCTCTCATCCCGGTATATATGAACGTTACTTAAAAATCTTGATTATTCCGGTTAAATCCAGTTTTTCATATACCAAATATATATTTTGTTTATGTTAATTTGTTACTGTTGTTACAATTCTAATTTATTCATCATTTTGACGGTTACTCAGGGGATTTCACACCCGTATGCACGACGGAGCTCGGTGCGATGGGCAAGTACGCTCATGATTTCGAGCAGAGAGGTGTGAAGCTCCTTGGTTTGTCTTGTGACGACATACAGTCACACAAAGACTGGATCAAAGACGTCGAAGCCTATACGGTATAATTAATAAATCTCATGCATACATACAATACAAAATTGATTAATCTCTGATCTAGTTAGAGATTATGTTTTCGTTTTGATTGATCTACCGAAATAACACTTCTTGCTTTCTTTTGTGTGTGTGTGTGTGACATATATAATTTATATAGCCTGGAAGCAAGGTGAAGTATCCAATAATTGCTGACCCGAACAAAGAGATCATTCCTCAGCTTAACATGGTTGATCCAATCGATAACGGCCCGTCTCGTGCCCTTCATATCGTCGGTCCCGATTGTAAGGTAAATTAATAATCATTTATGATAATTTCATTAACACTCATTTAAGTATTAATATGATTTATTGGTTGGTTATTGAAATTTTATAATAGATAAAGTTGAGTTTCTTGTATCCGTCGACCACGGGACGTAACATGGACGAAGTATTGAGGGCTTTAGAGTCGTTGTTGATGGCCTCCAAGCACGAGAACAAGATCGCCACTCCGGTTAACTGGAAACCGGACGAACCGGTTGTGATCTCGCCTGCAGTGTCAGACGAAGAGGCTAAGAAGATCTTTCCCAAGGGTTTCAAGACTGCCGATCTCCCGTCGAAGAAAGGCTATATGCGTCTCGCTGATGTCTCTTGAAAGACAAGAAAGGAAAAAAAAAACTAATTATGTGATATGATAGTATTGTATAATCCCTAATAATAACGACTATAATGTGTTACGTTTTGTAACGTAATGGTGTGTTCTACACTTGTACTCATGAGGGTATGGCGTTATATTAATAAAAGTACCGTATGTTTTATAAAGCGGTCTCGTCGGGCTCGGATCGGAATATGAATAGATATGAATCGAATGTGAAAATGTGAAGATTTGTACTTATCGAAAACTGAATTGAGTTTATAAAAATGGTTTATCTTAATTTTATCCCCAAGAACTATTTTAAATCGAACTAAAAAGTACATATGGATTTTTACGAGTTTTAGTGGGTTTTTTTTTCTTCTTCCCGAGTTTAGTTGTCTCCTGTTTACGGAAGAACAAATTGAATCATATTGAAACTCATCAAAGCTTTCTGATTGATACTTAATGAAAAACAAATTGCTCCAAACGATAACTCCTAAAAACTAGCACAAACATGAGACTCGGCAATTCTAACTTATTTAGAGCTAATGGATCCTATAAACTAGGAAACTATTTGATTCAAACACGAAGACTTATTCAAGCTTTGACTAATTCCTAACAGTTCTTGGTCTCTGTGCATACGACACCGTATAATGTGAACCGGAGCATGAGCATGAATTCGATCCGAAACCGTATCAAACCGATAAAGGATGAACCGAAACCTGGATTAAAGACATTTAGACCGGAGGAATACAAGTGTAGAGCATACGACACCGTATGGTGTGTTTTAAGTTACTTCGCCTGTTCATCGTTGTCGACGACAAGTGTGACTTGGGTCTTCTCTTTTACCTCTCCGATCTGATTTCATCGTTTAGGATCTCATCTATCAACTGTGAGTATATTCGTTTCCTCCTCGATTTTGCGTGTGTCTGTGTCGATTTACTCTTAATCTAGATTTACTCTTAATCTGGATTTTACTCTCGGATCGATTTGTTGGGAATTTCTATTGCTTTGCCGTGGATTTAGCGTATTTTGGTGATGTAATATTGTTTATTTTGAGGATTTTATTCGATGATCATGTTTGTTGTCTCTTGATTTCTAAATTCCTGTGATCTATAACCTTGTCTAATGAAAATTGTGAAAAGTTCAATTTTGATTTAATTACTTCGCTGATTGAGAATTGTTTTTCATTCTCCACAACTTGTAAGAGAACGCACCAATCATATCTGCATTTACTTTTGAAGGCAAAATATGAAGCATATAGTAAAGATTTTGAGTCTGCTGGTGGCAATCTCTGCCTTCTGGATTGGTCTTTTGCAGGCTGCCGTTGTTCCTCGAAGCCATACATGGCTGGTGAGTAAAACAATCCGAAATTATCTTCTTCTTTTTTTTTGGTTTCTTGATCTTTTGAAACTAGGATTGTTGTGGTTCTGATTTGGTTAATGTCTTTTACAGCTACCGATCTACTTTGTAGTATCTCTCGGATGCTATGGTCTGTTAATGGTCGGACTCGGGCTAATGCAGTTCCCTACCTGTCCACAAGAAGCAGTTCTCTTGCAGCAGGTAAAACTTCCGGACAAAGCTCTTTTTTTGTTTGCCAAATCTGATCAATTCGATTTTTTTTTGAATAATGTAAGCTTAGCCAGTGTTCTTCTTTGTTGACATTTCTTTAATCTTTGCTAATTCAATTGTCTTTTGTCTAATTGCGTTGGTTGCAGGATATTGCAGAGGCCAAGGACTTCTTCAAGCATAATGGGGTCGATGTTGGATCCGATTGACACAATAGCTTTTTTACGACCAACCATTAGAGATAGTTGTTATTGACAAAGACCTTAAATTTTGCTGTTCGTTTGGATATTTTGAGTTAAACAGTGTTTCTGGGGCAACACAGCTTGTGCATCTAAACGCAATCGCAAAAGCAACAATTAGTATATCTCTGTTTTGATTTTATCATTATATCTTGTTCTAACAATGTCTATGGATGATGCCAAAAAATATAAGCATCAGTGATGAAACCGAAGATAGATTAGGTGTGAAAAAACTATGTTCTCTTTGAAACACTTCAGTAAGTTTTAGAGATTAAAAAGCCATAGAATCTGATGCGAGGAGAAAAATGAGTTACAGAGAGAGTAGAGCAAAAGAGAGAGAGAGATTGTTTATCTCTTCTTCTTGCCACCTTTGCCTGACTTGGAAGAAGTTCCAGAGGTTGAAGTTGTGGCCTGAGGTTCCTGCTTCTTCGCTTTCTGAGATTCCTGCTTCTTCACTCTCTCCGGATGTCTTGGTACCAACTCTGCAATTTTCTGCATCAGTTGCTTCCCTGCAAACATATATCATCAACACAATGAGCACATCATATGTTTAACATAACACCTCGCAGTGTAAAGCTGCAAAGCCAAATGGATATCACTCTTTCATGGGCATCAGGATAAGATCAAAGCAAACACAACATCTAATGAACAAACAATCTAGACAATGGTTTTATGTCCCTAATTTCTAGCTATACAGATGCAACAGCATCAGTGCAAACACAAACACATCAGAAGTCTTGCAAATGCCAAAATTTTACTTGAAATAAACAAGTTTTTTATATAGCTCATTTTTTCTGCCTCTGAGTCTGCCGTAAATCATATCCAACGTTATCAAAGAAAACACAAGAGCCTATCAAAGCCAGAGAAAAAACAAAACTTAACAGAAAGAACTGGATATAGAGTTAGTGAAGATAGAGATCAGATAAACTTAGCAAAAGGTGAACACATATCATATTCCCGATAACAACATCATAACAAACATAAATGTCTAAGAAATCAGATAAACGCTACAACTTGCACAACGACCTTAAGTTACATATATGCATAAGATCGATATGTACACACTGTATAACAGCTTGTTTTCGCACATGAGGTTCGGGTAATAATGATGCTGGAATGAAAATTTTAGGGATCACTGGAACAGCTCATAGAGCCTCCGGATCAAAGGGTTGAAACTGGTGCTGACATAAAATGAAGATCAATGAAGAAGTTCGAATCAAGTGACATGGTGAGAATAAAACATTGTTCAAAAGTTCATATTAGAGACTCGAGTTGAATACCCAACTACTGTTCAGATAACAAGCAAGATGGGGTCAGACAACATTCGCAGTTTGACACACACATACACGCACACAGGATACACAAGGAGAGATATTAACAACATAACAAGAGTTACTAAAGGCAAAAGAAAGTAGATTCCATGTTAGTGTATACAAAACTGCAAGCTCGGGTAACAAAAATAAGAAAACACAAAAGACAAGTGTTCTACAGCGAGCGGAGATAGAACCAAGAATTCAGAAGTGAGGTCTTACTTGAAGTAATGGCTGGATTGACTAAAGTCCCATCCTCTCTTTTCAACTGCACTCTCACTCTCCCTACTTGCATGAAATCACGCGGGTACGCTTTGTCAATCTGAGAAATAATACCATAAGAAATCAAATCAAAGACTGCACAAATAATTAAAAGACAAGAGACTTTCTCCCCGTAAAATCAAAATTGGATGAAGGATTATACCTCGACGGCACTAGGGAGTTTCAAATGCTTGCAACAGTCACTGATCTCAATGCAATTAGGGTTCTCACATGCTTTACTCACACCGATTCTCCTTCCCTCAGCTACAGTTTTCTTTGAGTTAATATAGACTGGATACACAACTACCCATTTCTTGATGCTGAGCGTTCCACTATCCATCTACAGACCGAGAAGAAACAAAACCAAACAGATTAATCCAGCTTTTCAAAACCAAAAAACCTAAAGGCCAAACTTTTATAATTTCAGCCATTAAACAAGGTCGATATATGTTCATCATGCACTGCAAAAGTATCATAAAACCCATTACAGTAGAAAAAGGGTAAGGGACGCAACAAACATTCTCGTTAATTGCTCTCAATGAAAATATTAGATTGGTTAAAAACAACCAAAATCTCAACCCAACAATTGAAAAATCTAGAAACATACAGCCTAATACGCGATTAAACCCATATAAATCACACAGATCTGTTCCGATTTCCAGGAAATTCCCAAGCATCAGGACCCCTAATCGTATACATTCGCAAGAAGGAAGATAATTTTGTTCTACGAAAGATCACTCGATTAATTTGACACATAGAGAAGAGAGACGAACCAGGGATTAGATTCGGAGAAATCTAGAAATCAAGCTTTTGGACTGAGATTGCTCGGATCAGAAAATCGTTTAGGAGAGCAACGAAGAAGATGAACTGAGATTTTACGTTTGGACCTCGGATTGATTTTGACTTGCTTAATTATACCGTCATCTAAAATTGAACCACACCAAACCGGATTAAACGGGGAAATCAATTAGTTAAATTGATTTTGATTCCATTAATTTCTCTGATGGAAAGAAAAAAAGCCAAAAGACTTGACTTTTCTTCTTCGACTCGACTCTGAGACAATGGCGGCGACCGAGTACGACCAAGTTCTTCGCTCCGTTGCTCAGGTGAACATCGCCGACCAAATCGGTGATTCCGGAGACGGAGACGGCGTAAAAGTCTCGTGCTTCACCGAAGTTTTCGATGACGTTACTCTCCAAATCCAGATCATCCGTCTCGCGAAGCAGGTTCCCGCCAATAAATAATTTGTTTTCTATTTCACTAGTTCTCAAGTTCTTCAAATCTTCATCGGAACTGAAATTTAGCCGTAACCAAACTGCAGATTTATGTATGGATCGGTTGTAATTCCGCCAAATTTGGGAACTTGTACGCAGCCGCTTCAACGCGACCTGTGAGTTCAGCGATTTCATGGGAATTTAGGGTTTTCAGTGTCTAATTTAGTTTTTCTGAATTTCTGATTTTTGTTTTGTTTTGTTTGTTGTTTCAATGGCAGAGCAATACAGTGAGTGTTACTTCAGTACTTGGTGGAACATCTGACAACACTGGATCTGGCATGGCGCGTAGATTAGGTTAGAATCTGATTGAATTTCAGATCATCTTCTTTCTTGATGCTACAGTGAGTGATAAATTGTCTGGGTTTTGTGTGTTCTTAAGTGATGAAGACTGGTCTCAACATAATCCTGGCTTGCAACATCCCTAAAAACAATCCTTTGCTCGAGGTTCTTTCTTTCTTCTTATGATATAGTTTTTGTAATACCTAAACATTGTATTGTGTAGAAAATGGGAAAGTAACAACAGTCTTTATTTTGGTTTTCTCGTTTGTGGTGTTTGTGTAGGCAAAAGCTGAGAAAGTGTTGATCAGAAAGCTGATTGATCTTGGTTACACGATGTCAACAACACCTGTAAGAGCAACATAACCACAAAGGGGGGAATCAGTTTAAGCTGTTTCTTGAATTTTTGTTTCTCTCATCTTTGTGGCTTTAATAGTTGTGTGAATGATTCTAACAAAATCTTGATCACTTACGATAAGTTTGGTTCCCTTTTCATGATTCTTAGATGTGCCTGTTTTCTTCTTCCAGTTGTTAGTTTCGCGTGATTTCTACTCCCATTTTGCTTGCTCGATTGTTTTGTTCATCAATAAAAGTCCTTGCAAGCGAAAGAATGAAACTCCAAAAATCAAGCATGTTTTGATAAATTCAGAAATAAATGGGCTTTACACGGGCCTGTTTATTTTTTGTCAGCGGCCTGTTTATTTTTATTTACTGCTAATTTTTGAAACGACGTAGTTTAACATAGGTTTTTTTTGGGCAGAACGTCATCGTTTTAGGTGTTCATTTCTTGTTCATCAGAGACTTGAGCCATTGTTTCGTTTGGACCGACGAAAGTGAGGAAGCTTGTTTTTTTTTTTTTTGAAAGAGGAAGGAAGCTTGTTTTTGACTGTCAAATTCGACTTTCTGGTTCGTTGCTTTCTTATCATTCGTCGGTTTCTCCTTCGATCCAGGTTTCTTGAACTGAGTATTAATTCCGAACATCCCAGAGGATCTCAGTATTGATTCCGAAAAGGCAGAACGAGTTGTTTGTGATCTTGCTTTGAGTAGATGATCAAACTCAGGCAGAGAACCAGTCTTGTTTGTCTCTTTCTCTCAATTTCAAAGTAACCAAGTTTGAGCTTCTTGTTGAATAAGTGGGATTGATTTGTTGTCACAAACTACTTTTTAACTTGCTTTCATATCCTTTGCAGTTTACACGCTACATTGAATTAGATAACTATCAAAACTTTTGATCATTTCTTTGAGAAATTCTCTTTAGAATGGATATGCAAAAGAGACATCCTCTACTTAGCGATGATTTGTGGTTTTTGAATCTTTGATATATCAGGTTTTATTGTCTACTTCATCTGGCGAAGCCAAGTATAAAGATATGGCACTAGTGAAAGAGGACCATTGTGAGGATTCTCATAATTATATGGGTTTTGCTCTGCAACAGGTAACACTATTACTGGTTTCATAATACTGCAAAAGTTTGTTCCTTTTAGAATCTAGAGTTACAGTGGTTGATTTTTTCTGGACTGCAGGCTAAACTTGCTTTGGAGGCTCTTGAAGTTCCCGTGGGGTCTCTATTTTTTTGCCTTTGCTTCATCCCAATTTGTGCTTCTTACCATTTATCAATTAGTTTCATACAAGAGAAAATATGCTTCTTTTCATTTTTTTTTATCCTTACCTTCTGTTTTGTCTGGATCAGATGTGTCATTCTTGAGGATGGTAAGGTCATTGCTTCAGGGCGAAACCGAACAAATGAGACACGCAATGTAATCTTTCAAAACTTTCACTTACTATTTCTCTCTTTCTTATTTTATTGAGTAATACAGAAACGTAAAACAATGTGATAATACAATAGAGTGTCTTCAAGTAGTTTATGGTTGTTACATTTGTTTTATTCATCCATATACTAAGGCGTTTTATTGCAAATATGTTTGAAAAGGCCACAAGACATGCAGAGATGGAAGCAATAGATGAACTTGTCGGACAATGGCGGAAAGATAGTCTCTCACCCTCGCAAGTCGCTGAGAAATTCTCGAAATGCGTTCTTTATGTAACATGTGAACCTTGCATAATGTGTGCATCGGCCTTATCGTTTCTCGGTATGATTCCTTAAGCTGAATCAAACAATTTTTGTTTGTTTGTTTTGTTTCCAATGAGAAATTATAGGATCTTCTTTCCATTGCAGGAATAAAGGAAGTGTATTATGGATGTGCAAACGATAAATTTGGAGGATGTGGTTCCATCTTGTCGCTTCACTTAGGCAGTTCTCAGCCGTCAGGTATCATGTAAGTCCTATGATCCTTACACAGTATTATAACAGAAATGCCTTTATTGATTGATGAATGATTGTGATCTCTGTTTCTGATAGTGAAGAAGCCCAAAGAGGAAAAGGGTACAAGTGCAGAGGAGGAATAATGGCAGAGGAAGCTGTCTCGCTTTTCAAATGTTTCTATGAGCAAGGCAATCCCAACGGTAACTACCACTCTCATCTTAATTACCTGCAACTCTCTTCTTTGATGAAAACATCTTATGAGCTTTTTTCTTTGGTTTTAGCCCCAAAGCCACACCGCCCCGTAGTTCAAAGAGAGAGGACATGAAGCGAACATATTGTGAAAATTGGCGTTCATAGGACTCTTATTGGGAGCATGCTCTACGGAACAAATGAAACATATATGATGATGATATGCTAGAGAAGAATCACATTGTGCAGATTTGGTCTCAATCAAAAGTTGGATCTAAGTTATATGTATGTTAACATTCGATTTTTGATTTATTGATGATGTTTGAGAGCTTGTAAGAGAGTGTAATGGTACTACATATTTGGTATTTTTTTATGAAAAAATTAATGTCAATTTAATTCTCTTTAGAATGTCAAACAACCTTGGCTCAAGCTCATCCGATTAACACCATCATACTTCACTCAAAGAAGGTTCTGCTTAGTTCTTAAACTTGGTCGATAAAGAACTTGTTTCAGCTCTTTGTATCTGTGCATATGAGTAATTAGCTTGATTTTTTCATGGGGATTGTCTTTCATGTTGGTTCGTCCCAGTTTAGGGTTTGTTGTTTTGAATCAGGACTGATTTAAAAGTATTTGAATTTATTAGTTTATTGACGATTTGTTAATTGCGTGAACCGACCAGCCTTCGATTCTTCCGGTTCAGATACTTCGCATTGGGTCAATTAGTCATCCTTAGTGTCTCCGGAGGTAAATCAAAGATTTATAAACTCTTATTAACCCATTAATGAAGCTAAAATTAGGATGTACACTAGCTGATTAAAACACTGATTTCTGAATCTATAATTGGACACAGAGTTCACGACAATGGCTAGAAGGCGTCTCCGTGACGACCGTAAAGTCATTTCTCATCGCTTTGGACAACAAAAAAATTTGGCAACAACCTACATGTCGTAATCGTAGGTTTCACCAACACATATTTTCAGTACACCACCACTTTCGAAGCGTAGGAGGTTCAGACACAAGCTCTTTGGGCGACAGATGGCTGGATCAAATAGTTGAATAGGCAATGATGATTGTCTTGCAAAATGGTGATGAGAAGATGAATGCTTGGTAGGCTTGAATATGATTTTGTTGTTTTTGTGTTACAGACTTTTCTTGATGATTACTCCGATTGGTGACATGTATTTTTGAAGTTGAGTTACAAGTTGAAGTGGTATAAACAATAGTTTTTTTGTAGTAAATCTGCTGTAGAAATCTTTAACATTTTTGTTAAAATAGATGACTGGTAACTTTTTTGATGTATAAGTTGCAGTATGTATTATTTAAAATTAAATTAAATAAAAAATAATAATAATGATATATCTTAAAGTTTTAAATTATGATTAAAATAATTCAAATATCATAAAGTTTTAAATTATGATTAAAATATCAAATATTATAAAAATTTAAATAAAAGTTTTAACATATATAAGATATAAATGTATATGATTATCTAGCTGCCAAAAAAAAAATGTATATGATTATCTCTTCCTTCCTTTAAATTAAATATTCGCTTTTATAAATTATGAACTTACTAGTATTTGCTCCGAGCATTCATCATATTTTGTTAATTTAAAATATTAGGAAAATCAATAATATTATTAGATTTATACTTTTTGTAATCAATTATAACAAAAAGAAATTAATAGTTACGATTACCATGTTAAACATAAATTTATAATGATCTGAAGTTATATGTAGATTCAAAACAACCTTCTAGAGAAACATAATAATAATCGACATATCAACAAAAAATATTCAACAAAAAACACAAATTCAACTACTTTTAAATATATGAAAAGTTTTCAAATCTTTAATAGAGAACAAATCTAATAAAAAATATTTAATTTTAATTAAACATACTCCTTTCTCTTTTTTTTTACTGCATAGTATTCTAGAATAGGGAACATAAAGTAGTATTTAGGATTTTAAGAAGCTTCAAATTAAGCAATTTGGTTTCCCCTAAGTGGAGAACACAAGTGCTTTGTTAATTATAATTACTTTTTTTCTCATCTTTCTCTATGCTTCGCAATATATATATTAGATGATTTTTAGTGATTAATGCAACGATAAGATCGGAACGGGATATTCGCACGGGACGAGTTGACAAAGAATAACCGAGCCGGTCGGGTTTCTCTTTAATGACCCGAGTTTTTAAATTGCCCAATCTAAGAAACCGACCCGGAACGGGGGCCCATTTTTTTATCTGGGCCGGCTGCATACATTTTTTTTTTAATTAATTCTCTCTCTTCCTGCTCAATCAACTATTAGGTTAAAGTTAGGTTTTGCTAAAGACACAAAGTTTATGTCGGATTAAGCACCGATCTATGTCCGATGACAGCGATCTACATTCCTCTGGATCTCCTGGTCAAAACACTCTTACGATTACCTATCAAGTCTTTGTTTAGATTTCGATGCGTCTCCAAGGTTTGGTGCTCAATCATCACCAGCCGAGATTTCAAGAACCGACACATGAATATCACTGCTTCCTCAGCTTCTTCTCGTCTCCTCATTGCTTTTGTGGACTTTTACGGAGAAAAGATTCGGTTAGTCTCGTCGCCTAACCCAATCGCATCTTCCTCCTCTTCTTGTTCCTACAAAGATCTGAGCTTAGTCAGTATCAAAGGAAAATTTGTGTATAACGCGGTTCGGGGCTTGATCTGCGTTGGAGCCGGTTTAAAAAATGTGGGGAGTTTTAACCCCAGCACGAGACAAGTGCATTATTTCCCCGAATTGAAATTCAAAGAAAGACCACAATTTACACTCCATGAGTACATTTTTGGGTACGATCCCGTTGGAGATCAATACAAAGTGCTGGCCGTTGATAAGTTGCGTTCCAGAAGAAATCACAAGGTTGTGGTATTGGGAGGAGAAGAAGCTTGGAGAGAGTGTAACGACCCGGGCCCGGCCCATTTGAATAAGTTTAAATGGATTGATTTGGCTACCTATGTCATCAAAGTGCACTTACCTTTTCCGGTCACTTACCCTAAGAGAACTCCAGAGTTAAGCGTGCTTATGCTGGAGTAGGACTAAGATGGGTGACCTTTCGGGAAGTCTTCTGCGGAACCGTGTGAGTGAGGTCAAAACACGGGAAAAGATCATGTGGTGATTGCAGGGACAAGTAAATCAGTCGGTCGGGCCACCGAGAAAAATAACGCACCGACCGTCGGACAGGGGCGGGGCCCACGAGCCCGACAGAGGAATGGGTGACTCGCCGGTAGGGGCGGTCGGGGTGTTACAGAGAGGCTCCGTGTCTCGCATGTCCTCACATTAATTGTACACGGGGGCTGTATATGAACGGAGCCGTCTACTACGGGGCCTCCAGGACAGACATGGATCCCCCGGATAGTACTTCTATAATTGTGAGTTTCGATGTTAGGCTTGAAACGTTCAACATCATCAAAGTACCAAGCAAATTTCTGCCAATAGGTAATGAGAATATGTGGGGTCGTATGGATAAAACTTTGATTAACTATAGAGGGAAAATTGGTGTGGTTGAGAATCCTCGTGAGGGTAGTTTTAAAATGTGGGTTGTGGAAGATGCTGAGGAAGAGGAATGGTCCTTCAACACTTTTCATTTGCCGGAATCTGCTACTGGCCTTGACTGGAAGGTTATGAATACCTTTTCTAACGGCGAGATTTGTCTGGTTCTAAAAGAATTGTCTAATCCTTTTTGTCTTTTCTACTACAATTTGGAGAAAAAAGCATGAGAAGTCTCATAATTGAAGGACTGCCTGTTTCCGAGCTTAAGCGTGCAGAAGAAAAATCTGTGACTGTTTCAGATCATTATGAGAGCTTTTGTCCTTAGAAATTTGAAGTTTGATTTAGGGCTTTTTTTTACGTGCAACTATACTGATTTATTTATAAAAAAAATTAAGTCTTTGTTTTGAAAAACACTATGATTCAATGATTCGAGTTAATTAAATTTTCAAGCCTGTTTTGCAGAATTTGAAAATAAAATATCAAAAACAGTTTATATATCTTGTAATTAAGTTTTTTGTTTGACTAATTCATATCTTCAAATTTTGAGTGACACTTCAACAAGATAATCAAGCAAACCAAAAAAAAAAAAAAACATCGTTGACATGAAAACAAATATGATAAATTAATTTAATTATCCATTGAGGCTGCCACGAACTGCAAAATGTCGTCTTACTTCATTTCCTTTGTTACCACACTAATCGTAACCTCCTTGTTTGGGATACGATTTGGTGGGAACTGTTCAGTTTACAGAATTATAGATAAAACCACATTGTTGGTACGAAACGGCCTCGCATAAGCGTTTTAGGTGGTTAATACAAGACCGGTTTAGTTAACGTTCCTTTTGAAATGCGGATCGACTGTCGATTTTAAAATATAACCGTTACGAAAACGCGTGTTGTCAAACGCAGCTAGCTATAACCATTAGGGAAACCGCGTATTTTGATTTATGTTATCAAACGGAAAGATAAATCAAACCGTAATTTCTTTTATTTCCACAGTTCTTTTTTCTTTTTTTTTTGCTCTCGATCTGAAAACCTGTTTACATTCTTAGATTGGTAAGTTTTTGTAATTCGTTTGACGATTTCTGAGTTTTTTTGTAATCTTTTGATCGTTCAATTTTTCCTTTTTTTGGTAGCGATCTTGATTCCGCCTCAAAACCGACCCGATTGGTTGGGTTTTTGGCTCGCCGTCGAGGTACGTCTCTGTCTGTGTTAGGGTTTCTAAGTTTCGTTAATATTGTTGTACTGATCGTGATTATGTTTTGGCGTTTTCAGTTTTCCTAATCGTTCATAATTTAATTTCTGCAGTGATCTTGGTTAGGGTTTATTTTTCCCTTTTCGTTTTGAAGCCACCTTTTGATTCCGTCGCGGTAAATTCTTGGAATTGCATATGCTTGTGCGATGGATTTGCATCTGCTTATATCTTTAGGATCATTAGTGTCACAACTCAATACTTTCGGTTAGTTAAGTCTGTATGATTTGTATGGGCTACGATCAATTGAAATTGTATTTGCCTGTATGTGTTTTCTTTAACAATTTTTCTTTAACAATTTCTCTTGAACATGGTTTTTGGTTTGAACAGATGATAGTATCGCTTGGAGTACATCTCTGTTTATGCCAGAGTTTCATGTAATACTTATTAATTATTATGTTGTATTGATTGTGATTTTGTTTTGGGGTTGTCAAATTTCCTAATCGCTCCAAGTTTAATTTTTGCAGTGATCTTGGTTAGTGTTTCTCTTGAAGCTAGACTCCGCATGAAACTGGTAAATTTCTCTGCCTATGCTAAAGCTTCTCTGTCTTTTAAAGGTTTGTTTTTGGTTTTGTTTTTCTGTCTTTGAGGATAGAGTCGAACAAGGACAAACACGTCTGATCAGTTCTATCTTCATTTAAGCAGTTGACATCGATGATGTCTTGGCATTTTGATATCAGGATTCCTTTTTACAACAACAAAAATTCCTCTTTAAGAAGATTTCAAAGCCTTTTGTTTTTTGGTTTTAGCAAATCCAAGAGATTAGGTAGACAATGTTCTAATTGTTTTGTTTGGCGTTCTTGTTTTTCCCTTCAACCCCAAAAAAGATCATAAGCAGACACTTATTTAATAGTGTTCTGTCAGATTCTTTTTTGGGAACATTGTCCCTTTGCAAGGTTGGGAATTGAACCGATATATGGGTTGGTGGTAGTGCATGTATATAAGGAAGAATGTCTTTAGACAAAGACTCAAAAGAGATATATGGGTTGGTGGTAGTGCATGTCTATAAGGAAGAATGTCTTTAGACAAAAACTCAAATGAGATATATGGGTTGGTGGTAGTGCATGTCTTTAGACAAAGACTCAAAAGAGATATATGGGTTGGTGGTAGTGCATGTCTACAAGGAAGAATGTCTTTAGACAAAAACTCAAAAGAGATCATAAGCAGACACTAATTTAATAGTGTTCTGTCAGATTCGTATTTGGAAACATTGTCTCGTTGCAAGGTTGTGAATTGAACCGATATATGGGTTAGTGGTAGTGCATGTCTATAAGGAAGAAAGTCTTTAGACAAAGACTCTCTGAATTGAAAACAGATGCCTCACTTTACTAACACACGGCTTAAAAGTCTCTAGACAAAGACTAAGAATTGAAAACAGATGCCTCACTTTACTACCAACGACTTACAAAAACTCTAAAAACAAAGACTCTGGATTGAAAACAGATGTCTCACTTTACTACACACGATTTAAAAGTCTCTAGACAAAGACGTAAGGCAATGACTATGAGTTGGGAAAATAACGAGGGAATAAGAAAGTCTTAAGGCAAAGACTATGGATGGAAAACTGATGCCTCAAGTTACTACCAACGGCTTACAAAAACTCTAAAAACAAAGACTCTGGATTGAAAACAGATGTCTCACTTTACTACACACGGCTTAAAAGTCTCTAGACAAAGACTTAAGGCAACGACTATGAGTTGGAAAAATCACGAGGGAATAAGAAAGTCTTAAGGCAAAGACAATGGATGGAAAACATATGCCTCGCTTTAATACCAACGGCTTAAAAGTCCTACGAATTGAAAGCAGATGCCTCACTTTAATGCAAACGGCTTACAAAAACTCTTAAAACAAAGACTCACTTTACTTGTTGGATGAAAAAAACCCAAACAATGGTTTAAAGAAAGTTTTAAGACAGACTATATATGAATCAAGAACTATTTCGATAACCAAAAGACGTTGGATGGATATAACGACCAATGGCTGAAAAAGTGTCAAGATAAAGACTATGAGTTGGATGGATGTAACGACCAATGGCATTAAAAGTCTTAACACAAAGCCTATCTTTTGATTCGTTGGATGGAAAATACTACCAACAACAGCATCTACGTGAAAGTAAAGGCTAACTAATTCTGATTTTGTCAGGTATGTGTTTCAGAAGGTGATCAAATTGTTAGACTCTGAAAAGATTCAAGTATAACATACTTCTGTGACAGGTATGTGCTTTTCAAGACTTTCTTGTAATTAGTTTATGGAATTCACAAGTAGGAGAAATATATGTGAAGACTAATTTTGATTTCCACAGGACAGGTGCTTGAATAAGCATCCAAAATCTTAGGAGATTTAAAGTGTTAGCATATTTCTGTAACAGCTTGGAGTATAAAGACTAATCTTGATTTGCGCAGGTATGTGTTTTTGTCATGGACCAGATATATTCTAAGTGTAGCAAAATTTTGTGACCAGGTATATGCTTTTCTAGCCTTTTCTTTATACATTGATATTAGCACATATGAAGAAAAAAAAAGAAATTAACCGAGATATGCATAATTCAAAACTAAAAACGCAGTTCTTAGTGCCACTTATGATTAAAAATAAATAATTCTTAAGTAGTTAACTTGACAATATGATTATCCTTATTACTTATATCCTTGATCTAGTAGAAACTTATTGTTAATATCCATCTATAAAAGAGTAGATTTTACATTTGGTATTGGTATGTTACATTTTTGTCAATAAATGTCTTGATTAGAAAATACTTATTTTCTGTCTTGGTGCTTGTATGCATCATAAGATTTCTCATTCTTATGAGTCTCTTGCATACAGATTATGATAAAAGCTTCCTTGAACCTTGAATGTATCTATTTTGATGTTTGTCTTGTGTTAGTTTTTATAAATTGTACCCGTTGAATGAGTGGTTTACAATACAAGGATTTAAAATATCTCTGTTATGGTACTAGTGTATGTCACTTGGTCTCTTTGTCTTAACCGAGTTGATAGAGCTTGGAAATCTATTAATTTTTTGGTGAATATTTAGAATATGCAGTGGATCTTTTTTTGATTGATGTCAAAATCAAGAAACTAGCAAATCTCTGAATCTCCATTGTAGGCATGTGGAATAGGTGTTTAGATCTTCTCTGTTTATTTAAAATGTGCAATGGATCTTAGTGTTGTTGATAGCATTATAGATTATGAGATATGTCACGTGAACACAGTTTCTGCATTTTGGTTGCTTGTCCGATCATCTATTGGTCATTCTTTGTGTAAGACTGATAGTGATCTTGCTTTCATTTGTACGGTCTGATGATAACCATCTTGTTTTGTTTGCATCATAATTCTTGGAATAGTTGGTAAAATGATTGAACTTTGTGTAAGACTGATATGTTTATCCTAATTTATACCCAATTAAGATTTCATCTATATATGTCTCTATGGATAGTAAAGGTCTTATTGTTAGGTCTCGAATGTTTTAAACGCTAATTTAATTGTTCTATGCTTTGCACTCATGATTTGATTTACTGGTTATTGTACATTCTCAGCCACATATGGGTTTAGATGAAAGCTTTGGCATTTTACGCTGTAGAACATGAGAAGCATTGGCGTTTTAAGCCGTAGAACAAATTGCTTAGAATTACATTTTTAAGAAATAGATTTCACAGGCAGTTACTTGTGTCGTTCTTTTTTTAGATTGAAACTTTGGTTTGCAACAATCTAAGAATTTGTCCAATACCTTATAGTGCCATTAGAGCATCTTCAAAAAGGACTTCAAATTTGAGGTTAGCCAAACCTTAAATTTGAGGTTTGGAGTTGTTTGTCTCCAAAAACAGAATTTCAAATATAATTTTAATATTATTATATTTTGCATTTTAGTCTTTACTATTGATTATTATCAATTAAGATCATATAACTTTATAAACAAATAAAAAACATACACAAAAGAAATAATATAAACAACAATAACTAAAGTTATATAACATAAAATTTATAAATAATTATATAATAAAACATTATACTATAATATGATATTACATAACCTTTAAAAAAAACATTACATAAATTTTATTTTTGTATTATTTTGTATTAAAATTGGTTAGTGTAATATCGTTGTTGTGTAATATTTGTTTTGAATGGAATGTAATATTTATTTTATATTAATATTTTTGTCATTTTAAGCTATTTATTTTAATTTTATATGTAAAATATTAATGAAACATATAATTATAAGGTAAAAATAATAAATAGCAAAACTATGAAGATATTGTTTATGAAATAACTAATTAGAAGGACTAAAATGCAAATAAAAATATAGAACCTCAAATTTGAGGTTTTGAAGTTTTTTTTTTGAGTTAACAAAACCTCAAATTTATTTGAGTTCTCTTTTGGAGATGCTCTTACTAATTTGTATCAATAGTAACTAGTTTACTCATCTTCCCTTGGCGTGGACATGAAAATGTTTTTAAGGTAGGTAACATTTTGGCACTAATCTGGTTCGTTCGTCTACAAAAGAGCTGCGTTTATGCGCATCTATTAGCAAGCTGCAACAGCCACATATGGATCGGTCGGTCTTTTTTTTTTTTTTTCATATTTTGTAATGGGTTTCGTTTTTTTTGTTTTTTTTTTTGGATATCGTAGTCGAATGATACTACTAAGATCATAACCAAATAAGCGTCATAGAGAGAGTGTTGGGTTACGAGAAAAGCATTGTGTAACCTCTTCATTTTCTATCTTGAGTCTTCTGTCTTTCTATGGATGGATGGACTCATAAGTTTGATGGACCGTTGTTGATAAAAAATTGTTGTACACAATAATATTAAAAAACCCTGACGGTTGCCAAGATCCTCCCAAATTTTATTAGAACAAAAAAAAATACCAATTGCGCTTTTTTAACCACTGGCTAATTACTTTTGACAGATGTCAAATGCTAAGATGAATTTATTTTATGTACTAATTAATTACCATGGTAACGATTTTTTTTTAATATTCTTTTTGATTTAATACAACAGGCAGGCTTAATTCGGATCAAAAACTTGGACCCATGGGTCCATATAATGAAAGCCTCTTAACAATCAAACCCAAAAAGAGGGTTTTATCCTATTTTAGGTGTTCCGTTCACTGTTTACCATGAATAGAAAAAAAATGATCACAAACATACAATTGATGCCAAACTAGTTTACAAAATGCAATTTACGCAAATGATGAGGCTAAATGCTAATCTTCACTTCACTGTGTTTAACTCTCAAACCATGATCTTAGGGGTAGACACCTTAGACTCTTCCTTGACTGTGTCACCTGGAAGAAAGAACATATAAACCACTTGGTGAATGCAGATCAAATCTCAAAGTCTGACTTTTAATCAATTTCCCTTCTCCATTAGGGTCTAAAACATGTGATTCTTATACCAATTATCTTTTGTATTCGATAGGTGTAACAGGTTTCTCTCCCGATCGACCATTAAAGCTATCCGAGTTTGTATTCTAGGTGCATGTTCTTAAAGCAGGTCAAAAGAAAAGGGTTCACTAGACAAAGATGACTCCAGTCTGTATAGATATGTATGAAAGCAAAAGAGAGAGAGAGAGAGAGAGCTCAGAGACATTACCAGATTGAGTGGTTGTGGTGACCTCTCCATAGATGGCCTTAAGCGTGGACAGAGGAACAACACCAGCAGAGGCAGCTTCAGCGAAGAGCTGCTGTTTCCACTCCCACATTGTGACTTTCATTTCCTTATTGGACTTGAGAAGCGAATCCTTCTGCTCCTGTAAGGCCTCCACATACTTTTGCTGTTTATCAGATCTCAGTCCCAAAACAACAAACGATACTCCCAGACACGTGTTTATCACAGCATTGTTGTTCATCGCTTCCGAGAGAAGCATCGCAATCTTGTTCGCCATTCCTGTCCTGTGATAGCCAGATTCATCAGCCTTATTATTGAATACATAGTAGCAATTGGCAACCAAAACCTTTCGACTGGAACATGTAAAAAAGAACTTATCTTTCCATTGATTAACAGTGAATATACACCATTAAGCATATCATTTGATTCGGTAAAAAGAGAAAGAAGTTGCTTTTATATTAGTCTCTGAACAAATGGCCTCCAAAACATTTGATTCTTGCACAAACTAATCAAACATAAGTTAATGCAGTAAAGTGAAAGTGTCATGTCTAGTGTCATAACTGGGAAATTTTGAACTGCAAGGGGAAGAGTGGACTGAATTTTAGACATTGTGAGAGAAACTCATGGAACGTTGAATATGAACTCCTGGAAAGTTGAATATGAACCGATCAATACGAGAAACACATCAAAGCAAGAAAAAATGAATCTGGGAAGCCAATCGGAAGGTAAAAAGAAGGAAGACTCACCTGAATTGAAGGTGCGACGGCGACGGCGATGCGATGCGGCGGCGCCGAGAGAAAAAACCCCAAACAGAAAGACCTCTCTCTTCCGTCGTACTACTTTTAGGTTATTTTGGGGATTTGACTGTTAATTATAATTAAGGGGTAATCTGGGTATTTAGACTCTGCCAAGTATGTGTATGGTCGTCATCACGATGTTTTAAAAGTGCTTGACGATCGTCTAAAAACACTAAAGAGTAAAAAAGAAACCATCAAAGCTTCTTCGACCCTAAGCAGAGAATTTCAAAATTCTCTCTCCTTTCGAAGTCTTATCTCGTAGCGAGAGGTAAAAACGCTTTGCCTTCCTTTCTTCTTCTTCATATCTACGAGTTTCCCTTTTGATAGTTTCCTTAAATGTTATATAACACCCTAATTAAGGAACTTCCCTTTCCGAATTTCATGTCGATTTTGATGCTATAGAATATTGATTTCGAGTTTTTTTCAGTTCGAATTCCGTTGACTTGAGGAAATTCTAGGTCTACGGAACATAGTATCTCAGTTTGCTAGTGCTTGCAATTTTCATGCCCTTCTTGATTAGACGTGAACATGGAGACAAACTTAGTTTACTTCTTCTGATATTCCCTTTACTTTTGCAAATCTTGATTTTCGATCAAACCTTATCCTGATAGCTATTCTTTGAGGTTTCTCTGCTGTAATTACTAATTAGTATGAGAAAAGCCTTAGCTACTGTAATGTTTCGTATCTAAACAACATGCCTTATTGCCAAATTTTTCTTGTTCTGCAACACCATTTACTGAAACATTTCATGTCTCAATATGTTTCTAGTCATGCACACAGCATGATTTCATAACGCATCTTAGAGAAATGCGTCTAATCTTTTTTATTTGGAAACTGTTTGCTAGCTTTTGTTGGTAACTGTACGTGTCTTTACTCTTTTCACAATTCGCCTTAGATAGCCGAATCTTGTCTGCAAAACTGTTTCCTTGTTTATACATACAGTTTCATAAGCAGGAGAGAGAAGCATAATCTGTTAGAATCTCACTCTGCAAAACTCTTCATTGACACACTTAGCATTTTTTCCATATCATCGTTCATGCGTACAGTTTGGTGCAAAGTGTTCGTTAGAGTTCTGTGTCTGTTCAATCTCTCTGTTATCAAATTTTCTGTGCATACTTTTGCAGCTTAGCTAGCTCGTGTAAGAGAAGAGTGTAATGAGCTGTTTTGGTTGGTGTGGGAGTGATGATTTTCGTAAAGCTGCTGACTCCGGGCCAATGCCACCGCACAACCAAGCAGGTAGCTCGGTTCCTATTTCAACTGCATTAACTTGCCAGTGTTTCTCTTACTGTCCATCCTTTGGCTTCTAAGTTTTAATGGGACTGTAATTTTTTTCCCAAAGGTTACAATGGAGGCCACTATCAAAGAGCTGATCCACCCATGAACCAGCCAGTAGTTCCGATGCAGCCTATTTCTGTACCAGCCATTCCAGCGGATGAACTGAGAGATATAACCGATAACTACGGTTCAAAGACCTTGATCGGTGAGGGTTCATATGGAAGAGTGTTTTACGGTGTTCTTAGAAGCGGTAAGATAGCTGCCATCAAGAAACTTGACTCTAGTAAGCAGCCAGATCAAGAGTTTCTTTCCCAGGTAGATGCTAATTACATTTCTTATGGGCCTTCATCTCGTAAAATATCGAATAGAATTAACCGAGACCTTATGTGTCCTATGTGTAAATGGTCCAGCCTTAAACCACTCCTTTGGGAATGTTGTGTCTAGTTTTGTTTTGTTACTGACATTGAAACTTTTAACAGATATCAATGGTTTCGAGATTGCGACACGAAAATGTCATTGCTCTTATTGGTTATTGTGTTGATGGCCCTCTACGTGTTCTTGCTTATGAGTATGCTCCCAACGGATCTCTTCATGATGTTCTTCATGGTGAGTGGTTAACGTAAACCATTGCTTGGATATGGATCAGTCACTCAATGCTTGAACATCTGGAAACTAATGAAACGTTGTGTCTCTTTTGTACAGGCCGAAAAGGTGTCAAAGGAGCACTGCGAGGTCCTGTTATGACGTGGCAACAGAGAGTCAAAATCGCTGTTAGTGCAGCCAGAGGACTTGAGTACTTGCATGAGAAGGTGAACCCTCAGGTTATCCACCGTGACATCAAATCCAGCAACGTACTTCTGTTTGATGATGATGTCGCCAAGGTTGCTGATTTCGATCTGTCTGATCAAGCCCCTGACATGGCTGCGCGCCTTCACTCGACTCGTGTGCTAGGAACCTTTGGCTATCACGCTCCAGAGTAACGCCCTTTTAGATATTTCATTATCTTGACTTCATTCAAAAAGTTTGGTTCTCATGCTCTAATGTTATGAGACATTAAACATATTGGGTTTATGTATTTCAGGTATGCAATGACGGGAACATTGAGCACAAAGAGCGATGTGTACAGTTTTGGCGTTGTTCTGTTGGAGCTCCTGACAGGTCGTAAGCCAGTCGATCACACCTTACCTCGTGGACAACAAAGTCTAGTGACATGGGTAATGTTTAGTGCAGTCTTCTCTGCTTCTGATTCTGGTTTGCTTGCACTGAAAAAAACCTCCTTAGGCCTATTGAATTGAAACTAAGGGTGTCAAAACAACGAAAGAAGCTTGACAAGACGAGAATTTGTGCGAATAGATTAATTAGAGACTTTTTTTTTTTTTGGTCAAACAAAAGACTCTAAATGTAATCTTTGTGCTCAGTAATATATAAACATGATGTGTGTTGTCTCAGGCAACCCCTAAACTAAGCGAAGACAAGGTGAAGCAATGTGTTGATGCAAGACTACTCGGAGAGTACCCTCCTAAAGCTATTGCCAAGGTATCAACACCATAACATTGCTTTCCTCTCATTGTTTCTTTGCAGCATTAAAGATTTAACTTAGGGTATAGCTTAGAAGACTAGTTATCTGCTGACATTAGAACCCAAAGTAGCGAGAAACCAAGTTCTGATTTAACTTCTTGCAAATGCCAAAGAAACAAGCGACCACATTCATCTTTATGAGCCTGATTGTATTTGCCATATGTAAATGACCAGCTAGCTGCAGTGGCTGCACTCTGTGTGCAGTATGAGGCAAATTTTAGACCAAACATGAGCATTGTGGTGAAGGCACTTCAACCTCTTTTAAACCCTCCTCGCTCTGCTCCACAGACTCCACATAGGAACCCTTCTTATTGATCAAACTTATATCCAACCAATCACATCTCATCTGGCTTCATGATGATTAATCAATTGTGTATTCTTACTGTTTCTGTATTTGTGTAAATCTCTGGGAATATCATGTTCTTATTCCTATATTACCTTATATCATTAATAACTCTTCTTTCATGTCCCACTTTTGAAGAGCTGTGTATATGTCTCTATATATTTTTTGTATTATGCGATGTAGCTTGCGAGTGGGAAGACAATAACCAAATTTTATTTGTTTATCATTAACTAATATGGGAAATATATGGTGTAAATACAAAAAAATTCCTTATTAGAAAAGTATCTCTAATTGTCGTCAGAAAAGAAGACAAGTATCTTAATTGAGTTAATGAGATAGGTTTGGAACATAAATGGACCCATTCAGCCCAAATATTTCATAATTAATAAACCAATCTCCCCGTCTAGGTGATGCAATCATAGCCGTTAGATTAAGGATTCACGAGTGCGGAAGATTCATCTCCACCGTTATTTTGTTTGATCAAATTTCACTCTTTTTTTTCAACTCGGTAAAAAAATTCGTCTTGAAAGTTGTAAAATCTCTCTTCTTCCGATATGCAAGCATTATATGCGCACAGCACACAGTAGCAGCAGCTCCTCTTCTCCAAGTTCTGACAAACTTCAACGTCCCTTCCATTAAATAAAATCTTCAACTGCTTCGTCGTCGATTCGCCATCGAAAACTCTGAACGCATTCATCATCTTCTTCTCTCACTCTCATCGGAATCCTTGGAGTTTTCCGGGAATATTTTGCTTTCCAAGGTGTTCGGTCTCTCTCTGATCCTTCGCTAATGTTAAACTAGATTCGCGCGTTTGTTCCAAGCCGAGATTCGCATTTTTCGGCTTAGGTTATAGAGGTATTGGTACTATCCCTTCTTCTCTCCCTATTGGCTACACTTCCTTCTCCTCGGATCTGATTGTGATCTCTCGATTTCGGTTAGTGATTTAGGGATTTTGGGTGTTTTGTGTGGGTAAACTCACTCCAATGCGTTTTGCTTTGCTTAGTTAAATCTCAAGTTTGCGATTCAATTTATACTTTTGATTATTTTTTTTGTGGATTTCAGATTTCGTTCATGGAATCTCTGCATACGTTGCGTGCGGGATACTTCCCTGTATTGATGTTGGTATCGTGACTATCGAGCAGCTCTATTGATGTTGGTAATTGTGACTATCGAACAACTGCGTCTACGGTGATTTATATGTTTTGCTTTTGAGAAAGCTTTCTTTGCTTTGCGTTTGAGAAGCGGAGAGGAGAAAAATGGCAAAGATGATAAACAAGACGCTTGTACTAACCTACGTCTACTTACTGATGTACATTATACTCTCTTCTGGAGTTATACTGTACAACAAGGTGATTTTCAGTAGCTACTTTACTTTTGTGAAACGTATCTGATGTTTATGCAGATCTTTTTTTTAGTTTGTGTATCTGTCATAGGGTTATCTCCGAACTAGAATTTGAGTTGTGAACCGAAATGTTGTGCATATGAAATGAAACCATAGCCCAAGACCTTTGTTTTATACATTTTTCTTTTGGTAGTCTTTGTTAATGACTATAGCCATTTCTTTCATTTGCAGTGGGTTCTATCTCCGAAATACTTCAATTTTCCACTTCCTATAACATTGACAATGATCCATATGGGATTTTCTGGATTTGTGGCCTTCCTTCTTATTCGAGTATTCAAGGTATTCTCAACTCATACTACAGCGTTTACACTTCCATTTTAGGGAATGTTACATATGTCCATTTGTTTGGATTATGCTTCATACTCATCTATGCGGTGTTTCTCATCTGACCTATTTGACCTTCTTTTTTGGATTCTTCGACTCCTTATAATTGTCAGCTAATAAGTGTCTTATTTTCTATTGTAGGTTGTCTCTCCTGTAAAAATGACATTCGAAATGTACGCCTTAGTAATTTTTTTCTTCCTTCATTTCTAATGTAATTTCCATCATCTCTTTCATTTTTAACATATTTTCGTGGATTCCAGATACGTGACCTGTGTGGTACCTATAAGTGCATTCTTTGCATCCAGCCTCTGGTAAGTCTTTGTTCCATTTACAGTGAGACGTATTAGGTTTTATAGATGCTTTTTGCCCTAGTATAGTACATTTCAAATGCTGAATTTGCCATTGCTTTTCCATACCTGCTGTCTGAACTGTCTCTTGAGTATTCTGTTTACTCCCTTTTACAGGTTTGGCAACACTGCATATTTGCACATTTCGGTTGCCTTCATACAGATGCTCAAAGCACTAAGTAAGTGAAACACATACAACTTTCTTTCGACTCAAAACATAAGTATATGAATCTTTTGATCATGTTGCGAATTTTTTTAACACGTGAATATGGAATGACAGTGCCGGTAGCAACATTCATCATGGCCGTTGTTTGTGGCACTGACAAAGCAAGGTGTGACTTGTTCATGAACATGCTGCTGGTCAGTGTTGGAGTTGTGGTATCCTCCTATGGGGAAATTAATTTCAATATAATTGGCACGGTCTACCAGGTCATGGGCATCTTCGCTGAAGCACTTAGACTGGTGCTAACTCAAGTTCTTCTTCAGAAAAAGGGCTTGACATTAAACCCAATCACCAGCTTATACTATATAGCTCCGTGCAGGTACACAGTTTCTAAGACTTCGTTGACTTGATTTGACCTCTCGTTCCTGTTTGTCTTATATTGTAAGATGCAAAGAATATCCTCTACTGCTCATTAAACGTGAAGTCTTTTTCTTGATTTTGGGTGCAGCTTTGTTTTCCTGTCCTTGCCTTGGTATGTACTGGAGAAACCGAATATAGAAGTGTCGCAGATACAATTCAACTTCTGGATCTTTTTCTCAAACGCTCTCTGCGCACTTGCCTTGAACTTCTCCATATTCTTAGTAATCGGAAGAACAGGAGCGGTAACCGTCCGTGTCGCCGGCGTTCTCAAAGACTGGATTCTAATAGCACTCTCCACTGTCATATTCCCTGAGTCCACAATCACTGGTCTGAACATTATTGGATACGCAATAGGTTTGTTTCTTGATTTTTCATTACAGGATTGGATAAAGCTCCTTGAATTCTTATGTGCGTTGTGTTAACTAGACATCTTCTTTTTGACGCAGCACTCTGTGGGGTTGTAATGTACAATTACATAAAAATCAAAGATGTAAAAGCGATTCAACCAGTTACTGATAGCCTCCCAGATAGAATCACAAAGGTACTTTCAATTTAATTTGTTAAAGTAAATGTAACATTCAATTCACTAGCTCCTTATCCTCGAGAGTAAAAAAGGTGTTCAATCCGGGTTTCAGCTTAAGGTTTTTCGGTTTTACGAACTATAGTTTAGAGATTGTGTATTATGATTTGATGCAAATAACTGAACAGGATTGGAAGGAGAAGCGGTCTTCTGATGGGGAGAGCCCCCGAGGAGGAGTAGAGCTTAACGATGAGGAAGCTCCTTTGATAACGTCACGGCTGTCGCATATCGGGCGGACTCAGCTCGGAACCCACACCGCTGTCTGAGCAAAGAATGAGAGACCCGTATGATGATGTTTCACTTCTCAGGTGAAAATGTCTTTTTCTCTTCTCTTTTGGAACCAAAACTTTTTAAAATAGAAATTTACCTCGGATTACTTAACAATGCTTAGTTTTTTTATATATAAAACAAAAAACGCAATTGGCAAAATTATTTGTAGGGTCTCTCTGAAAGTTATAAATGTTTTCACCAGACGCATTAAGCTCGGGAGGAGCCCAATTGGTTTTTACTTTTTATGATACGAAACAGTTATGACTTCTGAGTGTGCGCAGTAGCCCTGGATTTTGATTTGATTTTTTTTATTGTCCTTCTTTTTATATCAGTGATAATTCAAGAGTATCACTAGACTTATACAAGTTAGTTTAAAAAAAAAAAATAATTGAACTTTGGTATAAAACTTATACTTAGTTTAAAAAAAAAAAATAATTGAACTTTGGTATAAAACTTATACAAAACGGTCGTAAGTTAAAAGAATGATGATATTATTATACAAACCACTAATCAAAACATGAACTTTTCATCGAGTACTCTCTTGGCCATGGAGTTCTCTCTCCTATGTACTCTCTGGATTCCTCAAGTACAATAGCCTTCTCGACTGCGCTGGAGGAGCTAATCCAGGGATGTCTCTAATGTCTTTGTTGTTCGGGTTCACGATCTACAATTTTTTGTTTTTTAAGTATTATTAGTTAGAATTTGCTTAAGGAACCCAAACTTAAAATGAATAAATAGGAGAGTGCAATGGTGATTAGTACCTTCACAACGATAATGGCTATAACACCACAGACAATCAGAAACAGGAACATCATTATGCATTTATCTGTAGCTACCTGAGACCAAGAAGAGTTAGACGCATTTTTAGCTTTAGCAGCGTGTGAGAGAATCTCATCATCTCCTACGAGAGATTGATTATACAAACCTGTCTCCCTATCTCTTTCACTAGCTGCGAGGCTTTCTTGATAGAGAACTGAATCGTGTCTAGGTCGTTCACAACGCGGCCCATTTGATCCGTCTGTAAATATTTCCAAGTCAGCATAATTTGGGATTGTAAGGCTCGTAAGAATAATATCAGGAAGAGATTGGTGTTACCTGTCCCTTTAAATTAGCTGCCGTTTGAGTACCAATTTCCATTGTCTGATGAACAACCTGCAAAGAAACAATGGGTTTTACTACAGATACAGCATCGAAAAGCGACCCGAGTCGAATACACTTCTTTCTGTAACTTACCTGTTTAGAGCGTTCGATAGCCTGGTCAGTCTCGTCCATCCCTTTCGTTCCAGCATCGATAAGCTCTTGATTTGACATTGCTGTGTATATAATAATAAACGATAAAACAAGAGTCATAACCAAAAGTTCCATATTCTCCCCCCCTAGGATATTTCTCTAACGATAACTTTTGTATTATTCTTGGAACACACTTCAATCTGGATATCATCTAGGCCATACGATAACAGTAAGTCAGTCCCCAAATGATTATCCTTTACTAGAAACTTACTGACACATCACATTTAAAAGTGAAAAAGGTAACAGTTACACATCCTATATTATTACCCTCCACTATAAATTTACGGGAACACATCCAATGATGTTTACCCCATAGTGCACGATTAGCTATCCTACATATTCAAGTATATGTAGCAGCAAACAGTTTAAGCATCCAAAATGTCAATTTTTTTTGTAGCAAATTCATATTCTGGTTGCAGAAGAAATTCAGCTGAATACACAAACCGTATATATACGGACTCACATGAAGCCATTTGGATGTTTTCTTCAGCTGTGGGTTCACCGCTGACTCCAGCTCCCGTATCGAAAAGTTCAACTTTCTTGTTGCCGATTGTATTCAAGTACCTGAAGTCACAAAACAAATGGAAACGTCTTGAATACATTTGCTAAAAGGATAGGTATGATAAAATCAAATATAGGAACAGACAAATGCAGCTTCTTGGAAGTGACATGATTAGGCGTACTTACGTTTTTCTTAGTGCAACATAAGAATTGAGTTCCTTAATCTGTCACAAAAATCAGTGCAGATATCAACAAGCCGATTTTGAAACCAAATACAAGCAAGAAATTAAAGCAGAGAGAGATCAAGGGATTCACAGTGACGCTCACAGAATCCATTACACTACCTACTCCAATGATTGCTACAGATGTATCACACTTACACTAGCTAGAATCTCAAAAGTATTACGGCCTCCATAAATTTCATCAACACAAAGGTTCTAGTAGAGGTAAACTCACCATAGATTGTTTCTCATCATTCAACTGCTTATTTACTTCAGGAGAGTTTCGAGCTTCCCCATCTTTGAGTTCACGATCAAACTCCTTAACCAACCTAACGTAAAGCACGTTACATTAGATGATTATAGATTCTTGAACTGTGGAGATTAATAATCATTATTCAAAACTCTTTTATACTCATGAGTACATCTCATCCATCTCAAAAACTGCCAAGACTTTCAATCACAAGTTTTAAAGTTCGACTCGGAAACATCTCAGAGAATAAGAAAATTAAAAAACAAGAAAAAACACCTTTTACACTCTCTCATCTTCTCTGCGAGTTCTTCCAGTTGCTTGCTCTGTCTATTTGAATCCTTGATCTTATCCAACCTCTGGAAGCCATTCCTGCAGATAGATGTTGAATCTGTCACTTGGAGAAAAAAAAACCTTAACGATTATGCCTCCCTCATCTTCTTCTTCAGCAAACACACATAAAAATCCATTGAGAAACTCAAAATGTCTCCGTTTTAACTAAATTATCCACTCTTATAATTCTCATCTACGAAACTAGATAAATTTTAATTTCCTACAAAACTAGCGAAATTCTACTGTTTTGTAACCACATTGGAGATTCCGATATTGCACACTGGAATGAGAAAATATACAAAAGAAACAGTTAGGAGAGAGAGCATACGCGAGGGCTCGAAAAAGGTCACGGATTTCTCCATGGATCTGCTCCAAATGAGGACTCATCGGCAAGTCGGAAGCCATATCTGCCGGAGAATTTCAGATTCCGGCGATTAAAGAAAGCCGGAAATTTTCACCTCCCTTCGACTCGGCGAGAACCCTAAGAGCAAACCCAGAAATCCTTCCCGCTTAAAAAAAAAAAAAAAAAAGCTTCACCGCATCAAAATCATCCCGAAAACCAAATAGAAAAACCCTGATTTGAAGAAAAAAAAGGAAAAAGATCGGAGAACGAAAACGCGGCAGAGCTCTTCCGAACGGAAAAAGGAAAAAAAAAGAGAATTGAGTCAGTGACGAGGAAGGGGCTTTGTTGTAATTAGTTGGTTATTTTGAAGAAAAAAAACATAAATAATTAATCTTATTTTTAGTATAAATAAATAAATTTAAAAACAAGATTTGACAGCGAAGCTCCAAATATATAGCCGTTTGATGAAAAATTGAAAATGTCGTCCACGTGGTGCTACATTACATACACCCATGTCCCTAAAAGGACCTACACAAATCTATAAAACCAATAAATTTCAATCTCGAATCATTCCACTCACTTATTGATACTTTTATACAATTAAGCTTAGATAATCTTCATAGAGAACTAGAAACCGACATGTTTTGTCCTCTTCAAAATCTCTAATCTGCAAACTAACACCTTTTGGAAGGAGTTAACACTTATTATAAAAAAAACAATTTAATTAGTAGTAATTGAACCAAAACCATTTTGTCTTTGAAGATCTCAAATATGCTTAATTATATCTATTAATTGCTTATGTACAGATTCAGAGACAAATGTAAAAAGAATGGGACTTTTGGGCTTTGGCTAATGTACCAAATTTATACAATTTTTAATTTTTAATCACATAAATCCTCTTAGCATCCCGGATTCGAATATGGTCGACGTTTGTTTCTGCTGCTGGCTATGTAAAAAGCTTTTGTACTTGCGATGATGTGCCCAATGCGTTTAATCTCTCGTACAACTGCACCAACCCAAAAAAAAAAACATTAAGCTGTTTAGGTCAATATTGAAGAAAGATATAAAACATAGATCCAATTAATTGTTACACGAATATATATAACCTGTTTAAATAGGGATGAATCGCCATGTAATTTTCTTAATTCAATCACATTCAACGACGGGATTATCTCTAAAACCTCAGCCGTTAATGATAAACCGCCTTGCCCTTTTCGAGTGCCTTCTTCTCTGGTTGCTTTTAACTGAAGCAACATCAGTTCTCAGCTTTAGAAACCACTTGAAATTACTTACAACATCTCAAGAGCAAGAAGAGAGCAAAATTAGAGATCTCACCACTGTGTGTTTCTTCTGTACGCAGAAACCCATCTCCATAAGGATAGTTTTGATTTTCTCCAACAAATCTTTGGCTAATCTATTTGACGTGAATCTAATCTGCCTCTCTGAGACTTTCTGAACCAGTGCGCAAAGTGAAAACACGTTTAATGTATAGAGGAAAGAATAGTCTTTGAAACAGAGAGTAAACGAGGACAAGAAACGTATCGTTACCTCTGTCTCAAACAAACCGGAGAGGTCGAGAAACGATGACATTCCGATCAACTGAAAGGCGTTGATCACGGTTGGAGAATCAGGGCTCTTCTCTTCTTCTGATACCTTCATCATAAAAACCAAAAACAAAAAGACAAAGACCCTGAGAAATGCAATGCACTTGATCCAAATTCGTAGGAACCAAGTCTATGAGATATACAACATATTCTTACATCTTCTTGGATTGAGGATGCATCATCGTCACAATCGCAGTTCGAAGGAGTGTAGTCATGTCTGAACCATTCATTGGCCTTAATACATGCAATAGTCATCCTCGTGATTGGATTTGGATCGAGCATTCTCTTGATCATGGTTTTAGCACCTGGTGATATCCATCTAGGTATTGGAGGGTCACCTTTGAATATCTAAAACGATGATAGCTCTGAGTTTGGTTCTCCAAACATAAACTAAACTATCCAAAAGAGAGAGAGCAAACAAAAAAAGCATTACCTTCCGACAAAGAACAGCGAGGTTTGTATCATCAAAAGGGAGACATCCGGTAAGAATAACATACAAGATCACTCCACACGACCATATATCAGATGCTGCACCATCATAGCCCTTGTTAGCTAGAACCTCAGGCGCGACGTAGTTAGGACTTCCACATGTTGTATGTAACAACCCATCTTCCTAACATGTCAAACCGGAAAAAGAGTTTGAACATGGATTCTTTTTTCTGCTGATGAATGAATATAGGTTTTAGGATATTTGGCAAATACCCTAAAATGCTGAGGCAGAGCACTAAGGCCAAAATCAGTGATCTTAATGTGCCCTTTTGCATCAAGAAGAACATTCTCTAGCTGCAGCAAGTGAAATTCGGTATCAGAACATGTGGCCAAATACTTAAAACACAAAGTTTGAAGCTTTTGATCAGACACATACCTTGAGATCCCTGTGGAAGACGCCCTTGTTATGACAGTAGCTGATTCCATCAATCAACTCCTGAAACATTTTTCTTCCTTCTGTTTCTGAAAGCCTTCCTTTGGAGACCTGAGACATGAGAGCATATTTTTAGACTAGAAATTACACAAACCTTTGGCTAACTAAAAAAACTGTTCCCGGAGCAAACAGGAATCTTACAATTCTGTCAAATAAGTCTCCTCCAGTGACGCATTCAAGGACCATGTAAATCTTGGTTTTGCTAGCCAAGACCTGCAAGTGGACACAATCAATAATTTTGGTATATCGTGATATCTGTTTGGGGGTCCAAAACAAAACATAAAAAAAACCTGGAAACCCTAAATTAGGAAGAACAAAAGTCATCTAATTATTAGACCCAAAAATTAGGAAGAGCAAAGTTTCTGTTGATTTAGCATATAAAAACAACAACTATTGGTTGCTTATAAGAGAAGTAGTCGTTCATGCATCTTTTAAAAAAGTGTTGAAAATTCAAATATCAAAGTGGTTTCACGTAAAGTGTTGAAAACGAGTTTTACATGAGTACATGACAGTTTGGATTTTTTTATTTTTTTTGGTTTTGTTAACACTGATAAGTCTGATATTTAATCCAAATATGAGGCAACTGTTTTAATATATGTATTTTGTAACTTTTTAGAGTAAAAGCATTTTAAGGATCAACGAGCAGTTTAGTGGCTTTTAATCTAATGACACAATAAGTGATTGGATACCATAAAGCTTAAAACCCTACCAATGAAGGCCCAAGTCTGTGTTTGATTATTTGGTAACTTAGGAGAAAAGTAATCGTTAATCTACACGAATTATATTATTGGGTTTTGAAAAATTTAAAAGTCAAGAGCAACCGTTCCTACAATATACCCAACCAACATATATCAAAAGTGTTGAAAACGAGTTTTACTGGATTTATTAATTCCTTATGAGGTCTACGTGACAAGACTTGACCATTTTTATTTTATTTGCTTGGCTTTATTAAGACTGATATTTAATCCAAAAATATGAGGCAATTTTGATGATTGCCAATATCATCTCTATTCCAAAATCAAATGGTCAATTTTTTTGGGACCGACCTCATAATTGAATTGGTCAGGGTCATCAAATCTCTATCGTCAGCCAATTACCAAAACTCAGGAGGAAAACAAAAATAATTAATTTTAAAAAAGTACAAGAAACTTGTTTATACGTTAAGTGTGGCTTTTTATCAACGCGAAAAGGGAGATTACGTGTTTACGAATTATAGAAAAGAACTATTAAAAAAATATCAACTAATCAAAATGAATTTAAAAGCAATTAAAAAAAAGTTTCACAGGTTTAATGTTTAATCATCATCAAAATATTCTAACTTTTTGACAAATTAATACCCAAATAAGATTTCCTTAAACAAATAATGCCATAATTAACATTAGATTTCAATCACAAACAATCCGAGTTTCTCCATAAAATTATGCAAACAATTAAATTACCTCATGTAATCTGACAATGTTTGGATGCTTTAACACTTTCAGTGTGCGGATCTCTCTCTTAATCTGTAAAAAAATTTAAAAAAAATCAAAGAATCAAACTGAGAAATCGAAATTGAAAAACCAAAAAAAAAAAGTGGGATCGAAAATGGAAAACCTGAAAAGAGACGTTGATACGAGTGATACGAGACTTGTCGATGATTTTGACGGCGAAGGATTGGCCGGAAACAGTATCTCTGGCGAATTTGACTTTTGCAGAATTCCCCTCACCAAGCGTCCTCCCAAGCTCGTATTTACCAACAAGCATTCCCTTCGTCACCATCCAAAATCACCACAAAAAAAAATCTCCGATCCGATTCGATCAGATTCCGGGGAAAAAAAAAAAGAAACAGAGAATCTAAAATCGATCAGTCTCTGAACCGATTAGGTCGTGTGTAAAGGCAATTGTCGTTGGATTGAGCAAATGAGAGTAATAAGGTACGAATCTATGGCTTTGGCTATGTGTGTATATATATATATATATATAAGAGACTGGAGATTGAGGAGAAGAAGTGGCGGCTGAATATTTGGAGAGAAGAAGACGCCACTTTCTTTTGCTTCGTCTCTGCAGTTTCAATTGGATTTGTTTTTTTTCGGGAAACGAAATATCCATATTTGCATTTAACAAAAAAAGAAAAAAAGAAAAGAAATATCCTTAATAAACAAACAAAAAAAAAAGAAACTTCCATGATAATTTTTGTTTATCAGGATAAACTATTTTATTTATGTTTTTGCCGACATTTATGTTTTTTTTTTTAATCTATTTATCTACTACTACTCCATGACTATTCTATTTCTAGAAAAAACATGACTAAATAAACAGGTTTTATCATGGTCTTTTTTATTTTTTAATCATGATTGACTTTTAGATTCACTAATAAAATCTAGTAATAGTTAGTTTCCTTCAAATCACATTCGAAACCATGGAATTTTAGTAAAACACTTTGTTCACATTGCATTGCGTAATAATGTCTTGATAACAAAAAGTTTTTAATGTATTTTTCTAGTTCGAATATCCCTAGAAATCACATGATTAATATCGTATTTATTCTCCAACATATTATTTTATTTTATATATAATTATTCATATTTTGTAATATCTGATCCAATTGTTTGTGAATTATGCTCACGAAACCATTATCCTACTAATCTAATTAATCCGACCCACTCTCATTCATCTAAGATAAAATTTCATATTATAGAAACTTAGTGGTGGCATTAACTATTATTACTTTTTATTATCTATCAAGGATCTCGGGTCACACGTGTCTTTGTGTGTTTGCATGTATTCGGTCACAAGGGGGCTATAGAATTTCATATCGAACTTACTTACTTTATTATAGAATTCACATGGAATGGAATGTAATCCTTATCTTACTAACCTTTATTATCTATTCTAACAATTTGATAATCCTAATATTCTTTTTTAAGTTGGAGCGTGGATATTAAAATAATGAAATGAAACACGTCCAAGACTAGCCTTTATCAAAATGTCTATAATTTGTGAATCCATAGGAATGTGTTTAGTAACAATAATTCCATCTTCAACAATATCACGAACTGCGTTATAATCAGCTTCTTTGTGTTTGATGCATTCATAAAAATAAAATAAAAAACTGGATTTGCGACAATATAATACGAATAGCGGCAAATATAAAGCAATCGGATGTCATAATACTATAAATTATTAATTAATATATTCTATATTTGAACCAATTATTTGTGAAGAAGCATAATTCTCATATATATTCTGTTCTATGATTCTATCTTATGTTCAAATAAAATTCAAAAATTTATATCATACGAAAATGCATTTCCATATAAAATAGAAACTCATGATCATAGATAAGACGGAACAGGATAGAAGATGACGAGACCGGAATCATTGTCCACCATGAACAAGGTTTCGAAAAGAGAAAAGAGAAACAAATACAGAAATTTTAATTTGAGAAAATAAAAGGCTATAGAGTAATATCCAACTGGCAACTTATTTGATTTACATTCGTACTACAGTTGGCAACTTATTTGGACGATGGTACATATGGGATAAGGACTATAAACAACGTCATGTTAATAATATTATTACTACTACGTTCCATGTTTAATTAAGTGTTTTTTATATTGAGCAATTTATTTCTTCACAGCATCAAATGTAATCAAATCAGGTTTGTGTTAGCTTATTTGTTGTTGTTGTTGTTTTTTTTTTTTTTTTTTTTTTTTGGTTTTGGCAAGGTCATTAACATATCACATCATTCCGTGAACTACAAGTCATCATACTGTAGAACACCGATGTCTGAATGTTTAAGAGCTCTTCTCTCAGCCATGTGATTTGTCTTAGTTTAAACAACATTCAGCGACGAGGCTTCTTATCTCGGAAACCTCAGTAACTACTAATTAATTAACCGCCTTGTGTGTGTTTTTAGTGCTTTATTCTTGGATCGCTTTCAAATGAAGCAACAATTCCACAATTCCAAACCACATTTCAAGTAGTAGGACAAGAGCAAGAAGATAGCAAAAGAGACAAAAATAAGATCTCTCATCCTTAATTGCGTGTTTCTTCAGTAAACAGAAACCCATCTCTATAATTAGGATTGTTTCGATTTTCTCCAACAAATTTATTTAATTCGTCCTGTTGAAATAGATAACTATGACAATGGTAGAGTTTATTGGATTGTTGAAGGTGACTGTTAAAAAAGGTACTAACTTAGCAATCAGAGACATGATGTTAAGTGATCCGTATGGTTGTGTTGAATCTAGGGAAGCAAGTAAGTGATCTCTCTGTGACTCTTCTTTATCAACCTCATCTATATATGGACTTTTGTGAATCTTGAAGTTATGGCCGTGTCTGCTTTACTGTTCAGAAACTTCAAACTAGTGTTGGAATCAAGAACTCATGCTGTCTGTTCCTGAAAGCTATGGCCCAGTGAAATTGGTAAACGCATCCTAAGCAGATGGAGTTTTTCTACTGATGGTTTCGGTTTGGAGAAGCTATTATATATATCTTTACGGGTTTGTCTGTGATTGCAGCAAAGTGTACGACTATGATACATTTTCTGCTGATGACATAATGGGAGAAGCTGCGATTGATATCCAGCCTCTAGCTCGGTAAAGAATCACTAGACTTTGTTCTCTCTCAAGTCAGAATCCCTAGAGTGTGGAAGATGAAGCCATTATGACGCTGATAATTTAAAATCTGTAAGTAACTAAAAAAGGCGATGTATTCCAATGGCAATAGAGTTTGATTTGCATTACAACGGAAAAGAGATGAGAACTCAAACACAGTTCATCAATTATTTAATCAGGGGGGCTCTACAAAGAGCCAAAACACAAAACCACGGATAAGTTTAAGAGAAACGAAACAAGTAGAAAGCTTTTAGAAACCACCACGGAGCCTGAGGACCAAGTGAAGGGTCGACTCCTTCTGGATGTTGTAGTCAGCCAATGTGCGACCATCCTCGAGCTGCTTACCAGCGAAGATGAGACGCTGCTGGTCCGGAGGGATGCCTTCTTTGTCTTGGATCTTGGCCTTGACGTTGTCTATGGTGTCGGAGCTCTCCACCTCAAGGGTGATCGTCTTGCCGGTGAGGGTTTTCACGAATATCTGCATACCACCACGGAGACGCAGGACCAGGTGAAGCGTAGATTCCTTCTGGATGTTGTAGTCGGCCAAAGTGCGACCATCCTCGAGCTGCTTTCCAGCGAAGATGAGACGCTGCTGGTCCGGAGGGATACCTTCCTTGTCCTGGATCTTAGCTTTGACATTGTCAATAGTGTCAGAGCTCTCTACCTCAAGGGTGATTGTTTTGCCGGTGAGGGTTTTCACAAAGATCTGCATACCACCACGAAGACGCAAGACCAAGTGAAGCGTAGACTCCTTCTGGATGTTGTAGTCAGCCAATGTACGACCGTCTTCAAGCTGCTTTCCGGCGAAGATCAACCTCTGCTGGTCCGGAGGGATGCCTTCTTTATCCTGGATCTTGGCCTTGACGTTGTCAATTGTGTCGGAGCTCTCCACCTCCAAGGTAATGGTCTTGCCCGTCAAGGTTTTAACAAAGATCTGCATACCACCACGAAGCCTGAGCACTAGATGAAGGGTCGACTCCTTCTGGATGTTGTAGTCTGCAAGAGTACGTCCGTCCTCGAGTTGCTTTCCTGCTAATATTATCCTTTGCTGGTCCGGTGGGATTCCCTCCTTGTCCTGTATCTTTGCCTTGACGTTGTCGATGGTGTCTGATCTCTCCACCTCGAGGGTGATCGTCTTTCCCGTAAGGGTTTTGACGAAGATCTGCATACCACCGCGGAGCCTGAGGACCAAGTGGAGGGTGGATTCCTTCTGGATGTTGTAATCGGCCAAAGTTCGGCCGTCTTCCAACTGCTTTCCGGCGAAGATAAGCCTCTGCTGATCCGGTGGGATACCTTCCTTGTCTTGGATCTTGGCTTTAACGTTATCAATGGTATCGGAGCTTTCCACCTCGAGGGTGATTGTCTTGCCGGTGAGAGTCTTAACGAAGATCTGCATCTGAATTTCAGAAAAACAAATACACAGATCAATAATCTATCTAAGAAAAAAAAAAACTCAGATCAAAACAGAGAATAAGATCCGATCAAGAACCCTAATCACAGATCTGCAAGGAAAATAATAGATCCACGCGGAGTACGAACAGTAACGAACCCTAAACGAAGATTGAGCGGAGATCTAATCGATGAAACTCGAATATTAGTTTTTTTTTATTTTATAAACGAATCAAATTCAAAGAAAAGAAAGAGACGCAATTGCGATCGAACGAAACAACCAAACGACGAAAACCTAACTTAAAAAAAAAAAAAAAAATCAGAAATCTACCTTTGATCGTAATTCGCGTTTAAGAGAGAATTGAGAGGATGATTTTGAGATTTGGGAAATTGATTTGTGAACGAAAAGAGGTCTTAGGGGACTAATTTATAGGAAAGGATGAGGACGACTCGGTCACGAGAAAGGTAAAGGCTGTGAAGCAACGAGGAATAAAAGTTTGAATCTTCTAGAAGTTTCGTGCTTTGTTCTCCTTTCCTTTTTAATGCAAGTGGGCTTTTCAATTTTTGGATTTAGAACAGGTCAGTGATTTTTGAAAAATAATACTCCAATTTTTGGAGTATATCCTTCAACAAACAAAACATTCTAATTCTCAAGGGATGAACAAATACCGAGGTGCTGCGACTTTGAGACCAGCAATTTTAAATCTGGAAGCTGAAGGCAGAGCATTATTAGTTGCTCTGCAAAATGTATGGACAATGGGCTACGATAATATTTGTTTCGAAGGAGATTGCTTGCCGTTAATCCAGCTTCTACAAAATGACATTCCAGATATTAGTATCCAAAATTTACTTGACGACATTAAGCGTTGGCTTTCTAAATTCCATTGTGTTAATCTTTGTCATGTCAAAAGGGAGTGTAATAATGTAGCTCACTTGTTAACTAGATATGGTCCTCCTCATAATGTATTTTTTCAGATTGTAATTATCCACCTTGGATAATAGAAACTTTGTATTCAGGTTTTATCAACTCTATATACTGAAATATGTTTTCGACGAAAAAAAAATATATATATATATCCTTCAACAAATTTGTTTCAATTTCACTTATTTGTGTTACCATTCTATAATTCTTTTTATTTTCTTTACCTTTTCTTTTGTGAGAAAAATTTTCTCACAAACAAAAGAATTTTATAGTACGAACTAACATAAAAGCAGACTCGTTAAAATAAAAAAACATTCTATCTACTTCCAATTTTTATAACAGTTGTATTGAAAATGTTTGTGTATTTTGTAAACTCTTTATGATGTCAATATATTTGATTTGCCTAAAACGAAAAATAGTCCATGTTTTGGATTTTTAATGGTACTAGATGAGTACCCACACAAATGTGTGGGTTTTCTTTTTAATATTTTGTCTAATCTACTAATAATAACAATCTAAATAAATGCTCATTGCAATTGTGTCTTTTTATAAATATATTTCATAACCGTTATTAGAGTTTGTGTCTTTTCATTATTAATTAAATAGACGTTTATAACCGTTAATTTTATGAAAAGTTGCAACTGAATAAATGTCATTTGTAATTGCGTCTTTTCATAATAACTTCTTTAATAACCGTTATTAGAGGTTGTGTTTTTTTATTATTCATTAAGTATCTTTCCGCTTAAGTATTTGGGGGTCCCATAGCACTTTGGAAGTAAAAAGGCAGAGATGTTTCAGTACATCATTGGTAAAGTCAAAGAAAAAACACAAGGCTGGAATAAGAAGTTTCTATCTCGAGGAGACAAAGAGGTTCTTTTAAAATCAGTTGCTACAGCTATGCCCGTGTTCAGTATGCAAGTTTTCAAATTGCGAAAAATAATCTGCGAAACCATCAATGGAATTCTAGCCCGGTTCTGGTGGAGTTCAGGAGATGACATTAAAGAGCTACATTGGTACGCATGAGATAGACTAAGTATACCAAAGAAGGAAGGAGGGTTGAGTTGTAAAGATCTGGAAAACTTTAATTTGACTTTACTTGGGAAACAAGTTTGGCGAATTCTCCACAATCCGGAATGCTTAATGGCAAGAATTCTCAGAGGAAAGTATTTCAAAGATACGAATATACTAACAGCAAGTGATAAGAAGAAAAGCTCATATGTATGGAAGTCACTATTACAAGGCAGGGATTTAGTTAAGCAGGGGCTTCGTTTCGAGATTGGAAATGGATCTATAGTAAGCGTGGTTAGATCCTTGGTTACCTGATCATCCTCCAAGACCTCCGTTACCAAGACATGAGAATATGGCACATTGTCTAGTTCGGGATTGGTTTAATAACACTGGAAGTGGCTGGAATGTATCGAAAGTTCGTGAGTTGGTAGTGGCTGAAGATGCAGAGAAGGTTTTGAGTATTAAACTCTGCAATAAAGCATCCACGGATTATCTAGGCTGGCATTATAACAAATCCGGCATTTATTCAGTTAAGTTTGCTTATTGGCTCTCCACGCATCTACAAATACGATTCTACCAATTCCTCCACCAGGAAATTTGAATATTAAGAACCTTATATGGAAACTACAAACTGCTCCTAGATTAAACACTTTCTGTGGAGATTGTCATCAAATGCATTAGCAACTGGGGAAGCTTTACAACACCGTCATATAAGGGTTTCCAGAGTTTGTCCAAGATGTTCCAATGGTGAAGAAACTACTCAACATCTGTTTTTTGAGTGTCAATATGCACAAAGATTGTGGTGAGCTTCTGGATACCCCAACCATAATCTTTCTGATACGACTCTTTCAGCAGAAAGTAAAATCAAAATTATTTGTGAAGATGTCAATATAGTCCCTCGTCAAGTACATCAAATGGCATTATGGCTACTTTGGCGAATTTGGAAGTGCATGAATATGTTCATCTTTCAACGCAACAATATACCATGGCAGAAGGCGCTACAATTAACTAAACATGACACGCAGGAGTGGTTAGATGCTCAAGACCATATCACAAAGTTGGATGGAAACAGAGGAAGCACAGGTTTTGATGCTCCCCAGAGAACACATAATTGGACAAAACCACCACAAGGTTGGATTAAGTACAACTATGATGGATCCTTCATACAACAACAAATATCAAAAGCATGATGGATTATAAGAGATGCGGATGGCTTTTATCAAGGATCGGGACAAACTACTACTCAACCATTACAAAATGCCTTGGAGAGTGAAGCTCAAGCGCTTATAATAGCAATGCAAAATTGATAGATTAAAGGGTATAGAAAAATAATCTTTGAAGGAGATTTCAAGACTCTGGTGGATTTGGTGAATAAGTCTACACTCAATTTTGGAATGCTAAACTGGTTAAGAGAGATTTGGTATTGGGCTACAAGGTTTGAAGAAATCAACTGGAGATGGACTCCACGCGAGCAGAATATACCGGCACATCTATTAGCAACAGATCGCTTTCCAAATAATGATTCTTTTATTTTTCATTATTATGTACCATCGTTTATTGTTTCTGCTCTTCATAATGATTTTACTCTTTCATCAATATAATCTTCATTTGGGAAAAAAAAACAGCCAATTTCATGAAAAATTGTACTATCCTTTAACATTTATGTCTTTTTATTTCTATATATTTTGTTTGGTAAATCATCTTCTCTCATTTATAGGTCTTAATTTCAGAATGTTCTCAAATGAGAATTTTGATAAACAAATTGATTATAGTATATATTTCTAAACGATCTCTCAGTATTGCATATTTGCAAATCAATGTAGAACTACTCGGAAAATGTAGATCTCACTTTGAAGTGATTGCCACTTATCTGGAGACTCAAGACATTATAGCACCATATGAATATATATTCATTTGGGATGAAGATCTTGGTGTTGAAAACTTCTTTGGAGAAGAATGAGTGTCTCAGTTTCATCTTTTATATATCTCCAAGAATTTTAGTAAGAAATTGTATAAGGAAGATTGGAAATCTGTCAGGTACATCAAGCTTGTAAAGAAGCACAGCACGGACTGGATAATCTAGAAAACTCATCACATGGAGGATAACAAATAGAATACCCAGAATCAAAGTTCACAGGTAAAATATTAACACTTACAAAATGTCAATTTCTAGGTAAAGAAAATAATTAAAAAGAAAAAATTTGTGTTCTTGACAAATTCTTTCACCAGAGAAGTCGAAGAGATACCAGGCCGCTACAATGATCATCACTTACCACCTTTTGCAGGGTATGGATCTCATTTTCTTTCAGTTCCAACAATTTCGCACATAGTATATATTCTAACTTTCTTAATCTCAGTTCCAACAGTTCCAAACTCTAATTGATTTACCATTAACGATTAAAATTTTTTCCAACAATGTTCGAACCAGAAATTGGTTAGAAAACATTATCGTTGTGATTCCGATCGCAACCACCACCGTCATAATGATGGTATGGACATATCGGTTTAGAAACCACCATAAAATTGACAAATTCATCCCCAAACCAATCGTTGATGACATTTTATTAAGGGGTATGCTTAACAACAACAATAGAGATCAATGAAAAATCCTCCAGAGAAGAATTGAAGAAACCGTCACGGACGTCTCGTGACTTCTCAATCCGCTATCTCTGAAATTGTTTTAGAAGGAGTAGAAGTGGAACAATACTCTTTGGATATCGCCTTGGGAGAAAAGTTTTTCTCCAAATCTTGTTCTTTTAGAAAAAAGTATTTAATATTAGGGTCAAATTGCTAACTAACCATATTGAACCTTATATTTAAGATTATAGTCATAAGCATTTGATATTTAAACAAGTAACCAAAAATCCTAAACTCTATATATTTTAAATGCAAATTCTCTAAATATTAACGTCGGTATTGATAGAGTTTTTATTTAGGAAAAAATAATTATAATCCAATGATTGTAGTTAATCTTTCCAATAATTCATGACATCGCTTTTTTTTTAATGCTTTTTGCTTGCGCTTATTCCATTTCATTAATAGAAAGAAAAAGTGAATTTTTATCCTATATCAGTTCTTAAAAATGGCTTCTCTCCCTTTCACTTTTGATTTTCCATTGTTTCAACTGTAATCACTAATCATTGATCAATTTTCATTTTTTCATAATTTTGTGTGTTAATTAACTTCATTTACGGTCTCGGTCGATCATACTGTTTCGTTCAACTATATTCTTTTCTTTATCCAAACTCGTTCTCGGTATTCATTGTTTTGTTTTTTGTTTTGATAACCTCGAAGATTAGGCTTAATATGCTTGGTTTGGAGTTAGCCTTTAGTTTATTTTTCTTATAAATTTTTTTTTAATTTACATTATTGTGCAACCCATTGATCGAACGTTTGTGCGTTTAGTAGAATAATATCGTTTTATCTAAATCTCTTAATTTTGAGTATTTGTATGGCTCCCTCTATCATTATACATGACTATGCTTTTTTTTTAGGAAAAAAGAAATTAATCCAATGATAAGAAAGGTAATCTCTCTCTCTTTCCTTTTTTCTGTGTGCATTGCTTTTTGATGTTATCATCTATTTTTCTGTATAAGTCGTTTGAATAATTTTAATATTTAATTATTTTCTATTGTTTAAAAGGGTCATGTCTTTTCTACAAAAAAAAAATTATTCTGCAAATTTTCTTCTCATTATTTTACGAACGAATCTATATTATGTTAATAAGTGACAGTCATATCGATAATTGAACCCTTATGTTGTTGCATAGGTATTGTTTTGTTCATTTGTCATTGAGTCATTAAACCATTTACAAATCTATTTTGTGCATATCTAACCATATTTAAACCTTGAGTTCAAAAAAAGAGGGATTTTCTCTTCCTTTTGTTTGTTGATATATTGATCATAGCCATCCTCTAATCAAATAAATATTTTGTGATGAATATATATATTTCCATTGATCAACATATAATTTTTTTGGCCTCTTTAATTTGATATTTCAATTTTTTTTTTCTGTAACTGTGATGTGTGAGGCGCTTACAAAATATAGATATTATTTATTGAATTTGATGCATTGATAAGTTTTTGCAATTATATTTTTAGCATTATCATATATTGTCATTTTTATTAAAATACTAGAATAGGATCCGCATATATGCGGATTTCAAATAAAATATTTTAAACCTGTAAAATATTATTTGAAAATAAAATCTGATCATTTGTGCAAAAAAGTAAAATTATATTTTTAGCATAATCATATATTGTCGTTTTTATTAAAATACTTGAATAGGATCCGCATATATGCGGATTTCAAATAAAATATTTTAAACCTGTAAAATATTATTTGAAAATAAAATCTGATCACTTGTGCAAAAAAGTAAAATTAAAAAGAAATATAAAATTTATTAATATATATATATATATATGAATATATTTTTAATTATGACACGTGTCAAAATCCTATCGATTAACGTGACATGTGTTGTGATCATGTTAATTAGTAATTTGGACGCATTCAGCTTTATATAATAAGATATATATTTTTTTTTTGGAAATTTCCACATAGTATTTTAATATAACAAAATAAATATTTATTTTGTTGTGAGAAATACACATAAAATTTTTACATTATCAAACAAAATATATTTGATAATATCAAAATTTGATCGATAGACTTTAATATGTGTCGCGATGATGTTAATTAGGAAATTTGAAACATCAATCTTTATATAATAAGATCAAGTATATCAGTTTCTTTTTAAATTTCCTTTTTTAAAAAAATTTCCTTTTTTAATCATTTCCTTTTTAGGATTAGTATTTGATTATTTATTTTTAATCTAAATTTTATTTACTAATATATTTTAATCATAATAAAAATAATATATTATTCTTTATGGCGTTTTGTTTATAAAAGCACAATTTTATTTTACTATTGTTTAAGTTATATCATGATTGTGTTTTAAGTCTCGAATAACTGTTATTCGTGAATAAGAAAACCAAATATTTATTAAATTAAATAAATAATTTATAGTTAATTCGAAGTATGAATCGTAGCAAATTAAACGGATAACTAAAATAGTTAAATCTATTTGAACCCTGAGACAAAATAGTGGCTTGGAAGTGTGAAAGATGGCAAAACCTTTCGCCGAAAAAGCGGGTGTGAACTCTCAGACTTAGTTAGTGACCTTCTTCAGTTTTCGCATAATAACACGGCTTGTATGAAGATTAACTAACCCACGTGAAGTAAACTAAATATTTTAGCTCTCGAGTTTTATTCGAACATATATTTGAAGTTTTGAGTTTATTAGTGTGAAAATAAGAGAGATACAAATCTTATTATGTAGAGGTGACTAATAACAATTCTTTTCTTTTTAGGATTAGCATTCGATTTTTAAACTTCTTTAATCTAATTTATTTTTATTAATTTCTTATTTTCCTTTTTTTATTTGTTATTCTTTTCCTTTTATTTTTAGTAATTGATCATGAAATTTCCTTAATCTAAATGAAAAACATAAAAAAATATTACCCTTTTTAATTTTCTTATTTTCTTTTTATTATCAGTAATCGATTAAACAATTTTCGTAATCTAACTGAAAAATATAAAATATAATTATTTTTTTAAACCTAATTTTTAAATTTATTTAAACATTATATTAAAATCTAATTGGTTGAATTTTTAAACACATGTCGAAATTCTGATTGAATAACTTGTCGAGATAATGTTAATTACTAACTTTGATGCATAAAGCTTTATATAATAAGATTTTTTTTAGAATTAATATTTGATTGTATATTTTTCTACTTTGAATTTAATTTAATTTACTTGTTTCCTTCTTGAAAAAGGAAAATATATATCTTTTTCTTATTTTTCTTTTTTATTTTAGTTTCTTATTTATGAATATATTTTTAATTATGACACGTGTTAAAATCCTATCGATTAACGTGACATGTGTTGTGATCATGTTAATTAGTAATTTTGACGCATTCAACTTTATATAATAAGATATTGCTAATTTTTTTCTTTATAATAATTTTTTTTTGGTGTATAATGAAAACAAAACTTATAAATAAAATGTGTTAACATAGCTAGGGTTTCTCTAGATCTGAAAATAAGTTTTAACATATCTCTCTCCTTCCGATAAGTGATCATGAATTCTGATTCCATCCCCAATGATCTCATCATGGAGATATTCTCGAGACTGCCTGCAAAATCAATTGCGAGGTTTCATTGCGTGTCGAAGCTTTGGGCGTCCGAACTTAGCCGTCCAGATTTCAAAGAATTGTTCTTGACCAGTTCCTCCGCTCAGCCGCGTCTCGTGTTCGCCATCGAAGAAAAGGGACTGTGGAGCATCTTCTCGTTGCCTCAGCCTCAGCGTCCATATGAGAAGAAGTCCTCGTCGTCTTCTCTTGTAGCATCCTCCGAGTTTCATATGAAGTTCCCTCCAGATAATATGCGGATCTATGATCGTGACGACCGACGATTTGCGTGTGGTTATGCCTCTGGTTTGATCTATTTCTATGCTATGTCGACAAAGAAGAGGTACGTTGCAGTGCCTGTGGTATGTAGCCCTAAAACGGGACGGTATGAGGCCTTACCTTATATCAAAAGGTACAGAAAGTCGTATAGCTTTTTCGGGTTTGATCCGATTGGGAAGCAATTCAAGGTACTGTTCATGACTTATCCATGTGGCCCTGGTCGTCATAAAATTATGACATTAGGAACTGGAGAAACGAGGTGGAGAACGATAAGATGTTCCATAAAACATGAGGGTTTGAGTGAAGGGATATGCATCAATGGGGTTTTGTATTACTTAGCTGACGCGAATGAGCAGTTTGGGGTTCATAAACTTGTGATATTTTGCTTTGATGTTAGGTCTGAGACATTCAAGTTTATTTACCCGAAAAGCTTTTGTGAATTAATAAACTATATGGGTAAATTAGGTGTGGTATATTATGATGATAGCGCTGATGATGTCATAGAGTTGCGTATGTGTGTTCTTGAGGATGCCGAGAAAAAGAAAAAGAAATGGTCGAAATATTCCTACACTTTCAGGGATGATAAATTCTTAGTTAATGACGTTTCGGTTGTTGGAGTGATTGCTACGGGTGAAATCGTATTGTCGATGGCCTCTTATACATCTAAACAACCGTTTTATGTTTTCTACTTCAACCCCAAAAGGAACACTCTCCAACGTGTTGAAATCCAAGGTTTTGGAGATTACCATGAAGCTTCTGAGTATCCTAGTGAAGTCTACGTCTTTGTAGACGACTCTAGTAGATTCTACGCCTATACAGACCAAGTAGAGGATCTTAATGTTAACGATCCGAAGCTACTCAAATCAAGCATCTATGCTCCATATGTGCGGAGAAAAGAAAAGAAAAAGGTTTATTATTATTACACAGAATCAGAAGACGAAGAAGATGGTGATGGATCAGGAGAAGAATTAGAAGATACAGAAGAATCAGAGGAAGATTAAGAAGAAGGAGAAGGAGAAGGATAAGACAAAAGTTGGAGTTAGGTGAAACCGTGGGCATGTTTGCTCTTATATATGCGTTTATGCTCTTTAGTTATGTCAAGATTTCTTAAAATTTCATCTCTCCTAATTCAGTTCTAAATGAATAATAAAACAGCGATCGTTTCTCATCATACATGTTGTTAAAAACATACTCGGTCGATTTTCCTGAGAAGCATGCATGTCCACTCTTAGCTCTTCGATAACATTCTCCATAGCTATGACTCCTACAACTCTTCATTCGTTGGGAAATCAAAGAAACTACAATTATAATTCTACAGCAAAACAAGTAAAACTATAGTTTCATCTCTCCTAATTCAGTTCTAAATCAATAATAAAACAGCGATCGTTTCTCATCATACATGTTAAAAACACATACCTGATTAATGGTGGCTCTTATCCTCTTGTGGATGTTCACACACTCATCGGTTTCGTCAAGGACCTCTTCATAAAATATCAGAGCAAAAACATTTAGCCTGATTAATGCTTATGATTATTTAGTTCTCTAATTGCTACAAGAGATTTTGAGTTACGTGAAGAAGCTCTTCGATAGCAGTCTCCATAGCTATGAGTCCTACAACTCTTCATTCGTAGGGAAATCAAGTACTGTAGGAGAATTCTTAGTATCCAAAAATGCTGATTGATCATTCTTTCCCCACCAAACCATAATTTAAAATCAAATAGATAGAGTATTATTTTTAAGATCTAACTGGTATACTAATCTGGTCCAGTTTAATTTTTGCTATTCATTCAATGATTATATATATATATATATATATATTTTTTAAATATCTTAGTTTATATATCCCACTAAATAAATTAGACAAAGATAACATATGATTTTATATCAGTTGAAATTTTGCTTTTAAATCTGGTTAGCTTCATCGTAAAATTTGCAATGAAATAATTCATTATAAAATTTCGTTACTAGTGTTCTTGGATCGGTTCTGGTATTTCAAATGGCCTATAAATTCTATGTAAGCCCTAATAGATAATAAAATATTTCAGTTGAGACGAAAAAAACCGATAAATGTACCAAAAAACTATTAATGTAAACTTGCATTAGCTTTAGCTTTTTTGGTAAAAAAACTCCATCCCCTTAACGTACAAAGTAACAATTTATTGGTGTTTCTTGGCAGTGTCGTGCCTAGATTTACAAGGGGTTAAAGCGAATATAAAAATTAGGGTCTTTTTAAAATATTTAAAAGAATAAGAATAAATTAAATTAAAAAAAGTGAAAAGTTTTCAAATCAAAAGAAAACGATAATCTAAAACAAATAAGACATAATATTTCTTCCTTTTTTCGATAAACTCTTTCACACAATTCTTATAATCTAAGTTTTTAAATACGGCCCTGTTCGGAGAAGAGTCGCCAGCGACAGTCTCCATGACAAATAAAAACGACCTTGACGACAGCCATCAATAAATAAAGCAAAACGACGACAGCAAACGTAAAACGGCAGTAACAGAGGAATCGCAGGAGAGAGGGAAATTGCCACTGGATTTTCAAGCGACGGTTGCGGCAACTCTTTGCAGTAGTAACAACGACTCTTTTTGAGAATGGCAGCCACTCTTTTAAAGTTTATGTCTCGATTTGCGTGTATTTTCTTGTCTCGGTCGCTTGTCGCAGCGACTCTAAAAAAAATAGGGCCTAGATCTCTTTTAATAGATATGATAGCTTCTTCACTTTTTTAGATATCAAAATTTGAAAAATATAAAAGAGATGAGGATTAGAAAAAGAGATACCATAATGGAGGAAAGACAAAGGTGGAAGACGACGGCACGGAGACAGAGAAATTGTAATTTTTATTTTTGTACTTCAAAAGACTTAAGCTTTGAATGGGGAAGCATAACATATGCAGAACTAATGCAGATCGATTTTAATGCAGATTGGTATGCATTATTGCACCATTCAAACAGTTAAATGCAGATCATATAATTAATAATAAAAAATTAAAGTTTTGCATGCAGAAGAAAAACTGTGATAAAATTAAAGATCTGCACAAAAAACTTTGAAGAATACCTGTACACTCTTGATCTGTATTTATATTTGTTATTCTGATTTTTTATTTATTTAATGTTTTCATTAATTATAAATTAGTTATAAATGCTTGTTTTATCAATTTATTACTAATTTCCACAATCAAATATGTGGATTTGAAATTCTCATCAATATAAATGTGTTCTATAATTTTGTTTTCATTATTTTGTATATTAATTTGTTGTATTTATTTTCTTTTGAAAAATAAGCAAATATCAATAAATATAACAATCTTTATATCTTAAAAAGGATTATATTTATTTATTTGTTATGTTCATAATTTTTGTATAATTTATTTGCAATCACTATTTATGCATATTTTATAAAAATATCTACAAACATAATAATTCAAAATAAAAGAAAAACTAATAACTAGTATATTCTCTTATAATATAAAGATTCATAGAAATTAGTATAATGCATTCATGCATATTATTTTATAAATCATATATTTTAATTGTAAATATTAATAGACCTCTTATGGCAAACATCTGAGAAAATATGTCAAATATATTATAGACAAACAAAAATAATCTACACCAATTTTGTTTTTAAATAGTGAAAATAGAAGAATGATATTTATAGAAAATATGAAAAAATAGTTTATATTAATTTTTATTTTTAATTTTTCTACATATGTTGTAAAACTTGCAAATACATATAGACAAATGAAATTACTTTGTATTAATTTTTATTTCTAATTTGTAATCAAAATTAATTTTTTGATAATATTTAAATTTTAAATGTATTTTTATTACATTTATATGTATTTTTTTATTTTTGACTTTTAAAATATTTTATTTACATTATTTTATATTATTACACTATTTAATATAATATTATTATTTGCTGATCTGCATTTGATCTGCATGATCTGTATTTGTTCTGCTTGATCTGCATGATCTGCATTTTTTGATCTGCGTCACCATTCGAAGCCTTAACCCCAAAAGTAAATTAATAAATTACATAGGTTCAAGAACCTTTAATCGATTTCTTTTTTTCTATTTGAGATTTGCCTTTTCAATTTTGAAATCTGTATTGAAGTGGCTCGAACTCAGGCTCTTTAAACCTAACATTCTCTCTAATGCCACTATGATACACCATCTTTCTTAAAATTGGTGGCCCTAATTGTTTTTATATAATTTTGGTACCTCAGACAAATACCTTTTTCATTGTACATTAGGCATGGTTCTACTTCTTGGGACTATTCATTTTTTCACTCTTATTAAAATATATAATATTAATTTCGTGCCAATCCGGAAATTGGAATTGGTTTACAAACAAAATAACCGAAGCAAAAATTGAACCGACTACATATATTAACCTAAAGAAGGTAAAAGCAATGAGATTAAAGGAAAAACAGAGTAAAACAAAATATATATAATGGGAGAGTACGTATTGAGGACCTGATTCGTAACAACTATAGTTTTACTTCTTTTGCTGTAGAATTATAATTGTAGTTTTTTTATGACTGTAGATTTTACTGATATACTATTTTGGCTGGAGAATTTAAAATTTTGGAAAGTATAAAATTGCATGCTTTAGAAAAAAATGCTTTGCATAAAAAAAAAAAATGAAAAAAACGAAATATTTTGCTTGTGAGTACAAAAAAAGGAAAGCAAGTATTGGATTGAAGAATTTAATTGAATTTGAAAGAATTCAATTGGAGACATAAGTAATAGACTTTAAGGTATTTTAAATTATTTCATGGGGATTTTAATGCATTTGTCTTAATTCTTATGTTTGCTTTTCTAGATTTTTAAAGTATACAAAGGAATTTGATAGGTATCAATTACTTTATTTGATAGGAATGCAAAGGAATTTGATAAATTTCATGAACATTTGAATATCTTCGTACATTGACAAAATATCTATTATTTTAACAATCATTATTTTAACAACCATTATTTTAACAATAAAATAAAGATAAAATTGAAAAAAATACAACTACGACTACAAAAGTTTATAGTTGTAGCAATTTTATTAAAATACATAACACTAATCTATTATGCATCTTCAAAACTTGCATCTCTCCACAAATCTTCTGTCATAGTTTTTCTCCAAGTATTTGTATTTTCTCTATCTTGTTCTTGCGTCTCCAAAGGCACTTCTCGAATAACTTGATTGGTATTCTCTGAATTTTGTTGAGTGTTTACTTCAACAGGAAATTCACCTACATCTGAGCGACATTCTTTTCGAAGAAACTTATGCAACCCTGCACATGCTAATATTAATCCAGCTTGTTTCTTGTCAGAAAAAGAGGTGCACACTTAAAATTCGCAAATCGAGATATAAACATTCCAAATATCCTTTCGATCACATTTCTTAAACTAGCATGGCGAAGATTGAATAACTCAGATATAGTGTTAGGAGCATGTCCTTGGCCAACATATTTTTGTAGATGATACCGAACACCACGAAATGGAGCCAAAAAATTGAGTCGATTTGCAAATCCACAATCAACTATATAGAATTTACCTAAAAGTTTAAATGATAAGATATTACCATCAGACATATGATTTATAAATAAATTTGTAATCCAACCCGAGCGTTCTTCAATAGACATTCTAACAAATACCTCATTCATCTTCAACGTGTGAGCCTTGGTTAGTGCACAACTTCTTTTTGATGCCTTTCTTCTCTTTGTTGAATAAGATTTATGATATTAGTGCCAACACCAATCATTTCACTTAGCACCTTTTCAGAATGATCACCATGATCTGATGGATCTCCATTACCATTGGGTTTAGCTCTCTTCCTAGAAGGTAACTTTTCTTTAGAAGCTTCATATGATGTTTCAGTCTCTGTGACACTCTCCATATGATTCACATCTTCTCTTTCTTCATTTTCAACTTCAAAAGTTTCAGCATTTGCATCACATCCTAGGTCAAATCCTAGGCCAAATGCGTTGTTTCCCCTTGCTATAGCACTTTCGAACATGAGTTGTAAATCCTCGAAATCTTCAAAAGAGTTATTCTGCATATATTCATGATTTGGAATTTTGGATGTCCCAAAATGTGATATATTCATTAGTGAAAATACCACTAAAAAAACTAATAAAAATTAATAAAACTATTAAGGAGAGTTAAAAAAATTACCCTAAGATATTCTTCTCATACTTCATCTGAAGCTGTAAATTGTTTTGTGATGGGATCTCACCCAAAACAAGAGCTACATCGGAAAATTTCTGCATAACTTTGATATTCTTTTTCAAAGATTTCATTTGGTTCATGTAATGCTTGTACGTCTTATTACATCCGAGGCGTTTATTTATAATCTACAATATCTTCGTCTCCACCGTTGTTTTGCTTATGGAACCATTTGAATCATGCCATCCTCGTTTGATGCCATCAACTATTAGACATTTCAACAATTGACTCTCTTGGGATGTCCATGGAAAATATACACCTTTTGCTTGTTTTGGTTGCGACGTCTCGCCGTTTTTCATCCTAATTGAGAAAAAATGAACACATTTAACAATCTTTCCCATACATATATGCAAGTAATCATCTTATAAATACACTAATGATATAATATATATGACATATGTATATGATTTAGCATATGAAATACAAGAAAAAAGAACCACATATAACTAATGATATGAAAAACAAAAACTATTCATTTTTTAAAATGATACCTTTTCTCGATGATACTTTTTTTTTTCTTTGAGAAGTGACGTGCAATATTATATATAGAAGAGATGATCTAACATAAAAGTTTTTTAAATATAGATAAGTACTATTTTGTAGCGATTTTATGATATATGGTTGATTAGAATTTGTTGTCTACAATAATTTGAACTTCATACTATTTTGTAGGGAATTTTTGAAATATATTTGACTGTTTGATTACTTTTATGTCATAGTAGAACAAGAGGACAAAGGCAAAAAATTCTAGAAGATATACATTACAAAAACAATCGTTTGAAAAATACAGTTTATCTGAGCCCTTTTCTTAACAAAAAAACAAAAAGATAACGACAAATGTATATTTAATTATCTACGTATTGATAATAACAATCTGAATAAATGCTAATTACACTTAAATAAGTTGCATCTTTTCATTATTGTTATTTGTGTCTTTTTATGAAGGCAAATTTTAATCCAATAAATGCTTATTATGGTTACATATTTTCATCATAACTGTTATTTAAGTATGTGTTTTTTCATTATAAATTAGGTATCTTTTCGTTTATAACCGCTTATTTTATGAAAAGTTGCATATTTTAATATTCATGTCCTTTCAACTCTATAAAAAAACACAAAATTATAAGGATCTTCATTATTATTTTTTTGAGATGCATCTTTACCAAAAAGGTTTATTTACCTAAAATGAGAAGTGGCATGAAGCAATGAAAAAATATTACTTTAGGCTGCACCAAATCAATTGCGTAATTATTTTTTTCCATATTTTTAATTTAGAAATCCATTGAAATTATGAAATTCATATTAGATATTGTAAAGACTAATCATGCAAACGATCTTTGATATTCATGCACTTTAGAGATTTGAAAAACATGTTCCCGGTAAGATTTAATTAACTCTACTCTCCAAATTTCTAAAATAAACAACAAAGAAAAATCAAAAAATTTATGAAGGTAATATATATTAATAATTAGCAAATTTCATAAATGCATATTATGGTTTAGCAAACTGAATACATGTCATTAATGGTCTTTTCATTATTCATTATATATTTTTTCGTTTTAACCGGTTATTTAATGAAAAATTGTATATTTTAATATTTATGTCTCCTCAACTCTATAAAAAGACAAAAAAAAATTCTGAAAATCTTCGTTAGTTCTTTTTTAAATGCATGTTTAGCAAAATTGTTGATTAAACTAAAATGAGAAGTGGCATGAGGCAATGAAAGAAAATTACATTTGGTTGCACTAAATTAATTGTGTAAATTATTTTGTCATATTATTAATTCACTGCAAAGTTACAAATCCATGAAAAGTATGAAATTCATATTACTTATTAAAAAGATTAATGTAAATGATCTTTGATTTTTTTTACATTTTAGGAGTTCGACAAACTTGTTTCCTGTAAGATTCAATTAACTATACTTCCAAAATTCTAAAGAAACAAAAACAAAATCAAAGCTTTATAAAGGTAATAGATATTTATAATAGCAAATTTTATTGGAGTTTGTGTCATTTCATTATTCATTAGGTTCATTTTCGTTTATAACCACTTATTTTATGAAAAAATTGCATCTTTTAATATTTATGTATGTTCAACTCTATAAAAAGACACATAAATTATGAAGAATTTTATTATTTATTTTTAGATTCATATTTAGCAAAACTGTTTATTAGACTAAAATGAGGAATGACATAAAACAATGAAAGAAATACTACATTTCCATTAAATTTTTTAGTTATGCATGTAGGGTTACCATTTTTATGTATCTTTCTCTATACATCCTTTTGTTTTTAACCATTTCTCCTACAAAGAGTTGCATCTTTTCGTTTACGTTTTCAACATTATTTACTCTAACTCTTAGTTTTTTTTGTGTCTGTTTGAAATATATTTGCATACATTCTAGTGAATTGTTAATTTTCTTTCAAGATATTATCACCATCAGTATTTGCCATGCCCTTTTATTTATTATTGTCGACTTGTCGTCTATGTTTCGACATATTTTTGTTTATATTTTATAGTAAGTAAAAATAATAATTATAAGTTTCTTTCATGCCTCTCCAAAATCGTTGCATGGGCACACGAAAGACAAACCTAATCATAACGTTAGCACACACAAACACTTGATGATTTCGTAGAATTACTTCATACACTTTTTGTCTTAATATCTGTAATTAAGGAAATGAGATCAATCTGCTTCATGTGTATATTTTCTATTAATCGCTTATGTACGACCTCTGTTGAGACAGAAGATTATAAACCGTTCTACTTTTGTGGTACGTCTCCCTCTCCTCTCTTTTTTCGCTTTCTCTCTCTCTCTCTCTCTCTCAACTCCTAAGAAATGCTACTACTTACTAGTGCCATATATAACCATGAAATTTCTGATGTTCTTGCTAAGCCAAAAGAAAGTTAAACCGTGATCGAAACAAAACCAACTAATCGTTATAAATAACTTTGGGCCGCCTGTGTCCTTATCTTTCGGCCCATTAGTTGATCCGCGACTTTAGGGTTTCTTTTCTTCAACCTTTCTACGCCGCTACTTCTTCTTTCTCTTATCTAATACAGTATATTTATAGGGAAAGAAACCAATCAAGGCAGAATCGTGTGATCGTGAATTTGTTTTCTGCCGACCCCTCTCTGGCTCCATCATTTTTCTTTTCGAGAATACGAAACTCGGTTTTTGACCAGTTATTGCGTCGATCAATACATTGAAAGTGACTACATCGGGGCTTGTCTTATTATTTTCCCTGTGATCAATTTGATGAATGAGGAAAATTAGCCACGGTGTAATCACTTTCACTGCGTTAATCAATGCATTTGTAGAAGAGGGGAAGCTTCTAGAGGCTTAAGTAACGAATTTTTGTAAGGAGATGGTATGAAATGTTTTTTTTTTTAAATCCTGCTCATATTGTTGACTTCTATAATTCACTGATCGTATGCACATGTTTACATATAACAATGGATCTCTGAAGGTTTTCTCGATGTTGTGGAATTGATTAACTAGAATTTAGCATGCAGTTGTTTTGTAAAATCGGTAATTTTTCAGATGCAACCAAATTTTACAATTGAGATTCCTTAGGATACAGGTGCGAGAGAGGGTAAGTGATTATATTCACTTGAGTGATTCACAATCTCCCACAAAAAGATTGAGAATGTAATTTTTGTAGTTTATATTTATATATGCCATATCTCCTCTGTTTTGTAGCTAATGTTTTGTGGATTTAGACAGCCAATGTGCATCAAATGTTTGTGTTTTACTTTGTTTGAGATTGCATCATTGTCGATCTATATAATGCTGTGTACATGTTATAGTTTGATTTGAGGCCTTAATCACTTGGTTTTGTGTTTGTTATCCCGTATTGCTTGAAGATTTCTGTGGTTCCTTAGATTTAAGGATATGCGTCCTTTGTCACTTGGGGTCATTGTGATAAGCTTCAGAGGCAGAAGCAAGTAAAGACTGAAGCAGGCATCAAAGAAGAGAATCTCTCTGGTTAGCTTCTTTGCATTTAAAGAAGCAGCTTAAGTGTAAAACGTGAAGTAGTCGGTTTAGTTTCTTCTTTAGCTTTGATTTGTAATTGGATTGAGAGACTACGAGTCTTGAGGCGATTTGTGATCGTGAGGAGAGGTGATCGGAATTGAGAAGTTCCGATATCTCTTGAATGGTGACCGGAGAGTTTGTAATCGATTTCATATATTGAATAAAGAAGTTACAGAGATTTGAAGGTGAGATTAAGAGTTGTTTGAGAGTGTCTGAGGTCTCAATCTTATCACATATTCTCTGACCCATGAGAACTTTCACCTTAGGCTTATGTGAGAGCTCACTGTTCGCACTTCTCTTCTCTCCATTTGACTGTTTCAAGTAAAGATTCTCTTCACAACTAGTCAAGAAGAGCTTCAGCAAAACTCTCCATTGCGTTGAGACTTGAGGTAAACAGACCTATCTTGTTTTGTAAGAAAGATCATATACTTGATGCATGACCGTGGACATGGATGCACAATTATACTCGCTTTTTTGGGTCTTCATACATTCATGTGCATGTGTAATTTCTTCTAATTTTCTCGACCTGAATGATGGGCATCCAAATTCAAAGCCGACATGATAAAATCTTTCGAACAAAGCTCCCAATAATTTGTTTTGTAAGAAATCTTCCTGCAAGTTCGATAACTTCATTCAGATCAGGATCAAAATACCTCCCAATAATTTGTTCATACAAGAAAATAATGACTTTCAAGTTCGTGTTGCCAAAGAATGATTCTTATATACATTGACGAATTGTTGTGCATCCCCTTCACCATATCTAAGAGAGAGAGAAAGAAGAAACATATTGGTACTCATAAACGTTAAAGGAAATTAAGGACAACAAACAAACGAACAAAAAACGTACCAAACTCCATCCAAACCAAATGGTATTATCACACCCGCCTTCTTGTTACCGGTCCTTGAAATATAATGTTGAAAAGTTAGTGGTCATTGCTGCTCCTCGGTCTTGAGCGAGACCATTTCGCTTCGCTGTTGTTGTTGCTGGTGCAGAATCAGATGGTGGTTCTTTGGTCTGAAATTGCTCGGAAGCCATCGATATAGCCGTTCCGGCAAGAATCTAGCAGAACCAAGGGTTTTCATATCAGGACAATCCAGGTTCATTGATTCTTGGGAATATAACAAACCAAAGAGGAATGGTGGTGACTTACAGTTCAAATCTTTCATGGATTGCTCTGCGCACTGAGCTGTTGAGACCATATGCTATTGAATTGAACAAGCCCTGAAATTACAATATTCAAAACAGCGACTTGGGATAAGAAAATATGATCTGTGAAGAGTTTTATAATTGGTGTGTTTTTTTTTTTTTTTTGCAAGGTTTTGCTACCATTAGTGCAGCTGTTCCCACGTCAAGAGCTGAGAGCCAGAAGATCTTATGGCCTGGCTCGATGAAATCATGAATGCGGTTGATAGTGCCAAATGCCCATGATCCTATTAGAATGAGCGGATAGTATCCCCATCGGTTCAACACCTGTGAGTTTCAGGAAACAAGCGGTGAGGTTTAAACTATGAAACAAAGTCAGCCACAAGACACAGAAGACAGACCTTTGACTCTGCTCTACCATCAAATGAATCCACTCGGTCTGACATTCCAACCGCCATCTGAATTTAACATCGCCATATCAGTACATAGCCAAGCGTGAAGTGTATCAGTGAGGTTATGTGACTACTTTCAGAAGACAATGTTGATAGAGGGTTACATACACGTTTAGCATTTCTTAGCATCCGTATCACTTGGAAGTATGTAAACCCATTGTAGAGAATGGCGCCCCAAAGAGGAGCGTAAAAAGTTAAGAAATGAACAGCCTGCAAAAGTCGAGAGGAGAGATGAGTTCCTGTTGTGAAGAATTGAAAAGAACTACTCTACACAGAGTTGCACCAAAGAAGTTCAAATGCCTTCTGAGAGGCAATGATACAACTCGGGAAATTGAAATCTTTTTGCTCAACTAAGGATTCTCTCTTACCTTTCCCTTAAGACCAGTTTGTGTATAGCACCACGGCCCCAAATGCGAGTGGTTATTGCCAAAAGAACGTATGACAGTCACAACCAAGGAAGATCCTGAAAAAAAAAAAGTAGACCAAATCAGACTCTTACCTTATTAAATCACCAAGTCAGATAACCCAAGAGATTCCCAAAATCATTGATGATAAGAAAAAAAAAAGTAATCTTTTCGCATACCCCAGACATACAAGTGAAACATGGCTTCCAAATCCTCCACATCAGTTTTATGCTTAACCACAGTACGGTGAAGAGTGAAAGCAATAGTAGTTGTCCACAAGAACGAAGCTACGCAGAAGAAATGTGTAGTGTAGCCTTGTGCATAGCAAATGAACCCCTTTGAAGGATCACTACATGATCAAGAGTGTAAGTGTGTAACAATCATCTTAGCAATAATCCAAGAAGATTCATCAAAAAAAACTGATGGTAGGTAACAAAAAGCATACCCAACGATTAGGAAGAAACTGCAAAGCATATCCTGTAATCAATGGAAACATCACCGATAATCAGCAACAGAGCTCGAAAATCCTAACTACTAAGCTTAATTTCGTACGCAATGTTAACGATCTAGCACTTCGAAATGCGAAAAAATCGGTGAAGAAAGAAGCGAAACAGTACTTAATCCTAGATCTAGCTTGATCTTTTACTGGGACTTGTACGAATCAGCGTCAGGCACACAATCAAAGACTAGAAGCAGGGAACTTACAGAGAGAGCAAGGTAGAAGACGAGCTTGAAAGAGAATTTCCGGAGTTCTTTGAAGAGGCAATAGCAGAGGACGATGAATGCTGAGCCGACGAACGAGAGACTCGACGCGCCGGTGTTGATCGCCGTGATAATGTCGCGATCTCCGGCAGTTAAGCCTCCGCCGGCCGTGAGCAGCGCCGACATCGTTATCTGTGGTACAAAACCGATCGACGGATTTGTGACGTTTTCCGCTTTTTCGTGTTCGTCGTTTCGTTTCCGTCGCGTGGTGTGATCCTCCCCGACGGACGTTGCGTGGTGGGCTAACCTCTCACCCGGCTCGGGTCGGATCGGGGTTTTCGGGTCGAGTTATGACTAATGAACCGGACTCCTCGTATAAATTCTGATTCAAGCCCAGCCCAAAGATTTGGTTCAAGCCTCATTGTCCCAAAGTTTTCATATCAAAAATTTAAAGTTATCCCTTATATTAATCCAGAAACATTTGTAAAGAGTAATTTTAATTTTGTATATTAAACATTTTTAAGGAGTAATCTTAATTTTGTATATTATTTATAGTAGTGTTATTTTGTTAGAAAAAAGGTCAAAATCGACCTCAACTAAACACGTCGTGACTTTGAGCTACGCGATAGTGCGTTTGGCTACCCCAACTCCTAAAAAGTTTTTAAAAAACTATCCAAACTAAATTTTTTGTGCCAAAAATGATGTTGACCAAATTACCATTAGTCAAACGTTAAGTTTCGCCTAATCACTTGCCACGAATGTTAATCCGAATTGTCTAAAACGACGTCGTTTTGATGTTTGACAAATTAAAACCCAAAACACATAAAACGAGGTCGTTTTGATTGGGAAAAAAAATAAAAAAATAAAAAATAAAAAATAGCTCTCGACACCGATTTCCACTTCCCTTTCTTCTACAGCATCCCTCCTCCTCCTCCTCCGCCGCTCTTCTTCTTGGCGTCGATTGGATCGCCTAGCCCAACTTCGTCGCTGATGTAGAAGACTGCCATGATCAGAAGCCGAACCATCGTGTCCGTCCATTTCATCCTATGCCACTGAGAGATTTTCCTCTTCCCGTCGGTTCCCACGCTGTCTTATGGGTGACACCCGGACCCGAAACCCGACTCGCGGTAGTCATCATCGCCGCCGCTCATCGGTGACAGTTGTTTGGCTTTTGAGGCGTAAGGATACAAGGGTTTCATCGGTGGTTGAGCCTGCTAGTCGTCGGTGGGTGGGTTTTTGGCGGCGTAAGGATGCAGATGCTGGAATTGCACCAGATTTGGTGGATTCTGCGGCATCTCTAAGCTCAACATTCTCGGACTAAACCCAGAAAACATCACACTCGACTCCATCGAACTCAAACCCTAATTGAAAAAACTGAAAATCGGCAACAACTGAAAATAATTCAAAGCGAAATTACACAAGCCCAGATTTTAAAAGTTCTCATTTCCAGGTACCGTACTAAAATTCAATTTAATACACCCAATAATATAAAAAAAAGCCCCAAAAGATCGAAAGTCTATGCAAGAAGTTTTAATTATAGTATCTTCGGAGGGTTCTACTTTGAATTTGCTTAGGGGTGTTGAAGAAAATTTGTTTGATAAAGTAGATGTTGTTATTTTCTAATGATATTGAAAGAGGAAAGAGGAAGGAGGAACCCAAAATCCCTAATTTTATTTTTTTCCCCAAATCAAAACGACTTCGTTTTGTGTGTTTTAGATTTTGATTTGTCAAACATCAAAACGACGTCGTTTTGAGGCAATTCGGATTAACATCTGTGGCAAATGACTAGGTGAAACTTAACGTTTGACTAACGGTAATTTGGTCAACATCGTTTTTAGCACAAAAAAATTAGTTTGAATAGTTTTTTTAAAACTGTTTAGGAGTTGGGGTAGTTAAACGCACTATCGTATAGTTCAGGTAGAAAAAGGTACGACGTGTTTAGTTGAGGTCGATTTTGACCCTTTTCCCCATTTTGTTGATGTGTCATCACCAGAATCATTCTCAATAAACATACAAAAATGGACTTATGTAACTATATTAATTACATGTTATGCCACTCACATTAATTTGGCTAGACAATAGTTTATATCATTTATTTATACATACATCATTTAATTTATGAATATATTCTCTTTTTCCTATTTCTTACCAAAATATATCATACTAATTATTTTTAAACACTATATTTCTTCTCTTATTTTTGTTTAAACTTAGTTTCGTAACAAAAAAAATCATCACAACATCCATATTGTAAAAAGTACATATATAATTTTTATACATGTTTATAATTCGAATTTTTTAAAATGAATATAAATTACTCAAATTATAAATAAATATGAGTGTGTTTTAAAAAGTATCACATTGGAAATGAGGATGTGTAAATGGTTCAAAAATTATTATAAAAGGAACATAAATGAAATATAAAAAAAACTGTACAAGAAAAAATATTGATTTAATAGTTATCTATATTTATAAAAAAAAATTTGATTTAAATTGGTTTATTAATAGAACCATATAAATTAATCAAATACTATAAATATTTAAACTTGATAACAAGTTAAAATATTATATCAAAAAGTCGAAATATTAAAAATAGTTTAATATGGTAAAAAAATATTATAAATATTTTATTTCTTTACGAAAAAACAACATTTAATTTATGAAGATATTTTCTTTTTTTCTATTTCTTATCAAAAATTTATTATATTTGTTAAAAAGTCACACATTAGAAATGAGTATGTGTAGATGGTTCAAAAAGTATAAAAAGAATATAAATGATAAAACAAAATGTAAAAGTAAAAAGGTTGATTTAATAGCTTTCCATTCATATTATTCATATATATATAACTGATTAATTTATTTTTATTTTAAACAATTTCAAAATCATTTCATTAAAATTATTTATAGATTTCTCATCCTGCGCAGGACGCAGGTTATCACCTAATATATGTATAGAATGAAACGTCAATTAGGTGTATAACCATATTGAACATATAAATAAAGTTTATAGCCATATGGAAAAGAAAATAAAAAGAGTAACCAAATGTAATATTTTTGGACAAAATTGCCCTTGAAAAGAAAAATGAAAAATTTGTACTATATATATGGACACACGTAGAATAGTATGGTATACACGTAGAATAGTATGGTATATCATACTAGTTATTATAATATTTACTCATTCTATTCTATATGCGAAATCTTAAATCATAAATCGGAAAACCTCGTCTCAAATATAAAAAATAAGTTTAAGAGGCAAATAATAAATTAAAAATTGAATAAACTAAATAAATTTAATTTTGAAATGATGTGAATACTATATGATTTATGTGTGAAATATACTATATAAATATGGACAATATTATTCAAAGTAAATATGTGTTATGCATTCAACATAGCAATATATTGAATAGAATGCGATCACATTCTATATAGAATAGATCGACTATTTGTCATCTGAACATCGCATATACACTTTCTTAGATTTTTAGCTCTGTTTTAAACAGAAAATCAGAATCATTATATTTTAGAAAGTTTAAAGAAGTTTAAATGGAAGAAGAAGAAAGTGGTTATAAGAGAGGAAGGAGTAAAATGGCAAATATTTTAGAAAATACATTGAATATCATAGTCAAATTTAGGGGTGGGCGTTCGGATTATTCGGATACAATCGGGTCGGGTCTTTCGGGTATCGGGTCTTCGGGTATAGAGGGATGGGATCCATTCGGATATTTATAATTTTTGGCTCGGGTTCGGGTCGGTTCTAATCGGGTTCGGGTCGGTTCCGGGTATCCGAATCACTCAAAATTTATTTATATATTTTTTACAAAAACTCAAATATTTTATATATTTCAGTTATTTGGTTGAATTTTGCCAAAAAAAAATATTTTAACAAATATAACTAAAAATTTTCTGATAATTTGATTATTTTAGTCTAAAATTATCAAATATATTTGATTTATAATTATAATTTTAAATATTTTAGTTATTCGATTTTAACTATATATAATTTTTTTAAGTATATAATTGTATTTCGGATATTTCGGTTACCCATTCGGTTCTCGGTTCGGTTCAGGTTCGGATCCGGTTCTTCGGATATAAAAGTGTAGGACCCAATCGGGTTATTACGTCAATTCCAATTCGGTTCGGTACTTTTTAGTTTGGTTCAATTCGGTTCGGTTTTTCGGGTCCGGTTAAAATGCCCAGCCCTAGTCAAATTTGTGTTTGGTTACTTTCTTAATTTTGTTAGATAATATGGCTATCATCCCTAATTTCCCTATAATCAAACTTTGGCCTCCCTTTTTTTTCTTTTATTGGAGGCCAACATTTTCGTGAATTGATTCCGCTTTTTGGTTTTAATAGTAGTTGTTTTTGTTGATCGCAAAAACTGTTTCCTTTTTTTTTTTGTCTTAATTGATATAATGCCATATATATTCTGCAGTAAAAATAGGATAAAACATTTCTCAAAATTGATAATGAAATATAAATATTTTGGAATCAAACATCAATTCTAAAGGGAAATAATCAGCTGTCATACAAATAAAAAGAAAATATAAGATCGTTAACTAGTAGCCAAAATACCGAAACATTCAATAAAGATATTAACTTATTAAGATACAAAAAAAATATTCAATAAACAATTAAAAAAATAACAAATTATATATAAAAAATAGAGAGACTAAGAAAAAATGGATTCAAAATTTAAAAAACATGAAAAAAGGAGATGAGTTCAATAAAAGATATTTAATAGAAAACTTCAAAATGGTAATTTGAAAAAAAAACTAAAAAATATTATAATATTAACATTTAGACGAATGAAAAGAATATGAAACTTAAAAAAATAAATTAATATTAATGAAAGATATTACAAAGATCATCAAGAAAAAATGGTAGAAAATACAAATTTATAAAGAAACAAGAGAAAACTAATAGTCAAATTAAAGATTTCAAAATTTATTATTTAAAACTTAAATTAAAATAAGATCTTTTTTTATTTGGTCACTTAGAATTTATATAATTTTTTTTGTTTTAAACAAAACTAAAATCATATATATATTAAAAATAAATTACTCTGTTCCTATTGGACCACTTGACATTTGTATTATTATTTGTTATCTACAAACAAAAAACATTGACACTTATACAGCTCAAATTTCAAATCAGAGAAATTCCTAGCGCAAATTTCCAAAACATTGCAATTATTCAAATTCTATGTAATTTAAAAGAAAATTTATTTATCCATTAAAATTGTTGTTTGATTACTTTATAAATGTCTGTCAAATTTTTAGTTGAAAATATTATACTGTAACATTCTTAAGTTGTGTTAGATATATAAATGAAAATAAAAGAGAATGGAAAAAAGAAAAAAAAATGAGTATAAAATAAAATAAAATAAAATAAGATAAGATGGATAAAATGGTTGCACGTTAGCTAGAAATTTGGACTGTTTCTCTCTCCAGTATTCACATGGTCCAATTATTAATCAAATAAGAAGTACCAATTTGTCGACAAATATAAAATTACCATTCCTAACTCTACTAAAATTAAACTCGACCCAACATGAAACTCATAAAAACCCTAAACGAGAAAACGGACTCAACAATTATAAATAGGATGTGTGACAACCTCTCCACAATAAACCGGACTTTCGGTTTTTTCATACATCAAGAGTACGAAAAAGGCCAGATCATACATCAATAACAGGGTTGGGCTATCACATACCCCAATGAATAATCTCGTTCAATTCATACATAAAATTATTAAAATCAGTCAATTCATACCCCAATAAATAATCCTATAACAATGTTAGTTTTCCATCAGTTTTAATCGTTTTAGTCAAAACTGTAGTTAAAAAATTTGTTTAAAACAATATCGTTTTGAGTTAAAATAAAAATAAATAAAAAATCTAATAAAGAGCTGACTCAGATTCAATTTTTATTGTAATGGCAAACAAACATAAATCACATAATTTTTATTAGATTTTTTTTTTTTTTTTAATTTTATCTTAAAAAGCGTCGTTTTAAACAAAATTTTTAACTACGGTTTTGACTAAAACGATTAAAACTGACGACAAAACTAACATTGTTACAAGATTATTTATTGGGGTATGAATTGAACAAGATTATGTATGAATTGACTGATCTTAATAATTTTAGGTATGAATTGAACGAGATTATTCATTGGGGTATGCGATAGCCCAACCCTATTATTGATGTATGATCTGGCCTTTTTCGTACTCTTGATGTATGAAAAAACCGAAAGTCCACAATAAACCCTATACCAAAAATATTCAAAAAGCCGCCGCAAAGAAAAAGAGAAAAGTGGAGGAAAAGGAGAAGACACATAAAGAGAGAAGAGATTGTGAGGAAATAAGAATAGATCGAACTCTGGCTGCTCCAGTGTGACCCGCCAATCTTAAAAGGTGAGATGGTCTCAAAGTATTTTTTTCATGAGATTTATTTTAGATTTTTTGTAGCACGATAGAAGAATTTCGAATTAGATTAATTTTTTTTATCTGAACGTTAATCAAGTTATAAATATTTGTTTCCGTCCAAGCAAGATCTGATACTCGGAGCCATGATGATCCATACTCTTTCAATAAACACATACTTAAGGAATCCAAAGGTGATATCAATTCTTTAAGAAAGAATTACTCAGATATTACACAAAAGTTGGTTTATTACTAGAATATTATACATTTTTAAAAAATTACTCATATATTTTGTGCCCTTGTGTAATTACAATAAACACCCTTCATTAATTTGCAATTTTTTAATTTAAAAATGATTAACCAAAAATTAGTTTAATCCACCTCATTAACATGAAAAAAAACTAAATCCACGTCATGAAATACAGTTTCGGGAAAAAAACTTCTCTCTCGCCGGCGAAACCTCTCTCTCGGCGATTCCGAAGTCGAACTCTAATTCCACCGTCGTATCGTCTCTTCCGGCCGCTTCTCTTATCTCCATCGCATTTCGTCTCCTTTTTCACGAACTCGAGTGGGAACTCTTCGTTTTCTCGGCTAAAAATCTCTCCTTTTCACGAACAAACTTGCTCCGGTAAGTTTGCGGCTGAGTTATTATATTTCACGGCTGAGTTATTATACTTCACGGTTGAGTTATAATACTTCATGGAAGACGAAAGGTTGCGTAGGTTAACTCGGCGAAACCTCTCTCTCTCTCGGCGAAACCTCGTCTCTTCCGGCCGTCGTCGTATCGTCTCTTCCGGCCGCTTCTCTTATATATGTCGCATTTCGTCTCCTTTTCACGAACTCGAGTGGGGATTCTTCGTTTTCTCGAGGGGACTCTTCGTTTTCTCGAGTAGGCTCTTCATTTCCAATCCATAAGTCAGCCGTAAACAATCCTTAAGTCAGCCGTAAATAATCCATAAGTCAGCCATAAACAATCCATAAGTCAGCCGTAAACAATCCATAAGTCAGCCGTAAACAATCCATAAGTCAGCCGTAAACAATCCATAAGTCAGCCGTAAACAATCCACAATTACCGAAGTGGGGACTCTTCGTTTTCAATCCATAATTCAGCCGTAAACAATCCTTAAGTTAGCCGTAAACAATCTATAAGTCAGCCGTAAACAATTCATAAGTCAGCCGTAAACAATCCACAATTACCGAAACCAGATCCATCATATATCGGAGAAGGATGAACGAAAATGAAGAAGAACGAGGAAGACGATGACGAATTGGATGTTCAAAATTTAAGTTCTGGATATCTCTGGTGATGTGAAGAACAAGGTGAAGAACAATGACGACGAGAAAGACGATGACGGCGACGAGGAAGACGAAGACGACGTTTTGTATTTCTCTGTTATGTGAAGAACAACGATGGTGAGAAATACGATGACGACGACGAGGAAGAGAAAGACGATGTTTTGTATTTCTTTGTTGATGATGACATGGAAATATGCATCCGACGTCATTTTTTAACTGATGAAGTGGCAAGTAAGCCACCAAGCGATCACGTAAATCAACTGTCTTAAACCAGCCATCAAACAAAACTATAAGTCAGCCGTAACATGAATACTATTACAGTAATTAAAAAACGAAAAAAGGGCTGCCAAATTCAGCCGTAACTCAACTGAAAATCTTTAGCTCAGCCGTATCGTTTGATAAGTCAGCCGTCAAAACATGCTATTGTAGTAATTAATCTTTCGCTACTAAATCAGCCGTAATTAGGCCGAGTTTTTCGTTAACCCAGCTCATTATGGCTGAGTTATGACACTTACACGAAAATCAGCCGTAACGAAGCAATAACTCAGCCAGCCGGAGAAAGTTAATTCAGCCGTGTCGAGACAATAACTCAGCCAAATTTTGACAAATCAACCATCGGTTTATGACTCAGCCGTAACTTATGGCTGGGTTATCTCGTAAGTCAGCCGTTTTCTCATAACTGAGACATATTTCGTTAACTCAATCGTAACTTATGTCTGAGTTATCTCGTAAGTCAGCCGTTAGCTCATAACTCAACCATTTTTCTTAAATCAGCCGCAACATACCGTAACTCAGCCGTGATTACCGCTGTAGCGCTTTACGGCTGAGTTCATTAATACACGTCAGCGATTTCTAACGTGGCGATGCATTTTTTCTGATGTGGAATTAAAAAGTAATGGTATTCTTTATAATTACGTTTTTTTCCTATAACATGTAACAAGGACACGCTGGGTATGGAAAATATAGGCGAAATATGATAGTAATAAAAAAAAAATTGTATGTTTCTGATCATTTCACCTAATTTGTATGATATCTGAGTAAACTTTCCATTCTTTAATAGCTTTGCTTTGTCGCATTTTTTTAACTCCAATAGATTTAATATTTTATGCGACGTAGTTTGATGTTTTGCTTTGTTTATTTTTCTTTATCTAGATTAACTTTTGTTATATCTGTTTATAAAACGGTCACACAACTTTTAAAACAACAACATTTTGAAAACAGCGATTATATGCTATGAAAATTCACATAAGATTTTGATTATATTAAAGAAGCAATCTTAAAGTCAGTTTAATTCGCCTTTTCGTTGAAGCACTTGTGCTACAAGCAGTTTGCTACAACAAAAGTAGTTATTTGAAGACTGATAACAACAATTCAAAGCTCTTGCATGTGTCTTGATGCAAGATTGATGGTATTGAAATTTCTTCAATTAAGCTGCATATTTTTGCTATTAGGTATACCTTTCTTAAAGAGATAACTTCATCCGCACTGCCCCTAGACTACTCCAGTCTAATAGAAACTATTGGGTTGATGGGAGACCTTTTTCACACATTAGCTACAATATTTCATATTACTCTCAAGTTCAAGTATACAATCAATCACATTTGGACAGAAGAAATAAAGCAACGGGGATGATCACTTCCTGAGTGGATATAGCGATGATACTTGAGAGGATTATGATACATTGTAGCTAATGTGGGAAAGAGTCTCATCAGTCCAATAGTTCCTATTAAATTTTTGTAGGCTACATGATGTGAGGACGAAGTTATCTCTCTCAGAAAAGATAGATATTAGAGCGAAATATGCAGATTCGGTGAAGAAACTTCAATGCCATCAAACTTGGACCAATACACTTGCAAGAGATTTAGATTGTTCTTATCAATCTTCAAATGAGCACTTTAGATGTGGCAAAATACTTTTAGTACAAGCGTTTCAAAGGAAGAGCAAGATACATACATACATATTCCAACTTCGGCTAAAATGTTACAAGAGTTTAAGGCTCTTGAGATTCAAACAATTGCTGAAAGCAAATAAAGCTTACAAATTGTATCAACATAGAAAGAGTCATTTAATTTAAGGTTTTGATGTCAAGCAAGAACGCTTGGATTATTATTTTTTTTTGTCAAGCGATCAATATTGTTTACAAGTATAAGCTTGTTGGTCTGCTTAACACAAATCAACGATAGAATTCAGAATGTTGAGTATCATGTTTTTACATTGGCATGAGTAATGGTGGATTTCTATGCAGCTTTCAATATGAACATGATAGTTTTTTTATAAACTAAAGTATGATAATTTTATTCACCATCCTTCTCGAAAGCGAAGAGAATCATTCATCCGCCTTCCCTCTTTATGAGAGGTGATCTGTATTGGGTATCAAAGCCGAGAAGTTTCTCTTCCTTTATGGAGCGAGATTTGTTAAGCTTTGCCTCAATGGCCTTGGCTCTATCCTTGAAAGCCCGTTTTGACCATTCAATTGTATTGGGATTGAAGAAAGCTGATGTCAAGTCTGCCTCGTGGACAGGTATTTGTGTGTTTTCGTTGGCGTTTGGATTGGTGATGTCTCCGGCTTCGGGCAAGAACTTCATAGCATATAAAGCTGATGTCAAGTCTGCCTCGTGAACTTTTCCTGAACATGTTTTCGGGTCATTTTCCTGCTTCCCTATCTATCTCAAAGGAAGATTCAATCTTGTGTTGTATTCATGAATCTATTATGTTGCTATTTCTTTCATGCTTTAGCTTTGTTGTGGTTTATGTATTGTTGAATTGAACTTGTTTGTGTTGGATCATTTTCTATGCTCTAAGATGTAATCACGTTTAAGAGATACAAAATCAAATGTTTGAAAAAAAAAAGTATGACAATTTTAGGATCTTCAAAGATTTTGGCTTTGATAATCTAAGGGGGGCATATTGGATCATTGATTTATAAGAATTTGGATATCACCTAAATTTAAGGAAATTTTAAAGGGATTTGAGATTTGAGTGAATTTAAAAATTGATTGTTATAAATTTTAAGATAATTAGAAAGGATTTAAGGATATTTGAGAAACAGAAAAAAAAGATAATTTTTAAAATTTACAAATTATTTAAGAGGATAATTTTTACGTCCTCAAATCTGTTTTTTCCAAACTTACATCACAAATCCAATTGCAGACATTGAAATGAAACTTCTTACCATTGAGCAGCTCTCCTATTGTCTCTTATACACATCTAGATGTGTATAAGAGATAATTGCATTTCACCCAACTTTCATGTGGTCGAGTCCATCTCGTATCAGTCATAGCTCTCCGGCTATTTCGAGGATTATATCCATCGGAGATGCGAGATCAACATAATTATCAAAAAGAGAAAAGTAGAAGCCTTAGGCACACTACCTGAACATAGGAGGATATGATAAACGTCTGAAACTCTCTTGGTTTCGTACCACATAATATTTCAGACTAGATAAAGAGCTACTCAAATAATGTAAACATTAATTTCATAACGAAATATAACGGACGAGTTTTGGTACCGTAACAATAAAAGACACAATATTCTGAAACAACAAATCAACAATTGCCTTTAATCTCTCACTCATATATAACATGCCACATTAGTTTGAGCCTCAGTTTCGTTCTAATGCATTGATCAGAATTAGATCAAAAATCATTACTTAAAACAAGATAACAATTCAACAGGTTTATCTAACTCCAACTAATCACAAAGCTGAAATTGACGGCATAATTTAAACCCAGAAGATGTCTAATATCTTCCCTGATACAAACACTGTTCACATAAGTATGAAATCAACTATAAAACATCAATTTCAGACCTAAGTAGCAAATTTTAAAATCTAAAAGTTCACTAAACATATTGATTTGGCTGCAACTAATACCATCACCATAGCCAAAGCTTTTTTCTAATTCAATGATCCATTGTTTGAACAAGAAAAAAGCTTTGGCTATGGTGATGATATTAGTTGCAGCAAAAAAAAAATGAAATTCTCCCAAATCATTTATTTTCTTGTTCAAACAATCATTCGGCATATTTTGTTATACTATATTTTGAAGCAATTGTGATGATATAATAATTAAACAAAAATCGTGTTTATCGTTTCTTCTTCTATTACTGAGGCAAGCGGCAACCGGCAACCGGCAAACGGCAACCAGCAAGCCTGAAGTGCTTTGATGTAATAAAAAATCCAAATGCAAGAAATGTCGGATGTTGGTCAAATGATGCATTCGGTTTAAGTTAGCAGGTTCTGGTTTAGGAGCTGATTGAAGATAACCAGCGTTTGAGTTCGGTTTAGACTCGATTATGCGGATTAGTGATTAGAGCAAGACGTCGTCATTTTGGAGCTACTTCAAGCTCAAGAAGAAAGAGAATTATGTCGTTGAAGGTTGTTACAGCGAGTGTTCATACAAGCTCGATTTCAGTTACGGGAAGTGTAATTGAGGTTGGGTATATAATGGTGAGTGTTTTCTCTTTCATTATAAGTCGATCAATTGTAATTTCGGGTGAGAGATTCTTTGTATCGAGGGAAAACGAGAGAAGAAATCTTCTGGTGAGTGAAGTGAGTTCCTCGGGGTTTTTCGGTGAGTGACGATGGCGGACTTTTGTAAATCACGCTCTTAGTGAATTCCGAGTGATATCTCGGCCAGACATAGGGTCGCGGTTTGTGCGCCCGAACTAGATGACAAACTCTCCCGTCTTCTTTACTTTTTTGCAATCGTCTCTTCATCTTCTGCAAGTATCTTATTCGATTTCTCAACTCATACATTGTTCAAATTGAAAACGTGAATCTGGTTAACGGAGGTGATTTTACAAAAAGTGGTATCAGAGCCAGGTTTGGCTATCTCATGTGTAACCGGAATTCAATCTGAGAACTATCCTCATGATGTCATCCGCAAAGATCAAGATGGAGAAGTTCGACGGCGAAATTGATTACAATATGTGGAAAGAGAGATTGATGGCGAATCTAGATCTGTTCGGTTTGATTGAAGCCTTGGCAGCTTAAAAAGAGCAGTGGAAGGGGAAGGATATGATGAAGCTGCAGGAGGAAGATGTGAAAGAAAATGGTACAGTCATGGAGGAGTTTCTACCGGAATTTACACCGACTAAGGGATCAGACAAGTCCATGGCCAAGAAACAAAGAAAGGTACGAAAAACGATCGTTATGGCTATTACTGATAAGATCTTGAGGAAGGTTCTTAGTGAACACACTGCAGTTGGAATGTTAAGAATCTCATATGCTCGGTATATATCTAAGTCTTTGCTAAATCGAATGTATCTGAAGCAGCGGCTCTACAATTTTAGGATGAATGAGTTAGTTTCTATAGAGAGTAATCTTGATGAATTCTTGAGGATTATAACGGATTTGGGAAGTGTCAATGTGGAAATTGCGAGGATCAAGCGATTCTACTTCTTATGTCGTTGTCGAAGAAGTTTGATCACCTGCGAGACACACTGAGATAAAGTAAGACCACAATGACATTTGTTGAAGTTGTAAACTATATTCATTCGAAAAAGTTGGATTTCAGTGTGAATGGTAATAGTGTCAATTCTCATGGAGAGGTGTTGTATTCGAACTCGAATTACAAAGGAAAGTCTACAAAGAAAGGCTCAGGTCCTAAGCAGGAGAAAACAAGTGGAAGAAGAATAAAGGGAAAGATAATGCTATCACTTGTTAGACATGTGGTGAAGAGGGACATTTCAAGAGAAATTATCCAAAGATGGCTGGTCAGAAGGGTAAAGACAGGGTACATGAAGCAGGACAGTCATCAGCTGTGACTGAGTTAAATATGTGAAGTCTCTAACAGTGTGAGAGGTGAACGTAGCTGAGTTGGTTGATTTCAATGAAATATGGATTCTGGATACAGGCTGCACATTTCACATGACACCAAAGAGGGACTGGTTTATTGATTTGAAAGAGTGTACTGCAGGGTCTGTAAGAATGGCTAATGAGACTGTATCGAACGTTGTTGGTATTGGGTCAATCAAGCTAAAGACTTCAGAGAAAGCTTGTGTGATAGTCAACAATGTGAGGTATGTTCCTGATTTCTCAAGGAATGTGTTGTCTCTAGGGACATTTGAAGATCAAGGATGTACTTTCACATCTGCGAATGCGTTACTGGAAGTAAAGAAAGCTGGAAAGACAATCTTAAAAGATGAGAGAAGGAACAAGCTCTATTTCTTGCAGGGTAAAAGTCAGGTTGGTGAGGTTAATACGGTTAGCATCAAGGACGATACAAATCTGTGGCACAGCAGGTTTGGACACGTTAGTCAGAAAGGTCTGGATATCATGGTCAAGAAGGGTTATCTGGACAGTGGGAGCATGTCAGTTTTGAAGTTTTGCGAGAGCTGCATTTATGGGAAAGCTCACAAAACAAGCTTCTCTACAAGACAACATTCAAGTAAGCATTGTTGATATATCATGGTTTTTATCCGTTTTTGGACCATGATATAAGTCTTTTTATAGAGTCTTTTGGTCTTTTTAGAGTCCTATTAGAGTCTTTACAGGTTGGACTACGATTGGAGCATAAATGGAGATTTTGGAACCTTTTGGAGCATTCTCGAAGAAGTTGCAAAGTGATGAAGTCAGAAGATAGATTTACACGCAAGGTGTCGATCGACATCATCTGTGTCGATCGACACCAAGTCAGCCGACCAAGTTTTGCTGACTTCAACCAGGAAAAGGAAATCAGAAGAAGTTTCAAGTATTTACAAGTTTGCCCTTGACGCGAGTTTGCCTATAAATATAGATTTTCAAGGCATTGTTTAGCCACCAATTATTATTCTTATTTTCTGTTTTGAGACTTACAGAGAGATTTTTAGAGAGATTTTAGAGAGAAGAATTTGTCTCCTTCAGAGCAAATTCGGAACTCCTTTGTTTTTATTGATCTCTTTTATGCAATCTTCTTAATTCATGATGTTTTCTTCATTCACCATGTCTGAGTAGTTTGCTAGTTAGGTTTTGGGTTTTTCAAAGGTGATTATGAATTGTTAGGTTGAATTAAATTGTTATGATAAAATCATTAGAAGTTCTTCATCTGGATTTGTGTTTAATGCTTATTCTAGCTTCACGACCTAGAACCTGATCTTAGGTTAATTAATAGATGCGAGAGTATTATTAATTGCCTGAACTAATGTTAGATGAGCAAAATACCTATTCGCAAAGAGATTTGGTTTAGGATTTTGTGAACAATCGAACATGTTATTAATGCTTGTCTGAATTGATAGGATTTGCAAAGAGATTTGGAATTCTAGGGTTTAGACATAGATAATCTTCGCAGCGAGAGTTAGTTGATTTTATTATTGTGTTTTGAGTTCAAGAACAGATCTTAATATTTTCCTAACATTCTAACTGGGCCTGCAATTTAGATCACCTGAGAATTTCCCTGAACCTAGCGCCTTAATCTCCTGATTTTAAGAACCCTAATTCGTGATTGCTCATTTATTTAGTTGCTTTATTTACTTTTAACCTATTTGACCTAGCATAATCTGAATTTAGAAACCTTAGTGTAGCATCTACTTCCCTTGGGATTTCGATACCCCTTATACTACGATTGCTTTTGTTGTGCACTTGCAGTAGTTTTATTAGGGTAAAACCTGAGCCCTATCAATTGTCTGGAGTATGTGCATGCTGACTTGTGGGGTTCTCCATCAGTTCCTCAATCGCTTGGTAAGTGTCACTATTTTCTAAGTTTGATTGATGATTGCTCTAGAAAAGTATGGGTCTATTTTCTGAAAACAAAGGATCAGGCGTTTGAAAAGTTTGTAGAGTGGAAGGTCTTCGTTAAGAATCAGTCTGGTTTAAAAGTTAAGAAGCTTAGAACAGATAATGGTCTGGAGTTCTGCAATAGAGAGTTTGATGATTACTACTCTGAGAATGGTGTAGCTCGTCACTGAACCATTCCGCATACACCACAACAAAATGGTGTAGTTGAGAGAATGAATATGACAATACTCGAAAGGGTAAGGAGTAATCTCAGTGAGTCAGGTCTACCAAAGATGTTTTGGGCTGAAGCAGTTAACATTGCAGTGTATCTCATAAACAGAGATCCTTCTACTGCAGTTCAGGGTCAGATTCCAGAGGAGATTTGGTCAAAGACAGTTACACAGTTTAATCACTTGAAGAGGTTTGGTTGTATCTGTTATTATCATTCAGATGATGGTAAGTTGCAGCGGAGGACAAAGAAGGGTGTCTTCATTGGGTATCCTTCGGGGGTTAAAGGCTACAAGGTCTGGTCATTGGAAGAAAGGAAGTGTGTCATCAGCAGGAACGTTGTCTTCAAGGAAGATGAGGTCTACAAAGATCTGTTGGGTAAGGCTGATGGTGCTCGAGAACAGAATACTGCTTTTCTAGATGTGGAGTTTGATTTGTCACATCAGTTGGATACTAGCTCGGGTGGAGAAAGTCAGAGGGTTACAGAGGGGTCACCTACAGAGGTGGTTGATTTTGAGTCTGAAGAAGAATCGTCAGAGAGTAATGCTGAACAACAAGAGCCTGAGCCTGAAAATTATCTTTTGGCTCGTGACAGAATCAAAAGGGAAACAAAGTTTCCTGACAAGTTTAATGACTATGTGTGTATGGCGTTGCTTGCAGCAGAGGATGGTGATCCAACAGAACCAAGTGATTTCAAAGAAGCTATGAGAGATCTACATAAGAAAATGTGGTTGAATGCATCGGATGAAGAGATGGACTCTCTGCATAGAAACTTCACTTGGATTCGGGTTAATAAGCCTAAAGGGAGAAAAATTATAAGCTGTAGATGGATTTTCAAGAGAAAGTCAGGAATACCAGGGGTTGAAGAACCGAGGTTCAAGGCAAGGTTGGCAGCCAAAGGCTATGCTCAAAAGGAAGGAGTAGACTATAATGAGATTTTCTCTCCAGTGGTGAAGCACGTCTCAATAAGGTACTTAATGTCTATTGTAGTGAATGAAGATCTGGAACTTGAGCAGTTAGACGTCAATACTACTTTTCTACATGACGACCTCGATGAAGAAATTTTCATGTCTCAACCTGAGGGTTATGTAGAGAAGGGAAAAGAAGAGTGTATGTCTTCTGAATAAGTCCTTGTACGGACTAAAACAAAGTCCACGACAATGGAACCAGAAGTTTAATGCTTTTATGGTGGAAATTGGTTTCATCCGGAGTATACGTGATCAGTGTGTTTACATAAAAAAATGTCTCAGGTACATACATTTACTTACTCTTGTATGTTGATGACATGTTGGTTGCTAGCAAGGATATGAGCGTGATCAAAGTGTTAAAAGATCAGCTAAGCTCCAAGTTCGAAATGAAAGACTTGGGAGCAGCAAGGAAAATCCTTGGCATTGACATTGTCAGAGACGGGAAGAAGGGTACTCTAAAGCTATCGCAAGGGAGCTACCTGGAAAAGGTTTGAAAGACCTATAATATGGACATGGCGAAGTCAGTGAACACACCGATGGGTATACACTTCAAGCTAAAGGTTGTTACTGAAGTAAAAAACAGTACAAAATATGATTACATGAGGCCAGTTCCTTATTGTAATGTTGTTGGTAGCTTGATGTACAGAATGATTGGAACCAGACCTGATTTAGCATATCCAGTAGGAGTGGTGAGTAGGTTCATGAGTAATCCTAGTAGGAAACACTGGAATGCTGTTAAATAGGTATTGAGATATGTCAGAGGTTCTTTAGGCATGAACCTGACATATGAGAAAGGTTAAGAATTCAAAATTTGTGAGTTTTTTTATTCTGATTATGCAGCAGATTTAGACAAAAGAAGGACTATCTCTGGATACACATTCCTATCTGGTGGATGTGCTATTAGTTAGAAGTCAAGTTTGCAGAAGGTTGTTGTGTTGTCAACAACAGAATCAGAGTATATCTCAGTGACTAAAGCAGCTAAAGAAGTCGTGTGGGTGAGAGGCTTAAGCAAAGAGTTTGGTTATGAACAGGATCAGGTTGAGATATTCTGTGATTCTCAAAGTGCTTTGGCATTGGCTAAGAACAATGTTCATTACAAAGTACATGTCTGTTAAGCTGAGTTTCATCTGAGAGAGGATGGAGGAAGGTAAAGTGCAGGTTTCAAAGGTCCACACGAGTGAGAATCCTGCAGAATTTTCACAAAGGTGTTGCCAGTAAGCAAGTTCAAACAATTGTTGGGCTTACTTGGCGTCTCTGAAGAGTAATCAGAGGGAAGATCCGAGATACGGAGTTCACTAAGTAGCAGAGAATGTTCATTCGACCAAGGTGGAGTTTGTCGGATGTTGGTCAAATGATGCATTCGGTTTAAGTCAGCAGGTTCTGGTTTAGGAGTTGATTGAAGATAACCAGCATTTGAGTTCGGTTTAGACTCGGTTATGCAGGTTAGTTATTAGAGCAAGACGTCGTTGTTTTGGAGCTTCTTCAAGCTCAAAAAGAAAGAGAATCATGCCGTTGAAGGTTGTTACAGCGAGTGTTCATACGAGCTGGATTTCAGTTACGAGAGTTGTAATTGAGGCTAGGTATATAATGGTGAGTGTTTTCTCTTTCATTGTAAGTCGATCAATTGTAATTTCGGGTGAGTGATTCTTTGTATCGAGGGAAACCGAGAAAAGGAATCTTCCGGTGAGTGAAGTGAGTTCCTCGAAGTTTTTCGTTGAGTGACGATGGCAGAACTTTGTAAATCACGCTCTTAGTCAATTTCGAGTGATATCTCGGCCAGACGTAGGGTCGCGATTTGTGCGCCCGAACTGGATTCCAAACTCTCTCGTCTTCTTTACTTTTCTACAATCTTATCTTCATCGTCTATAAGTTTCTTATTCGATTTCTTAAGTCATACATTATTCAAATCGAAAACGTGAATATGGTTAATGGAAGCGATTTTACAAGAATAAATAAATTTATAATATAAGAAAAATCGTTTTTATTGTTTCTTCTTCTATTACTGAGGAAAACCCGAAGTATTTTGATGTAAGTAAAAATCGAAATGTAAAAAGAGAAAGAAAAAAACGAATTGAGAATCATTTACGAAGTCTTATTTTTTTTAAAAAAAAATGTATGATATGTGTAGTCGGCAGTAGTGTTATGTTAACAAGTAGAGAGACCATATACAATATGAACACATAAAAGTAAATTAGGTTAAGGATGGAGACATTCCTCCACACATTGCTTCACTCATGTCATGTATATATGTATCTCCTTTATTCCTATTAATTTATTGCGTTAGACATGTTTAGAATTTTGATTGTTTTAACGTTTTATGTGTTATAATGTTTGATTATAAATTTTGTTAAAGTTTTTGCCAACTATATTTGCACACTAAACAAACACAGATATGGATAAAAACATTGAACACAAACATATTTTTCCTTTGCGTTTGCATTTCGTATGTCAATTACATAAAATCATATGTTCATTAATTGAATATAATATATATACATAAAGAACCATTTAAATACATGTGTATACATAAAGTTACACGCGCACATATTCAAACATAAATTTGATTAATTAATACCACAATTACAAATTATATGATCAATTACAATCTTATGATGACTCGTCTAGACATGCAAGTAATGATTCATAGTTCATTGTTGAAATAAGACACATAAAGACACATAATTCATAGTTGAAATGAAACAGTAGTTGTAAAACCCGAAGAAAATCAACACACAATTATGCAAAATTTAACATTAATTCATTATCCTGAACATAATCAAAAAACAAATTTACTTCTTGACGACTGTAATGTATAACAACGGAATGGCTTCTATCTTTGTTCAACCGTAAAGATAGAAAAACACATATATTGTATTATAAAAACTTAAAACGCATTGGCACCAAAAAAAAAAAAAAAACTTAAAACGCATATTTCTCAAATATTTATCAAGAATATATTGGAATAGTTAACAAATTTTTAAAAATAATTTTCTAAAATATTACTTAATTTGGAATTGTTTTCTTCAGTTAAGAGGCATACGAAAAAACACTCTTCCTTCTTGGAACATGACCCATCATCTAATCAAAATTTCTCATTTGATTAATTTATTATGCATCTCATTATCCTTGCGATCTTTTTATTGTTATTTTAGTTTGCATACAAGAAGGGTACACCTGATTTTGTCTGTATTATACTATTGTTTGATTCGTACTCCATTCATGAAAAGGACGTCTACATATACATAAATTGTTGTATCTACTAGATGTAGATTACATTGTTGAATGTTTAAGGTTTTTCTCCTCTCTGTTTAGTGTTTTAAGGTTCATGATGTATGTATTCTTAAAAGAATACATACTTTTAGCTAACGAGTGACATCTATGATGATAACATGCCTAATATAATTACTTATCTTTTTTTTGGTCGGAATATATAATTACTTATCTTGAATATAGATAGATGTCGTCTAAAGCAAATTAACAAAAAAACAAATTAAAAAACTACAGAGAAATTTGTTTCTATATCATTAAATTTAAATGTAATGCTTTTTAATTTATTTGTAATTAGTTTGAACTATATGTTATCTATATAAATCGAGTTGTTGCAGTCCTGATTTTGGTCCATTGATGAAGATTATAAGTAAATACGTACTAATATTTCAAATGGTTATATAAGTAAATAATAATAATTTCAAATTTAGATCAAAATATAAACAACTTATTTTGTTGTTTAGCACACACACAAAAAAACAACTTATTTTGTAAATATTTTAAATTAATGAATTTTGATGCTTTTCGAATAGTGATTAGTAATCAATTTAAAAACGGCCGGTCAACTAAAATTAAAAGACATATCAATACAATACAAGCCACAAGACTGCGAGGTGCTAACCAATCTGTATATTTCTTTTTCTTTCTTTTTTATGGTTTATTTATTTATTAAATTATATTTTCTTCCGGTTCCTCCAAGTTTTTGACCTTTCCAAGACTGCAAGACATCTCACATACCTTCGAGCATATTTATTCATATTCATTCTCGCGCAGAGATATATAAAGCGCACACGTACACACATATTATATAAACAAATGATTCATGAATATGATGTCATCGTAAGCATGTATATATATAAGAGCTGCATGTGCTAATATCATCGATCATCATCATCACTAATGAGAATGTAAACATGTTTTTTTGAAGCCGATATTCTTCTTCCTCCTTCAAGAACTTTATATCCAAGGTATACTACTTATCTTTTAATTCTTGATTTCTCCTTCATCTCTCTCGCTTTCTGTAAATTTAAAAAGAACAAGCATTGATCGATGTCTATTAATCAAACGAGTGATGTTTGTTTAGATATACGGGGTTTAATTTTTGAATTAGATATATATATATATATATATATAAACTTTTTAACTCTTTTGTTTCATTAGACCTCAAATATCATCCCACTTGAATAGAATTGTTGTAGTTAATTTTGATTATCGAACTGTATTTCTTTTCTTGTACCCTGACTCCAGAAAGCACTGATGAAGATTCTTTTAATTGCATCCAAATGATCCTTCCTTTCCTTGCTATTGTCAGAACTTTGAATGGTACAATCTTAAACAAGTAATTATTTCGTTTGTTTGCGGTTCTACGTTCTTATTCTTAAAGATATTGAGTATGAAGAATCGATTTTACGTTAGAAATGCTATATTTTAAGAAAAATATAAATCATATATTATATTCAAACTAGCTAGTAAATGCAAACAAAAAATAAGATTTGAAGTGCCCTTACTTTCTATTCGATAAAATAGTAATTTTCATCATACATAGTTATGATTTTCCTATCAAACTACGGCTTTTCCTTTTCCTGTGAGAAAGTCCAATAAAATCGTCGATAGTTGCAAGTAGATTTACCTAGCAAGGCAACTATACATATAGCCCAATAATTGCCTTAGAGACAAAATAATTTATAGTATCATTATATCAAATTATGATCAAATTCAACAAAATCTCCAAAATAAGTCAATAACTTAACTTGTAACCAATGGTCACTAACAGCTTTGAGTTTGAGTATGATTAGGACATACTCTTCCCTTTTCGTCTAAAACATGTTTATTTTTTTAAATTAGATCCCACGCACACACATATTTATACCCCATTTTCTTTTGTACGTAATTTCATTTACTCTATTAATAATCATACAACTTTTATTCCAAACATAATGGTCCCAACATAAATGTTAAATTCTCTTTGTTCCATTTGCAACATCAACATGAGACAAATTATTGGTGGGTCCTTCGCTTAAATGATTTTTAATATATGCTCTAATCTATAAGCTGATTTTACTTCATTTTTTTTTAGGCTCATAATATTTATATGAACGTCAGTTTAGCCAAGGCAAAATCATTGTTTATACTTTATACGAACATAAATTTTCTTAAAGCAAATTATCAGATTTGAAAGAAAAAAAAAACGTTTGCTTGCAGTTACACGCATACACCTATATATCTACACGACTATATCGATACACACGACACTGTCTACTTTCCGTGTGTGTTAGGTTTTTGATGACACGTTTATATGAGAGAATGAAGACAAAAAAAAAGAATGGGCCCACCACTTAATTCTTTTGTCTTATTGTAAAAGTCGCCACAAAATTTGGTGGGCCTCAAAGCCCACTGTTTCCTCCAGACGGATCATTCCTTCATTAAGTTGCTTGGTTAACAATTATTAACGCTAAGTAACATATGGCATAAAGATTATTGGATTAATGATTGGTGATTAATATTATAGTTGTTTTCTTCTGCGCCAGCTTCCCCAAGTCGTCTCTTGGGTTTTCACAAGTCAAAGCTGAGTAAGACGTTAGCGACGAGTCTTCTCGCCGGCGACCGCCGTCTACGGCAGAATTTTGTTAGTTATGTCCCGCATTTCCGCCTCCACCACCACTCCTTCCCGCGTGAGAGCCGCCAATTCGCACTACTCAGTCATTTCTAGACCTAGAGACGATAACGGCAAACCGAAATCCTCCGGTCACGATGTGAATAACGATCCCGCTAAGAACCGGCGATCGATTCTGCTCAAGAGAGCGAAATCCGGCGAGGAGGAGACGGCGGTTTTGGCTCCTCAGAGAGCTCGGTCTGCGAATCGTCCGGCGGTGGTAGAGCAATTCGGTTGTCCGAGGCGGCAGATTTCTAGGAAGAGCGAAGAGACGGCATTGGCTGCTGCTGCTGCGGCGGCGGCGGCGGCGGAGGATGAGAAGAGGAAGAAGATGGAGGAGTTGGAGGAGAAGCTTGTAGTGAACGATTCGCTGATTAAGGATTTGGAGGCGCAGGTTCTGAGTTTGAAAACGGAGCTAGAGGCAGCTCGTAACTCAAACGCAGAGCTGGAGTTGAAGAACAGGAAGCTTTCTCAGGATCTTGTTTCAGCTGAAGCTAAAATCTCGTCTCTTTCCTCTAACGACAAGGTAACGTTTCATTTCACTTTCGTGTTCCACAGATTGAGAAGATTAGGCGAGAAATTTCACAGTTGCATTAGCTTAGTGAGTCTACAGAATTAGGATTTTGCATTTGGTTTCTTCCTTGATTCTGCTTCTGGACACAGTTTAGGCTAGAAGTTGCTCATGTTTGGTGAACAATTCGAAGTAATCTCTCGAGTGTTTTTGGTTGATTCAGCCAGCTAAAGAACACCAGAACACAAGATTCAAAGATATCCAGAGATTAATCGCTAGCAAATTGGAGCAATCCAAGGTTAAAAAGGAGGTAGTGTTAGTAGAATCGTCAAGCTCCATTAAACAAAGATCATCTCCACCATTTCCTTCACCTTCAAGATTACCGATATCGCCGCCGTTTCCAAAGTTTTTGGTATCTCCGGCTACCAATTCAGGTAAAAGAGATGAAGCTTCTTCACCCATTGCACCACCAACACCACCGCCTCCGCCTCCGCCACCACCACCTAGGCCTCTCGCCAAAGCAGCCCGCGCTCAGAAGTCACCTCCAGTTTCACAGCTATTTCAGTTGTTGAAAAGGCAAGATAACAGTAGAGACCTGTCGCCTTCTGTTAATGGAAACAGGCCCCAAGTTAACAGTGCTCACAACAGTATAGTTGGAGAAATTCAAAACCGCTCCGCTCACCTTATCGCTGTAAGCAACCAAAATTTCCATTTCTGGACTCTGTTTACTTTGACATGAGTCTTGGCTATCCTCATCTGACACTGATGATATTCATTTTATTCCACAGATAAAAGCAGACATTGAGACAAAAGGGGATTTTATCAATGATCTTATCCAGAAAGTTCTGACCACTTGTTTCTCGGATATGGAAGATGTCATGAAATTTGTGGATTGGCTTGATAAAGAACTTGCAACTCTGGTAACGCCTACTTCCCGTTTAAAGTTTTTTTACACAAGTCCTGGTCTTGGTTTATATCACTCTCTCTTGAGACCATAGTGTATCACTTAGTAATATAAATGATCGATTTATCCAAACTCTATATAGATTTTTAGCGAATTTTTCCTCTTTGCCGAATGACTTACAGGCTGATGAGCGAGCTGTGCTTAAGCATTTCAAGTGGCCTGAGAGGAAAGCTGATACCCTGCAAGAGGCTGCAGTTGAGTACCGCGAGCTAAAGAAACTTGAAAAAGAACTTTCTTCCTACTCCGACGACCCGAGCATTCACTACGGTGTTGCCCTGAAGAAAATGGTCAACTTACTAGACAAGTAAAAAAAGAATCCCCCTACTTCTGATGGTCACTGATTAAAAGAATGTTTGTTAGATTCCCCCAAAATGTTGAATAACCTAAATATTCTGGTTATGGTAAGGTCGGAGCAGAGGATAAGGAGGCTAGTCAGATTACGCAGCTCGTCTATGCGTTCTTACCAGGACTTCAAAATCCCAGTCGAGTGGATGCTTGACTCGGGATTGATAAGTAAGGTATGTTTTTCTTTCTATGGACTTTGTTTTGTCTCTCTTTAAGTAAATCACTAGTTACAACTCTTGTTTCTGCTCTTTTAACATTGTTCTAATTACGTTGATAGATCAAAAGAGCATCGATCAAGCTTGCTAAAACCTACATGAATAGAGTTGCGAACGAGCTAGAATCAGCTCGTAACTTGGATAGAGAGTCTACTCAAGAAGCCTTGCTTCTCCAAGGAGTCCGGTTCGCTTACAGAACGCACCAGGTAACTCCTAAAAACTTCAAATATAAAAAAGCATTCGCTCGGATCGAACACGGTGCATTGATGATGCTTCATGCTTGATCGTTTTGATCTTTACAATGTTTATTCAGTTTGCGGGAGGGCTCGATCCAGAGACATTATGTGCATTAGAAGAGATAAAGCAACGTGTTCCGGGTCATCTCCGTCTGGCACGGGGGAATTTGGCCGGAGCTCCGTCGTAGAAAAGTAACCAGAGAAATGTGAGGGATATGGGCCTTTGGTTTTTTTTGGTTATAAGATTCGTTATTTGCGTTAATAGTGTTTGTTGAGTCAGTGAGTACATGTTGTGTCCCATGCCACGTAATAATAATGTTAAATGTATCTATAAATGTGCCTCTAATGAAATTACTTAATACAGAAATTATACATTTTCTCAATCTAATCTGTTCTCGAGTTTCATTAAAAATCTTGCTCTAATTTACCGATTCACCATGGGAGTAAAATAATGTCCATTTTATCGAATCTTTATCGAATTTGGGGCTTAGTTTCAAAAGCATCTTATCTTCTTATCAACGCCAAAGTCATGAGGCCTAAAAAAGAAGTAATTAAAGATCCGACGGCTGAGGGAGATGATATTGGTTTGGGACGAAAAGAGATTAATAATCGAACGGCTGAAAAGGCGTTTGATGAGATCGCGTATAAAGTGAAAGGTGGCGTAATTCACCCACTTGTGTCGATTACCACCCAATACCTAACTCAAAATTTAAGCGATTTTTAGAAGTTTTTAGGTAATGAATATTTATATTTATTTTCAGTTTGTTAGACCACCTCCGATGGTAAATCTCTAAACTAAGGTATCTAACTAATATTTTATTCATAAAATTTGATCTAAAATTTTTCTTTTAAATTGAACCAATCATATCATAGAATTTGTTTAGAAGTGGTTCTAAAAACTCTAAAATAAGAAGTGGTTCTAAAAAAATTTCTTCCCTCTCTCTTACTTTTTAATTTTTTTGATTTTTTTATTGTTTAAAGACCAAGAATAGAACTCCCATTAGAGGTGGTCTTATTCATCTTATTAGTGGCCTTGCTTCGAAATACCTGAACTATTAAAAAGATAAATATTACAGTAAGTAGTAACTAAGATAAAAAAGGTTCTTCAATATTTATAAATACAAATCATAACTAAAATACTAGGATCAAGTTTCGGGAAGTATATAATAGCTAAAGATACTCTAACTGTAGTGGTAAATTCGGTTTTGAACTTTTGATAGGTTTTTAAAATTAAAAATACATTTTACAGCTCACAAAATATATTACGTACGTGGCGACCTGACATGTACTGATGTCATAATTTTGGTCCGTTGATTTCCAAAAAAGTTGAAATCAACAGCTTAGATTCATCGCCTGGCGCGTGTCCGAAGCGCGGGAAAGTGTGGAGATCTCACGAACACAGGTGGTGAGCCTGAGTGCAACTCACGACACCTTTAACCCAATCAAAACACGCCACGTAATCCTTCACTTGTTTGTTTCTCTCTTGTCAAGACCTGGAAACCTGCCTTCAACAAGGAACAGCCTTAAGGATATCGCGAATCTAACGATCGCTTAAGGCTCAAGTAAAAGTTCATTGATTTCTCTCTTTTGAAATTTCTTACAATCATCTAAGTGTAATACAAGAGACATGGAAGTTTCCGGCATCGTTCTCCGACAAATCCCTTGTGTTTCAGGCTACGTTGCCGATGGCCGTTACTCCGGTCTCCGATCGGTGTCTGAATTTTCCGGCAATTCACGGACGGTATGGTTTCGAAACAGGAAGTTTCGCGGGATTATGTGCAATAACGAGTTTGCGGATAAAGGGCACATGAATTACTATTTACAGCCGACGAGATGCGGCGACGGAGAGAAGGAGAAGATTAAGCTTTTGGAGAAAGAGAAGAAGGCGATGAAGAAGAAAGCAAAGGTTCTCAAAAGTCTTTCTAAGAACTTAAACATGTTCTCAAGCATAGGGTTTGGTCTTGATCCAGAGGCCGGTTTGGTTTCTGAGATTCAGAACAAGACTATTTCGGTAAGAAATTTGTTTTCCAGTTGTGAATTAATTTCCATCTTCTTTGAAACTATTTTGTTGAATTCAACATATAAATCGAATGATCTCGTATGTGATTTGACTAATTCGTGGTGGAATTGATCGAATTGATGTGTTAAACTGGATCTTGATTTGTTTATGATTTGCGCAGGAAGCAACAGAGATTTTGGTTAAGCAGCTGGAACAGTTGAAAGCAGAGGAGAAATTATTGAAGAAACAAAGGAAAGAAGAAAAGGCAAAAGCTAAAGCTATGAAGATGATGACTGACATGGACTCTGAATCGTCTTCTTCGTCTGAATCAAGTGACAGTGATTGTGACAAAGGAAAAGTCGTTGACATGAGCTCTCTCAGAAACAAGGCTAAACCGATTCTTGAGCCGTTACAGTCAGAATCTTCAGTAGCAACCCTTCCTAGACTCCAAGAGACTCTGATTCCTAATAAGCTCGAAGAAGATGCAAGTTCTTGCAAGAACACCGTCGAAGCTTTGCAGCTTGCTCTGCTGCAAACATCCACAGTCTTTCCTTCAATCCCCAATCTTGGACAGACATTGAAGACGGTAGAAGCGGTTCCAGTGGTTGGATTGCCGTTGAAGAGAGTAGAAGTGTGTATGGGAGGGAAGTGCAAGAAATCAGGAGGAGCTGTGTTGTTGGACGAGTTTCAAAGGGCGATGACGGGCATGGAAGGATCCGCTGTGGCTTGTAAGTGCATGGGGAAGTGTCGAGATGGTCCAAACGTTAGAGTCGTGAGCGAGACTGATGCTGTGATGACTGATTCGGTTAGGACACCGTCCAAGACCCTTTGTGTAGGAGTTGGGTTGCAGGATGTGGAAACTATTGTCACAAGTTTCTTTGATGAAGAATGTAGCAGAGAAGGACTCGGTTATGTCTCACATTGAAAGTATTTTTTGAAACGACCAAAGTTATATATATAGTGTGATGGTTTCTCTCATTGTACATATTCTGTCTTCTTATGCATCTTCGAGTGGAACATTGTTATATATATATGTATATATTTATGTATTTTGGTATTGACAAAGAAAGTCTGTTGCGATAATACCTGGAAAGATCAACTTAAGCAAAAAGCCTAACGATCCAATTGTATTGAAGCCTACCAAGTACTAAAGACCATTTGTTTGCATTAAACTTTTACAAATGATCATTTTGCCCTAAAGATCAGGTGTTTCTGCAAGCAACAAAAATACAGATTGATCTTGCATGTTTTTACTTTCAGTTTCTGGGAACTTTGGGCCTGGAATGATGTTCTTCGGCGTCGTCATCTAATCTGTTGCAGCGCTTCAAGAACGGGTGTAGAGTTTGCTGCTTCGTGGGGCTGTTTCTTGGTTTTGTTGGGCTCCTCATCACATGACTAGATGAAACCTCCAAAGCATTCTCTTGGCCATCAAGCATCTGTGTTGCAGATAGTTCACAAGTTTAGTCTCCGGCACTTGCAATAGATGACTGAACGCGTAAATTTAGGAGTCTACCATCTAATTTTTCATGAATCACACTGCACTCTCCACTATTTGGGACTCGGATAAGTTTCAGTTATAATAGTCAAAGACATGCTGAAATGGATATGTATATGACACCAAGAGGAAGAGAGTTTCTCTCCTGGTGGCTTGACATAGAGAATGAGAATACCTGTCCCAGATTCTCCAGCTTGCTCTGAACAACATCCCTGTACAGAAAGTGAGCAGGTTTAGCGTAATTGACCTGGGACAAACAAAAGTTGAGATAATAATCGAAATTTCAACTGTAAATGTGAATGAGAAAGAACCAGATGATGTCGTCAACAGTGTCATTTGCTAGAAGGTAGTGTATGTTAACTGAAGAGACCTGTAGAAATGAAGCAAAAGGGGTTTAAAGACGACCCCGCAAATGACTAGTAGATATAAGGGTGTAACTGTGACTCACTTGACCAATCCTATGTGCTCGATCTTCTGCCTGTATCAGGTCACCTGGAGTCCATGCCAACTCCGCGAAGATAACAGTGCTTGCCGCTGTCAGAGTTATCCCAACACCAGCAGCTCGTATTGACAGCTGCAACAACAAAAAATATTATATGTCTACTATAGATTGAAAGGACTAAGATTTATACATACAATGAAAATATTCATCAAAAAAGCAAGAAGAATCTTCTTTGTGCAACTTAATTTTCAAAGTATGATTCTGCAATTGAATTGATAAAAGCAAACTTCAAATGAATGAATGACATATTATATGGTTTCAGGAGTATCAATCAAGACATATGTAGTATGTATCTCAGGCTAGTAAGCTATGTCCACAACCGGCACACAATATCCATAAATGGGTTAATAGGGTATGAGAAGGGTAGGAAACTCTGTTTTAAAGATGGTGAATAAAACTTACCACTGCTGCTTTTATCTCATCATTTCCCTGAAAGTCGGAAACCAAGGCTTGCCTAGAGGAGGCAGGGGTGTTTCCATCAATCCGGATGCAGCCCACTTTCTTTTTCTGCAATTTTCATTTGTAACTCGTATGAGAAAGAGAAACAGTGGGGCTTTTAGGAAGGCTTTTTTGAGAGTTCAATGGCTTACTTTAAGAAACTGGTGTAATGCCTCAAGCATGGACTGATGATGTGCAAATACTAGAAATTTGCAGCCAGCCTGCATCACAATGATCAAAGAGAAAGGAAAAGAAGAGATATCAGAGATGTATGAGAAATTTATACAGCGTATTGCTAATAGCAATATTACCTCAAGAACGGTTCCCAGATAATCAAGCACTGCTGGGATTTTGGCTTCAGCGGAATCGGTGTAGATCTAAAACACAAATGAGGAGATGTTACAAGACGCTACTAGGGAATAACAAGCAGTCCAACGAAACAAAAGAACATCTATTATCAGGTAAAAGTGCAACCAGTTGAATCAAGCAGGTCCACTGTTGTTAAAATCGAATTCACTGGCTGTGAAGAAATAATTTGGAAAAAGCAAATCTATACCTTGTTGATAAGCTGCTTCTCTGTAAATTTAAGAGATTTGATGTCATCTTCCGATGTGCAATCCTTTATTTTTCCCTTTACCACCTTCAACTGTAAAAGAGAAAACAAAGACCATTCCTTTTCTCAAAAACAGTTCCTTCAAGTAAAATGCATGGATATTGAAAACTACACAAAGTAACCTCATGAAACAAAGCATTGATTTGCTTCAGGTCCTTCTCCGCTAGATCTAGGAAGACCTATTTACACAGAGATAGAGATCATAACGTCACGAGAAATCAATAGCAAGCCGTAAAACATCACATTAGATTATATGCATGGACACTAGAGAAAGAGCTACTAGTAATAACCTGCTGCCTTCGCTTTGACGGAAGTTCAGACAAGACATCCTTTTTAAGTCTTCGAATCATTACTGTTGCCTTCATCAAATTGTGCAACNAAGCTGCTTCTCTTTCAATTTAAGAATTTTAGTGTCATCTTCCGATGTGCAATCCTTTATTTTTCCCTTTACCACCTTCAACTGTAAAAGAGAAAACAAAGACCATTCCTTTTCTCAAAAACAGTTCCTTCAAGTAAAATGCATGGATATTGAAAACTACACAAAGTAACCTCATGAAACAAAGCATTGATTTGCTTCAGGTCCTTCTCCGCTAGATCTAGGAAGACCTATTTACACAGAGATAGAGATCATAACGTCACGAGAAATCAATAGCAAGCCGTAAAACATCACATTAGATTATATGCATGGACACTAGAGAAAGAGCTACTAGTAATAACCTGCTGCCTTCGCTTTGACGGAAGTTCAGACAAGACATCCTTTTTAAGTCTTCGAATCATTACTGTTGCCTTCATCAAATTGTGCAACTCATCATGATTGCTTGCGCCTTGATATGCTCCGAAAAATCCCTGAAATTTAAATCGAAAAATATAAAATCTTATGATGCACAGTGACTACCCCTACATGAAACTCTAAGGAGTTTCTCAATGTGCAGTGAACTTACGCCTTTGCAATATCTGTTACCGTATTCATGAACATTTCTATAAACATCTGGGTATAGAGCTTCCAGCTGCCAAGAAATAAAGAACGACGGGATTTTTAGTTAATCAAATCACATCAAGAGATCCACACGCCCATCACGAATCCAAAGCCAAACAAACAAAAAAAAAGAAACGCGGCACTAGTAAATGGATGGATCACCTGTTTGAATAGCTCTATTGGTCTAGATAAAGCAGGAGTTCCACTCAGTAGTATTGCATATTGAGCTTTCTGAAACAAATGGTATGGATTTAATAGAATATTACTTATTAACAATGTACAAAAGTTTTGCAGTTGCACCAAAAAGAAACTGATTTTCCATCCGTCAGCCGATAACCTGAAACTAGCTTTGTAGACAAAACGATGAGGGAATGAATATATCAATATTACCTTTATGACTGGAAGGGAAGCACCTGTCCTCTTTGCTTGAGCGTTTTTAAGAAAATGTGATTCGTCTGCTATAACAACCTGCGAAGAAGGACAAATACATAGTGAAACCTCAAATATTTGAGACGAACACAAAAAAGCCTCATTTGCAAGTTATAAATGCCTCCTTCCTCTACATTCCTTAACTTAGCGTCTCCTCGTCAATTTCAATAATCTCACGTGCTTGATTTTTAACCAACGTGATCATTATAAACCAAGATGAACAATCAACCAAAAACTTACTACAAAGCAATATCTAGTTAATCACCTTAAAGTCCAACGCCATTAAGAGTTTGTCCAGTTTGGTGACCATGTCATAGGAGATAATGTTGAAGACACCATCAAGATGGATTGTGCCCTTTTTATTTGAGGAAACTATAGTAAATCCGCACTTGTTTGATCCACCTGGCTGAGGTAAAGCTACCTACTAAAGGATGACTTACATGAGAGAGCAAAATATTAAGAATGGCTACATCCTAGCTACTAAACGTTATACAAGCACTAAACTACATACAACTATGTCTGACGGAGGTACATGCAGCCATTGGTGAATCATCTGCAAGAAAGCAACATAGTGAATCATCTTAAGTGACATACACAACGTCCAAGTAAAATTCATACAAAGATCATGAGCTTACCGTTGCCCAATGTAAACGTAACGAAGATGGTGCAATAATCAGAACTGGCCAAGATTCACGAACGCATGTGGTCACAGCAATTGCCTGCACAGACAATGGGCATGTGAATAAAATTGATGGAGAAAAATTAACAAGCAGCGTGAATCATGACAAGATTCTCCAGAATTAGTTTCTTGTTGGTTTTGCAAGGAGCCATACTTATGAGGAGAAATTTTATGATAAATGTGTTATAACGTCATATCTACTGAACAGGTGACTAAATATATCTTCTCCCATGAACAGAGAGTAAGATTCTCATTAAGAAATGAAAGGATATATTGAGGCATATGAGACAGGAAACCACTTGCCTGCAAAGTCTTTCCAAGACCCATTTCATCTGCTAGGAGCACCCGCCCTCCGTGCTGCAAAATAAACCTTACGAGAAAGGCAAAAACAGATCAGGAGGCAAAGAAAACGATTATCAGTCAGGCAAAAGGAAAATAAGTTGCTACTCATTTGGTAATAATGTAGAATAACAGCAAATGAATAAGACTATATATCGCTGACATACTCTATGCCATCTCGCTGAAACGGAAGAAGCTTTGGCTCAATGTGACTTGGTATCTTTTCATACAGATCTACGACAATTAGGAAAATACAATGTAAGGCTTAAAAAAACCCATAAGTAGGGTCCAAAAAACCAACACATCTTTAGTTAAGATCACATCATTAATGTGTCTGAAGTAATAAACCGGATGCCTGACTTACGCCGTAAATCTGGAACTGTTGAGGCAGCAGCTATTGCGCGTTGCACGAGAGGATCTAAGTTCTCTATCTGATAATTCAGAAGAAACATAAATAACAATGTACCTAAGACACGCTGGAACTCTAGTTTAAGCTGAGATATCTGAACCAGTTTCAAAGAATCAAGATGGCTTACCTCAACTTTAACGCTGAAAACTTCTTGCAGAATTTTTTCTGCTGATGACAATGAAGATTGAGGAAAGATCCATAACCTGGATTTCCACAAGATAATGAACAAGGCGTTACATGTCAAGGATTTAAATCTCTGTTTTGTTAGCAGATCACAACGAAGCACGTTCGAAACAAGAAAGACATACAAACAAAACCACAGATATGAGAGTATAAAAGGAAAAAAACCTTTCTTTAGCATTCCAAATAGCCTTAGGGATTTTACGCACAGCATCCACCACCGCCTGGATAATATCAAACAGCAAGTAAGTGTTAAACACAAAACTACCAACAACCATTTCCACACGAAGACTTCTAACAAGTTACCTGGTTATAGAGGAACTTCGCAGCAAGATCTCCACTATGATGAAGCAAAATTTTGACAGAGACCTTTTGCTCAGGTTCCTTGGAGCCCTCACCTTTTGGTGCAGAGGCTAGCCTCGCAATTAATACAGTAAACGTGAACAAACCCCACCAAAAAGAGAAGGGAAACCAGACAATTGCTAATGGGGAAATCAACTGACCAGTGTTTGGTTTAGAGGCGAGAGTTGAAGGTAAGACTATGTTTCCTTGAGACGAATTAGGAACCTGAGCATAAGAAACACACATAAGGGCTTAAACAAGATTAGAAGCAAAACGGTAAACAAAATTAAAAAAAAAAATTGTGAGAAGAAACCCTTTACACAACACTCGAAGCCACCCGAAATTGCCCTTACTACCGCAAGCAAAACACAAACAAAGACAGTATTTTGAAACCCAGAGATGGAAATTGCAAAGTGAGAAACCTCGTTGTGAGTTCGCAAGGAAGAAGAGGAATTTCGATCCTGGTTGATTCTCTCAATAGCTTCTTTTTCAAGAGCATCCATCTCTTCCATGGACAAATCCCAGTCGTCATCATCCATTTTTTTGTATCTAACCCCTCCCACTTCTTCTTCGTCTTTCTGAGTAATTAGTCGGAGAATCAGATGTGACCTTTAATGGCGGAGAATCGCTGCTTCTCAAATCTTTCCCTCGTCCCTCTCCGTCTTCGCCTTTTTTAAAACGTTTACAGAAAAAAATGTGTTTTTTACATACGAAAACGCCACCGTTTTTAAAGCTCTAGATGAGAAGGGCAACAGATCAAAGTAATTAAGCCAAATTCCGGTTTCGGTTTCGGTTCGAATTATTCGGTTTATGTATTTTTATGATACGGTTTGATACGGATTCTGTATCGGTTCTAAAGAAAACATTTCAAGCATTTGCGGTTTCAATCCATTTATTTCATTTTTGTACGGTTTGATTTTCAACTTTGTGGTCCGGTATGATATCAGCTCAGCCTCGGATGAGTTAAACCGGATTGAGCATCATCCTAATTAACAAAAGTTGCGCACAGAAGATTGAGACGAAACTCGAATTTGAAAGATGAGACAGAAATCGAAGGTGATGTTGAGTGTTGACCAGCGTGATTCAGATTCTGAGCTTCTTCAATTGCGTTTAATTGTCGTTTAATTGGGCCTTCTCTCTGTCGTCTTCTGCATCTCCCAATGGTACTACTATAAACTCCTAATTTAAACTGCATTGCTTCGTCATATCATCAACAAAACTGAATCTTCTACTCTCGTGAGTTCACGATGGAAAATCGCAGATTATTGGTTTCTTTTGTTCTCGCTGAGCAATAGATTTGATTCCTGCGCAAGCACGGATCAAAGATGCGTCTTTTCTTTTATTTCTCTGTTCCGGTTTTTGCTGCCATTTCTTGGAATCTAAAAGAGATCATCTTTTTTTGTTGTTGCTCTTTGAAGCAATGGAAAAACTCGGTCTTAAGTCTGTAATCGGTGGAGATTCAAGACACTATGATGTTCGCTTAGACATGAAACTCACCAACCAAGCTGTTTATTAGACTGACTTAGAGTGAGACTCGTCATCTCTATCTTATGTTCAATTGCTTGCAAATGTTGGTGATCCTCACAATGCTTACGCCTAATGATTCTTATTTGTTACAAAAAGGCACATGATTTGTGGTGGTTAGCCTGCAAATGCTCCTAGAAGTTGACTGAGATCTGGCCACATTCTGTGTCCACAAATACAAACTGTCCTAACAAAATCTGAGGTAAACACATGAGAATAAAGTTCCATCCTTTTTATATTTCCAGGCCAAACAGATCCCAGGGTTAAAAACAAATCATCTTTTCAAATGTGGAGCTTTCTTTAACTGCATGAAAGATGGTCAATTCTTGATATTCCAGTGGATTTTACAGATCAAGGACCAAACAGTTTGTTTACTGTGAAGACCACTAAGGAGTTAAGATCAAAGACATTCTGGTGTGGCTTGTCTTTTGCAACTATTAGCTTATAATCACCCAAAAAGGATAATTTTTTTAGAAGATGATACATACAAGTAAAACAAAAAAGCTATTAGGAAGATTAACAGAATCACAAAAAGAGAACAAAGCTTTGAAATCTACATCTTGGAGATCAATTTGAGCCGGTCTGATGCATCTTTGGCATGATCATTGATAGGAAGATTGCAGAGAAGGGTGACTCTAGAGGAAGATATTAAGGTTTTGTTAGCTTTCTCTGACCCTTTTGGTGTTTTCCAAATTTTGACTTCCCAAACCTGAATAGTCTTTCCTGTGCTTACAGGAGATGCCTCGGCGAAGACAAGGTCACCGAGATCGGCACTCTTTAAGTGGTTGATCGAGAGTTGAACTCCAGCGATCCTTTTGAGACCAGAAGCCATGTAAGCTCCTATGCTTCCTAAAGACTCAGCGATCAGAGCAGACACACCACCGTGTAACACCTTGAAAGGCTTTTGAGGGAATTGAAATTTCTCAGACTCTGGGGGAAAAAGGGTCAATGATCAAATTGAAGAAGAAGGAAGAAAGAACCTGGCAGCAGATTGCAGTAACGGGAAGATGACCGGTGACACGTGTCGAAGATAGCTCATCGATCTCGAAGCCTAAAACGTGAAGCGGAAGGGCTAAAGCTTTGGTCTTGGACGATGCAGAATCCATTTGTTTGCTCTGTTTCAGAGAGAGAGAGAGAGAGAGAGAGAGACAAAGAGGTTGAGAAAAGTCAAGAAATGGATTGGATTGGTTTGTTGGGATCAATGTCAATCGAATTTCAGTGAAATGGGTTTTTGCTTGCGTTGAAGAACGCTTACTTGCTTTTTGGACTAAATGCCAAAACTCCAACAAGTGTTGGTGAGAGGTATTGATAGCGTACTTAGACACATGTGAGACGTTATTGTCGGTTTGGCTTAACGATTGTTTATTAGTTTATTGATATATGGATTTTAATTACCTTAATTTAATCAGTTTTTTTGTTGTCAGTTAGGAGATACTTTGTCATCTCTATCTTCTGTTCTATTCGTTGCCAAATCTTGATGTTCTTCCCAATGGGTTCTTATTTGTTACAAAAGGCACATGATTTGTGGTGCTGTAATGGCGCATCCAACAAGCATTCTAGCTCCTTAGAAGTTAGTTGATTGAGATCTGACCACATCTTGTGTCTGCAAATACAAGCTGTCCTAACAGATCTGAGGTAAGCACATGAGAATAAAGTTTCATTTTTTTTTAAAGGCCAAACAGATCCCATGAGTATAATGCTACTTGTCTATTTTCTTTGCAAGATTTGAGGATTTCTTTAAATTATATGAAAGATGCGGTCCATTCTTGATGTTATAGTGGCTTTTCACAGATCAAGGACAAGGACAGTTGACTTGTCTGTTGTCACTTTTAGCTTATTATCACCCAAAAGGGTAAACTTTTAGAAGATTGTATGTTGTGAAAATAAAAAAAGCATAAACACAATCATTTTGAGCCGGTCTGATGCATCTTTAGCGTAACTGTGACTCTAGAGGAAGATCTTAAGCTTTTGTTAGCTTTCTCTGATCCCTTTGTTAAGGAAAATTTCATGAGCACAATCTCTCTATTTGCTCCATGCGAAATCAACGATGACGTTGGTCAAAAACATTTGATTATTGGAATTTTGTTTAATTTAAATTACACAAGAAACACTCTTAATATTCTTCTCGTGTCAGTTAATTAAATGTCTTTAAAATATTTTAAACAACCTTTAACGGTAAAACTTCTAGTCCCCGTGCCGGTGTAAAATTTTCATATTCCGGTAGATCGGAGAGCGTACTCTTGCACCAGCGCCGCAAACAGAGACTGCCTCTCAAGCAAACGAGCAGGGCTATCGAACTCTTTGGCTTTTCCTGTTTCGATTCCCATTTTTTTAAGGTCAGTCACTAATCATCATAATATCTTGAATTAGTGTGATTGACCAAAAAACACACAAGTAGTTGTTTCTCTCTTACCTTCGTCTATGACCAGGACTCGATCCCCGTCCATCACTGTAGGGATCCGGTGAGCGATGCTGATTATGGTACACGACTCAAAGTCTTCTCTGATGATCTTCTGAATCACGGCGTCGGTTTGGGAATCAACAGATGCAGTTGCTTCGTCTAGGAACAGAAGTCTGCTTCGTTTCAGCATAACCCTGCCTAAACACAAAAGCTGCCTCTGCCCTACGCTCCAGTTCTCGCCACTATCAACCACTGTAACAATAAAAGTATATGTATCATTCTCAAGATTCTTTATTTCATGAAAATGTATATATATGTAAGAACTCACCCAAAGAATCAAGCTTCTCAGGCTTCGTAGCAACAACATCCTTGAGTTGGCAACGTTCGAGGCTCTGGAAAATAAAAGAAAACAACAGATTATTGTATATGGTTTTTGACTGCAGCTTCAACGTTGTTAGCTAGAATATGTTTTGATCATCATCACCTTCCAGATTTCTTCGTCAGAGTATTGATCTGTTGGGTCGATGTTGCTCCTCACGGTTCCTTCAAAGAGGACTGGTTCTTGGGGGATGATTCCGAATCTTGACCTGAGATCATGTAGCCCTAGAGTGCAGATATCAATCCCGTCTATGATTATCCTTCCTCCTGATGGTTCTACAAGCCTGAACAAGACTTGGATCAAAGTCGATTTCCCGCTTCCTGTTCTTCCAACTACACCTACCTTCTCTCCTCCTTTGATGTCCAGAGTGATTCCCTTGAGCACAAGCGGTGTGTTTGGCCTGTAGCGTACCTGTTGTTTTAGACAAAGTTCATGAGATCCCTTCTTCACAAGTTCATGAAGATGTTTGGTTTCTTTTTAACTTTACCTTGAGGTCTTCGAGATGTACATTGCCATGGAAGGGCCAATTCGAAGGTGGGAGGTTTTCTTTGCTCTCCCACTCGGCTTCCGAAGGGATATCAGTGAACTGTTTGATCCTTTCAACGGAAACCATCTTGTTTTCGACAAAGCAGCTCATGTATATCGCCCAGAACAGAACCGAGTTCAGAGACAGTCCGTACGAAAGAGACAGCCCTACATTCTCTGCATCAGACCAAAAGAATATTCATGATCATCTCAAAGGAACATATATTGTGGTGGTTAATGTGGTATCATCTCAAGGAATATGTACCTGGTTTGATTACGTTGCTAGGTAACATAACCATAAACAGAGCCGAGATGCAGAGCACCCAGCTCCCACTCAGCTCTAGCCTAAACCCGAGCCATTCGTTTGAGCCATTGTTGTGGAAGTCCATCCTAAGATTATCATTGACACGCTTCACATTCTCTTGCCTAAATATCTCATGTTTCCTGAACGATCTGATTGTCATCACTCCGGCTATACTCTCTGAGAAATGATGGATCACGGGAGCCTTAGTGATCGAGTCGAGGCGCGTTAATTCACGGGAAGATGCGAGGTAATAGTTCTGAAGGATCGAAGAGCAAAAGCAGCGTTTAGAACATCAAACATCAAAGAAAGAAACATCAGAGCATAAGAGATACATACCCGGTACCATATGTTGAGCCATCCAAGAGGAATCACAAAGAATATAGTTGGCCAAGCGTACTGGCAAGTAACTACGAAGATGCTAAGCAGAGTAGTGTACATTGAGGCCACAAGACCGAGCATGAATGGAATTAGGATATCGACATTGGTTTGATCAGTCGACGCCTGCAAAAGTAATCGGAAGAGAGAAACTTTTTAAACATTTCTGCTCAAAAGTCAAAATCAAACCTTTAGAGGGTTTTGAAAGTTGTCTCACCCGACTGAGAATTCTTCCCGATGGCGTGGTGTCGAAGAAAGACATGGGAGCATGTAAGATACTGTTAAGAATCTGTCTGAAGAATATCTGAGCAGTCTTGAGTCCCAAGTGAGTGACGTAATATGAGCGGAAGCTCACCAAAACGATGGAAACAAGTGTGATAATGACGTAGACATAAATGAAAACAGAGGCGTCGAATGAAACCGCGTTCTTGGCTGATGTCTCGTAGGCGAGCCAGTAATCGCTAGCCATCAGAGAGCCCTGCCACGTTAGGGAGAAGAACACCACAAGCACAACGCCCCACCAGCCATAAGCCTCAGTGCAATACTGTTTGTATACTCGCAGGCTAACCTGACCGGTTTCTCTTTGCTCTTCTTTGATGAGCTTGGAGCCATCTTCTACGGCCTGAGAGCCGAGGAACGACTTGACGTGCTCATCGTTTAGATCACTTAAGTGAGGAGACTCCATAGACGTTCTTGGGGAGCTTACACGAGGAGACGTTAGTTCTCTTGGTGATGTGATAGTTGTTGTCGATGCTGCAAAGTCTGCACCGGCTTCAACTAGCTCCATTGATGTCTCATGTGCAGCCACGAGTTCCCCGAAATCCAACCCGGAGCTGACTAACTCGTCGTATCTTCCTGATTCGACGATTTTCCCTTCTCTCATAACCTGAAACTCCATCTCGTAAGTACAAGTTCAAATCTCTCTCGATTTCAATCAGATTAAAAAAAAAGTCTGAAATCATTGTTCTACCAAAATGCAATCGACGTTGTGCAAGAAGTCCACTTGATGGGTTACGAGCAAGATGGTCTTGCCTTTCAGAGCTCCTCTTACACATTTCTACACAAAAAAAAACACCACAATAACAAGAATCAACTTGTGTTGCATTTTGAAGGTAATAATAGTACATCAAGACTTTTGTGTGTCCCTTGTTACCTTGAATATGTCTGAACCGGTATGAGCATCAACGGCGCTGAAAACATCATCAAGAAAGTATACATCGCAATCCTGATAAACCGCACGAGCGAGCTGTATACGCTGCTTCTGCCCTCCGCTGAGGTTGATTCCACGTTCTCCGATCTCAGTTTGATCCCCAAACTCCATCATTTGCAAATCCTTTTCCAGACTACAAACATTGAGAACTTTGTTGTACTTCTCTCTAACCATCGGAAGACCAAACAAGATGTTGTCTTGAACCGTCCCGTTCTGGATCCACGATGTCTGCGCTACATAACCTGTGCTCCCACAAACTCTCACCTGGCCCGAGGTTTTGTGCATTTCGCCAAGAACCGAAGCTAAAAGGGAAGATTTTCCGGAACCAACGGTTCCAACTATAGCGGTGAGCTCTCCTTTATTAACCTTAAAGTTGATGTCTTTGAGTGCAGGCTCGTTCTCCTCATCGTCCCAACTAAAGCTTCCATCTCTAACCTCAACGGCGATACTTCCATCACAACCCGTGGCTCTCTCCACGGCCTCTCTCGACAGCTCTTTGCTCATCATGTACGAGTCAAGTCTCCCCAGAGAGATCATCGCCTGAGAGAGAGATATCATAGACTGAGGAAACGTCCTGATGGGTTCTTGCAAGATCTTGAAAATGGTCGTGGTGGTGAACACAGTCCCAGCGTCAAGCTTGACTCCCAAGAAAAGCGCGGTGGCGAACGTGAGCGCGGAGATAAGCACCGGGGTGCTCCAAAGAACAATGATGTTCCCGGCTATGGAATAGAGAAACTTGGAGAGCCAACCAAACTCCATGTCCCTGAAATTGAGGATCCTCTTGTTGAAATGATTCTCCCAAGCCTGGAACTTGATCACTCGCATGTAATTTAGCATCTCGTTGGTCGCTTTCATCCGAGAATCTCTGTTTCCCATCAAGCTGAATTGGTATCTGTTGTTTCTCTTAGTTCCCAAGAGGATGAACACGAACACTCCGGTGAGACCGACGATGGCCGTGACAACAGACGCGCCTAGGCTTCCGTAGAGAAGCACTAACGCTAAAGTCACTTGCAAAGGCATAAGCCAGATTGCGTGGAGCTGAAGCATCATGTCGGAGAGCTGTTGCGCATCCACGGCCATGTAGTTCACGATCTGCCCGACGCCGTGGTTCTGACGCGCCGAGCTGGTGAGCTTCAAGCCTTTTTTGTACAGTGCGGTGATTAGAGTCGACCTTATAAGCATCCCGAGCTTCTGAGAGTTGAAATTGAACTGTTGTGTGGTCAAGACCTCGACGAATTTCGCGACGAGGAGGACGAGGACGAGGTAGTAGCCCTGCATCGGCGAGGATCTCTTGCCGGAGGTGAAATCGACGAAGCTCTGGATGAGAACGGGACCTACGTACATGACGCCGAGTCGGATGATCGCTAGTATCGCCGTGAAGAGGATCTCTTTCCAGAAACATCGGATCAGGGTCGTACGGACGGGATGGCTCGAGTTCTCCGACGGTTTCGGCCAGCTAGATTCGAAGAGTTGCGCGAGTCTCTCTGCTTTGTGCTCCGGAGAGAGCGTAGGGACTTCCTCGAGCGTCAATGGCGATTTGTAGCCTTTGCTCAGTAAAGGATTCATCCATATCCAGAACATCTTAGAGAAAGTCGAAGCTGACGCGTAGAGAGACACGTTGCTGAGTTTCTCCGAAACGGCGTCGTTTGGTTTGTTCCCCGTCGTCTCCGTCGTGACCACGCCGGTGGTTCCTCTAAGGGAAACGATGAGGAGAAAGGCGGTCAACGGGAAGGAGAAGAACGAGGCGGCGTCTCCTGCTCTCAGACTCGCGGCGCTGGAGCCGCCGTCGGAGAGTAAATGGAGAATCCCGGAGACGGCGAAGAGAGCTGTGACGACGGAGCTTGAAACCCAGTAGATTCTTAGAGATAAGGGATGAGTCGGAGCTGCGAATCTCTTCTCGTGGAGGACGAGAACCGCGACGACGGCGTTTGTGACGGCGTGGACTAGCGAAAACAGAGTGTCTACGAGGTTCCATGGTCTCTGAGTCCGTCGCTTCCCCGTTAACGCCAAAACGCAGAGCACGACTGAGCAAAACGACAATAGAACGGTGGCTATGACCGTCGTTTTGAACCAGGCGGTTGTTCTGGTTTGGATTCTTCCACGGTTTTCGATTAGGGGTTTCCTAATCTCGGCGTTTCCGTTGGTTTCTGTTGAGGAAGAAGAAGGAAAGAGTTTCTGAAGAGCGAAGAAGAGGAGGACGACGATGAAGAGAAGATCTACGGCGGAGAAGATAACACGTTGAGGGCATGGAGAGAGGAAAACAAATCTCAGCCATTGGATTGCTACTGGAACAGAGGATGTTGATTCTATAACCGCCGAAGAAGAACATGAGAGCTCGGAGAGCCACGAAGAGGAGGAAGAAGAAGATGACGGAATCCACCACATCTTCCCGGAAAATAAGCGTCGAGAAAAACTCAAGAGGAGGAAAAAGAGAAATGAACAACTACGCTCTTCACATGTTTATTATATTCATTTTTATTGCAAACAAATATTATATATGCGTAATAATTATATTTTGTTCTTTTTCTGACGAGTAGTAATTACATTTTGGTTCTTGTTTAGACTTAGCATCAGCGTTCAACAATTTCTTCTGTGTTTCCTTTTTTGGTTTTTAGTTAGTCGTAGGATCGTGTAATTGCTTGTTTAGTTTCATCCACATATAATCCTATAAAATAAATTGTCTTTGATTATTTAAAGAGTTTAGAGACAAATTAATATAAATTTATCAACGGTTATATTTTTTTTAAAATGTTAGTATTCTTAAATTATTTTCACTTACTCACACGAATATGAATTTTTATTTTTGTCCTATTTAATAGATCTATTCATAGACTGCACCTCTGCTATGAATTAGTGTAAATCTTTCCATATATTTAGAATTCACTAAGTTATAAAAACAAATAAACTCTATTTTAGTTTTTGTTGCGTAATGTTTGTTCTCTCGTACTAAAAGTACTAACGATTCACACTATAAGCTACCATTACTTGACTTTTGAAAAAAAAAAAAGTATTTTAAACTCAAAGTAGTTCAATGTTTATAGGAATATATAATTTTTTTACAAAAAAAGGTATATATGATAAGAATTCGTTGGACCAGGACTTATTGGAAAAAAAAAAAAAAAGACAATTAAAAATATGTAAGTTCGGATGCTTCAATCACAAATATTTCGATGATGTACCCACGACCTTGACCCAAAATATGGGTTGGCTAATATTTTGTTTATATATGCAAAGAGAAGACAAATTCATTGGAATGGGAAATTTCGGATACGAATCTCTTGTGTATTATTATTATTACATGTACAGTATCTTCTTCTAATTCTGTTTGAGAAAATCTAGTTGGATTATTTAATTTAATTAAAAAAGAGACACGCGGAAACGTTTTATTAAACAAGTCGTCCTCTTAGGAAAGTTTAATTTTGTTGACAAGATCAGCAGAAAAAGTGTATAAAAAGTAAAACAAAAAAAAAAAGTGGAAAAAGGGTCGTGTGAGACTTGTCTTGCCTTTTAATCTTTTATCAACTCTAATTTTAACTCGATGTGTGAAAAAGCGAGCAATTATTGGACCCGTCACTCACCGATATATCATGTAAAGAATAAAAAGTGGTCGTTGTAAGAGAATAATATACAATATGAGATGTCGCGTAGGAATATAATATTTCTTAAATTTTTCATAAGGAATGATCAATTATATTATTGGTTACGAAACTCCTAAATTTTATAAGCTTTTAACTTATCAATTGACCAGGAAGAAATTGGATTATGTCACTTATATATTATTCTAGATCTTATTATATATTTTTTATGTAGGATTCCTAACAATAACATTGTTTTCATTTCTTCATAATATATTAATATTGAACATCATTTCGAATAGTTAATTCCAGTTGTGTATAAAAAACTTCTACTAGATCAAACAAGTATGTAACATCTGATCAATTTTACAAAAAAAAGTTAATGATTTTTTTATAAAAAAATGTGTAAAATGTCATTATTAGTTTAGTTTACTCCGCATGCAATACAAATAAAATTATAAAACTTATATATTGGTTGAGTTATTTTTTATTCATATGGCTGTTTTTTTTTTATTGTTCGTAAAGCGATATAATTGCTTTCACAGAAAAGAACCGCAATGTGTTAGTATGCATGCCATGTCCACGACACAATAGTTGCTTATTAAGCATAACTACAAGACAGCAAGAGTTTATACAATATCTACAACTTTCTCTACTGAAAAATATTTAAATTTTGCAAGTGGACATCAACCAAATAATATAACAGTTACGAATGCATTCATTTTTTTGTATTAAATTTGTAATAACTATAAATTAAGTTTTATGTTCTTAAAAAAAGGTTTAATGTACTTTCAAAACTAACTATTATTATTATTATTTTTTTAAATACTAGGAGGTTCTGGGCCGAATCTCGTAACCCTCCAAACCCGAAACTACAGCATGTAATATTAGTTTCATCCCAAACGCTTTCAAAACTAATTAGCAACACACGAATCGGTGAATATATTCGGTTTTATCTCAATTCTAATGCAAAATTCATAACATGTTTTTTTAGATAATTAGTCTTATATTTTAAACTGAATTTTAGAATATAATATTTTATCATACCATTTTACTTAGATACAAATTTGATTTTGCAACTATGTTAAGTTTTAGGAGCTTCTAACTCAAAACAATTAGCAATGAATAAATTTGTTTATTTCAGATTTCGTCTCATTAGAGCATCTCCATAAGTTAAATCTCTTAAAATGATATCTTAACATATTTAATTAATATAATTTAAGAAACGTTTCTAAAAGTTCTCTATTAGGCAACGTCTCTGTTTCTCTCCCATCTCTTTTTATATTTTTATATTTTTTTAATCTTAAGAAACCCTTTTTAAGTCTCTGATGGAGATGATCTTAGAAATTTACTAGTGTAGGATTCCTAATTGTATAGTATAAATATGGTATTGAATCTACAACTGCATACATATATATCATATAGTTATCGTGTATTTTCATAAAAGCTTTTTTTTTTTAAGTTTCTCTATCGAAACGAAAAGATTCTGATTATGTGCTTCTTTTGTCGGTTCTTATTGGAATTGTATCTTTTCCCCCGAACGAATTTGTAAAGGCCGATTAAAGTGGATTTCTAAACGAACCTCAACCCAAAGGCGTGTAAGTCTGGCACAGTGGTACTTTCCACAACCCAAACGAATTCAAAAGCTTTTTTTGTCGGCTCTATAAATTCAAATGTACTTACTCACTCCATTTCTTTTTTTAAATTGTATTTTTATTAGATTTTCGCACATTTTCATAAAATTATTCATAGGATCAAATTATTCAATCTGATACTACAATATAAGCAACTTCATAGCGTTAATATATTTATATTTTTGATATATAGTAAATTTTGAAAGTTGTAATAGAAATATGTAAATCTATAATAACGATTTTTCATTCTGAAAATAATAAAAATATTTCTTCTTATTATGTTCTTATCTGTTGAGATATCATTGACCGTGTCTTACAAAGATCTTACAATAATAAATTCAACTGAAACGTGATACAAATTTGAATCGAGATATTGTCTGAGGGCTTTTGAATTGTTTATGAGCGGTGTGTTCTAAAATAAATAATTGTCAAAAAATGATTTAAAGAGAGAAATATTGACAAACATTGAAAATTCACATAGATAAATCTTACAAACCAATATTTTTTTTTTTTCTCCACAGCTTCGATACCTAAACTTTACAAACCAATTATTATTAGAACAATATTTAAGTTCCACGTATCAAATAATAGTACCACCAATCCCACTAATTCAGTTTTAGAAAACCTCGCTGGGATTTGCCAATTAGTGGAGTATACTAGTATATAAGAGTCTCGGATACGTAACCTCTTCTCGAGAAAATAAAATAAAAAAATCTACATGGTATTAAGTACCGCATGTTACCTGTAATAATAAAACCTTTAGATCTTAGATCCAATCATCTACCGATCAAACATAAAAACAGGCGCCGTACGTGTTTAGATTTAAGAGAGAGTTTAAGGCAACCCTTTAGCATTTATTATAAAAATAAAAATATTTAAAATCAAATATTATTTCAAAACATACAAAACAATAAAATGAAACCAATGATATAAAAACTATAAACACAATTTTTCTTTTTATAAAGTCGTTCATCGTACTCGTTTAATCGAATTTTCTAAAAATATATCCTTGTAGATATAATGAATCAAACTATTTGCACAAAAAAAAAATATTTAATAATTAAAACTTTTCAACATCTCTTATGACAGTCAAAATCAGATTTTTCAAACAAAAATTCTAAACATATTATATTTAACAAAACATATAAACCTAATTTATAAAAAAAAAAAAAATATGTGTTCTTATAATTTCTGGCTACTAATGATTTGAGTGTTTTGTTAGCATTCGCCAGCTTTGCTTAGTTACGAGAGCAATGGGGATTTTGTGTGTTTTCTCTATCTGATGATGATCAGCACCAAAACTTTCTCATGGTTTATGTGGAAGCAAGAGATACAATAGGGCATAACTTCTTTTCCCGCAGTAGATCACAATTTATAATACCAGCTATCCATTTTTTGTGTAACTCTTTAATTTGCGATTAAAAAAAAAGGAGAAAGCATCACTTTTGTTTCTTCCTAGGTACAAAACTCTGGCAAGCCTAAATATCTACCAAAGCCACTAAATTTGAAAATTCTTGGCATATTCTTAACGCTTTCTTTAAAGTCAGAATTTACTCAAACCCTTGCTGAACATTATTGCAGATTTTCGCAAGTTCACTTATTGGCCCGAAGCTTCTTCATATTGGGATTCCTCTTTCTGAGCCTTGCAGAAGATGACATCTGCGAACAGCATATGAGAAATGGCTGGTCCGTTTATTCACCTTGCTTTGAATCCATGTCGATGAACCTAAGGAAAAAAATTATAAACATATTATATTTAACAAAACATATAAACCTAATGTGTTCTTATAATTTTTGGCTACTTAATAATCTTATATGTGTTCTTACACAAAAATATTTTGAGTCTCATTTCTGTTAAAATTTAATTTTCTGGGCTCTGATTTATTTATCTTTTTTCGAAAAAATAATTTGGCTTCTATTAAATATACCAGTATTTGAGCTTAATCTCTACAGGCTGTAAACAACAACAAATTCTAATGATTATTTTTCAGAAATGATGAAACATTCGAAAAACAATTACATCACCGTTTCGGAGCTTTAGATGGGAATCATGGGATGGGCCAAGGCCACCATGCAGCAGTTACACGGTACACCACCAAATCCGATTTTTCGGATTGGTTCGATTCGAATTGTTCTGCTTATGTAAAGGACTAAGAGCATTTCCAATGGTAAGAATCCCCCGTGGATTTTTAAGATTATTTTAATTATAAATTTCAAAAATTTTGAAGTTAAGAACCTCTTAAAAATATTTAAAATTGGATAGCTCCAATGGTAGAACCCCCCACTTGAGGTTCTTAGAAATAAAAAAATATTATTTTGAAAATTATAATATTATAAATATATATTATTTTGTTTAAATTATTAAACATTTTATATTTTATAAACTTAAAAATTATTGTATTTCATAAAATTTTAAACAAACATAGCATAAAAACATATTATAAAAGAGAGAGATATGGAATAAAATTTTTTGTCTTTTGTCAAAAAAATCAACCAATACAAATGAGACACATAAAAGATTCTTACCAATTCTAAAAGCTCTATATTAAGAATCTATTTTAAAGATATTATTTAGTTTTGATTTATTTTTTCTCCTTTTTTCCTAAGAATACCTAGTTTAGAACTCCCGTTGGAGGTGATCTAGTGGGCATACGGCATACCCATTCAAGTTCGGTTGATACGGTTTCGGTTCTCAAGAAATTGCGGTTTTGATCCATTAATTTGATTTTTGGTTCGGTTTGGTTTTCCAAATTGGTGTTCCGCTACGATTTCGGTTCAGCTCTAGGAATGGGTTAAACCGGATTGGGCACCCTAATTCCGATAATTCTTCGATGGAATTGCGTAGAGAAGATTGAGAGACGAACTCAAAAAGTTGAAACATGAGACAGACATCGAATGTGATGTCCAGTGTTGAACAGCTCGTTTCAGATTTCGTCTGACTGTGCATTATCTCTCTGTCTTCCTCTTCATCCTCCTCCAATGGTAAAAACTCCTAATTTCAATCCATAATTGCTTCGTCATAGCCTCGAAAAAAAAATTGGGTCTTCTTCACTCGTGAACCCACAATTGATAAATCTCAGATTACCGGTTCCTTTCTTTTTCTCGCTGAGCTCTTGTTTCGAATTCTTGCGTTACTCGTTAGCCCTAAGCTTCTGATCCAAAGCTGGCATCTTTGGGTTAGTTTCCTGCCATTTCTTGGAATCTGATAGAGATCATTATTTGTTGCTTGAATAGACTTTGATGTTAGCTTAGACATGAAACTCACCAAACTGCTTATTACAACTCAGCTAGTCTGAGACTTAGTATCATATCTATCTTATGTTCATCTGGTTGCCAAACTTTTGATTCTCTTCACTATGCTTATGCCTGATGATTCTTGTTCGTTACAAAAGGCACATGATTTGTGGTAGTGAGCCTGCAAATGGCACACCCTACAAGGATTCTAACTCTTAGATGTTGAAGTTGATTGAGATCTCATACATTCTGCTGTCCTAACAAAGCACAATGAGAAAAAAGTTTCATCCTTTTTCAAGGCCAAACAGATCCCAGGAGTATAATGCAGCTACTTGTCAACTACCTTTGCAAGATTTGGGGACTTGTCTTTTAACTGTATGAAAGATGATGGTCCATACTTGTTATTCCAGAAGGTTTTGCGCATCAAGGACAAGGACAGTTGACTGTCTTTTGCCACTTTTAGCTTATTACCACCCATAAGTGTTGGGTAAATTTTGAAAAGATGATACATAGTTAAATACAAGTAAACTCAATCATAGAGAGAGAGAAAAGAAAAGCTCCGAAATTTACAACTTGGAGATCAGTTTGAGCGGGTCTGATGCATCTTTGGCGTGATCAGGGACTGGAAGATTGCAGAGAAGTGTGACTCTAGAGGAAGATATTAAGGTTTTGTTAGCTTTCTCTGACCCTTTCGTTGTTTTCCAAAGCTTGACTTCCCACACTTGGATGGTTTTGCCTGTGCTTACAGGAGATGCTTCGGCGAAGACAAGGTCTCCTAGGTCAGCACTCTTTAAGTGGTTGATCGAGAGTTGAATTCCAGCGATCCTTTTGAAACCAGAAGCCATGTGAGCTCCCATACTTGCTAAAGACTCAGCGATCAAAGCAGATACACCACCGTGTAACACCTTGAAAGGCTTTTTGAGGGAATTGAAACTTTCTCAGAATCAGGGGGAAAAAAGGTCAAATGATCAAAATTGAAGAAGAAGGAAGAAAGAACCTGGCAGCAGATTGCGGAAACGAGAAGACGACCTGTGACACGTGTAGGAGATAACTCATCGATCTCGAAGCCTAAGGCGTGAAGCGGTGGGTCTAAAGCTTTGGTCTTGGACGATGCAGAATCCATTTTGTGCGCTCTGTTTCAGAGACAGAGAGAGAGAAGAAAGGGGGGTTAGTTAGGTGAGTGCCTTGTTAGATGATAAGAGAGGTTGAGAAAAAGTGAGAAATGGATAGAATTGGTTTGTTGGAAATAACGTTAAGCGAAATGTCACTTTAATGGTTTTTTTTTGGGGTCATTGCGTTACAACGCTCTCTTTCGGACCAAATGTCAAAACTCCCATTATTGATGTTGGTGAGAGTGTTTCGGACAAGAGTCGTCGTATCGTATTGGTTGAGTTTAGACGTAAGACTCAGAGACACGTGGGAGACGTTTTTGTCGGTTTGGTACAATCATCATTGGTCTTTTAATAGGCTGAAAGTGGAAGGTGAGCTTCTCCAATGGGCTACCGTATATTAAGGCCCGTTAGTGGCATAAATTACTCAATACTCATTTCCTCCTCTTTCATAGCTACTACTTTTAGTAGTAGTTTTCTTTTTGTGATTCTCTAGAATTTTAATTGAGATGTAAGAAGACAGCCTAATCTTATCTACATTTTTTATAGTGTACAATAGAACAAGTATTCATAATAATGGGAAGTAGCGGGAGGAGGAGGAAATCGTTATCATCGTTTCCTGTAATCAGATCGTTGTTTCCGTGTTGTTCCAAGGACAGATACAACTGGAACGAAGACAAAGTGATCAATGTCAGGCCATGAATCATGACCACAGACGATGATGGATGGTCTTGGATCGCTGAGCCCTGTATCGATAGGAGAGCCACTGCTTTTATTGCTAAGTTTCACGAAACTCCAATACAAGATCCTGACTCTAAGATTATTGCTTCTTAATGTATATATATATATATATATATATGTAAGTTTTATGAGCTTTGAGTATGATGAAGAGTTGATCTTTGAACGCTTTAACTTAAAATCGTATGAAAAACAGAGTTTGAATTTGAACCTTCAGATTGCTTAAGAGTTTCCCATTTCCGTGCCTTAAGTTTCAACTTAACAAGACCAAATAATAAAAAAAAGATTGCTAAATGAATTGAATGGTTTAAGTTGGAGAAAGAACATTGTTGACTGCAGATGTGAAGTTTAATTTTGTGTAGCTATGTCAAAATATTAAAAGTTTGTGTGGTTTGAGCTCAGATTTCGAAATTTTGGAGGGAGGAGTGAAACTTTGTCGTCCTGATTTTATAATCGCCATTTTCCTAACAACAAATAAAGCCCATTAGTTGTATACCATTTCCTACGATTATGAAACTTGAAAGCTATAAGTGCACACATTTATGAAGACCCATGAGTTTTTAAATATAATGACGCGTTAAGCTCAGTAATTAAGAGCCATTTTGCAAAATTTACATTATCTATAATAGTAATTATATCTGTTTTATATTTCCAATTAATAAATTTTCTAATGAATCTATATCATTCTATAGATTAATGTGTACTAACAATTTGGAAAATGTAGCGTATATGTAAGAAAAATTCTTCGTCTCTTGTAAAATAGTTCTGAAAATTTTGGGAATTGAATGGGAATTTACGGGTGGGCCGGCACGAAAAATATTTGTAAAATTAATTCTGATAAGAACAGAACGGGAAATTCGGGTAACGAGATGAGTTCTGGAAATTCTCTTACCTAAAATCTCTTCTCAAACGGATAATTATTTTGGGTAATGATTAATTTTGAAACATATATTTTAGGTAATTTCGGTAAAATTCAGAAAAATTTGGAAAATTTCATATAATTTTCAGAAAATTCAGAAAATATATAAACTTTTTTTTTAGTATTTAAACTTATAGTTCGGATACCTAATCTCATATCCATTCCTTTCTCGTACTCATTTGAATAAAATAAAAAGTGGAATTTTTGTAAATAGGAAAGGAAATGAAACGAGAAATTTGGAACGGATACGGTAAGGAACGGAATTCTGAAATTTTCAGGACTTATAGTAGAGTATGTAAAATTGGAAAAGGTAAAAAAACTATATATATTTTTTCTGAAAAAGAGCATCGAATTGAAAGATTCGGTGGAACTATTATAGCCACAGGAACGGTAGAAACCAGGAAGTCACACACCTAACTTTTGGACCGACCAAAACCTTCGCTTCGTCCCAGACTCAACAAACAAACAACAAATATCACAGTCCTGTTCTTTTTTTTTTAATTAGTTTTTTTTTCTTTTTCATTAAAATTTAAAAGAGAACGTCTCTAAAAATAAGAAAACATTATTTACCGATTTACATGATGAACACACACACTCGTTTCATAGTAAAATAGGTAGGTGTTCCGGCCTAATTACGTCGGAGGTAACATCTTATTTTGCTTATTCCTTATCAAAACTTTTTGGTTGGGACTCAAATCCTTTTAGCTGAATCCTTCGGGAGAATTCCAACATTTCTTCGGATATAGATCAGAATTTTCTCCGAAAATTCGTTCCAAACAATATATACACATTATTATTTATTTATTTTGACTAATCAGATAGTATTTATTTTAGTTATTTGAAGACTTGGGTCTTTATTTTTCAGTTGTTTCTTCTCCCCCGATAATAATATGTAGTTGGTAAAGAGTAAAACTGAACTAATTAATACGCCATTGCTATTAATGGTACATTGGTTAGACACAACGAAAACATCCTATCCTAATCACAAGGATTCAAATTCTTGCATTGCAGGCAATATGTTTTAAGCAAATAATTAAATTCAATATAAAACGATTTATAAAGGAGATATCCAAGAAAGAAAAATATAAAAATAAAGCATTGATAACTTGTAAGTTGTAAGCAAATAATTAAATTCACCGTGTCTCGAGGTCGAGGGTACTTCCAAATGTGTGATCAAAGAACTACGAACCTAATCTTTTTTTTTTTTTTTTGTTAAAACTACGAACCTAATCATGTTCACATATCTATATAATACTAAAATATGAGTAATTTTTTAAAAACCAATCGAGAGAATAATTTTGTTGGTTGTCATGTGGGATATTTTTTTTTTTTTTTGAATTAACCGTGGAAGTTCTGGGGCTTAGACACGTAATTTCTTCCAGTACCCGAAGTTAGCTCTTTTTTATATTTATATTTAAAGAATACACTTCCGTTCTAAAGGGAGTTTGAATCCGGAATACAAAGGAACCAACCCCTTTACACTACTACTAGGCCACCACCTCTTTGGTTGTCATGTGGGATATTGCTACGAAGTTAATAGGATCCGATTGTTAAAACTTAAGACAAACATGTAAAAAAATTTTGAACGGGAAAGGATAGTGTAAATGTTAGGATCACAGTTTTAACTCAAAACCAATCGTAAAAGAAAACAAAAGAATTGGAAACGATACAAACTAACGGTAAATAAAATAGATTTGATTTCATTTATGCGTTAGGTTAGATTATCACCCGCTTAAGGCATAGAGCTTTCTTCAACATTGATTGAAATGATTATCAAAATTCCATTACATGTACCTTTAAGCTACGTTAATGTTAATTATCACTCTTTGGATCCCTTTGACCCCACACATACGAAAAGGAATCTTCGTCATTTTTCTGGTATTTATTTGTAGATAATATTAGCTAGCATACACACATTTGTGAGGTGTGAATACTGAATACGTCTAAAATAATACGAATAACCGAAAGTCAATCTTAATATCACTCGGAAGTCAGAACTGCAGCAAAAGTCGACTTATTAAAATAAAAGGATTCTACAACGGAAAATGTCCATCTAATCATTTTTGTATATTTTATTTGTAAAAGATGACAAATATAAAAAACATTTTTGTTTCAAAATGACATCTTCAATATGTTTTGTTTTATAAAAAAACGCATGACATCTTCAATAATGTAATATCTCAAAAAAAATTATCATTATTAACTATTTTTGTCGAAAACAAAAATCCAAAGTTAAAAGTCTATTCTTGTCTGTTGAAACATCTAATATCGTCAAATAGTTTTCATTTTATTTTGAAAAGCTTAATTAGCACTGTAAAAATTATGATTGGTAAACTAGTGGAATGAAGAGAATATGAAAATAAATTATATTAAATGGAATAGCAAGATCAACAAATGAAAAAAATTCTGAAACTATAAAAAGTTGGAAGTTTTGAATAGCTCTGAAAATTTCGGGATTCGGAAAGGAAATTTACGGGTATGAGACGAAAACGGAAAATGTGAAAATTGAAAAACAAATCTCAGAAAGAAATCCGACAAGAACAGGAGGTAAAATTCGGAAAATTCTTTTACCTAAAATTTCTTTATAAACAGGTAATTATTTTGGGTAAGGGTCAACTTGAGCACATATATTTCGGAAAAATCGGAAAAATTTGGGAAATTCGAAAAAATTCAAGAAAATTCGAAAAAAATTATAAAAAAATTTATTTTTTATTTTTTAAACGTATAATTCGGATATCCGAACTCATATCCATTTTCATACCTTTTTCATACCTATTTTAATAAAATATATAGTTCTAAATGGATAATTATTTTAAACGGATTTGGAAATAGAATAAAAAATTTAGGACGGGTACACTAGTAGTTTTGAATGCCGTTCCATAAATTGTACTGATGAAAAGTAAAAAATGTTATCTAAGACGGTATAAAATGTCAAGCAAGATATGATGAATGAAAGAAAAGGAATTGAATGGAAATGAAATGACAAATAAATAAGAGAGAAGAAAATAAGGAGAAGAGTGGAGAAAGAGAGAAGACATGTGGAGATCACATGGGATACTCTGCGCATTACTCTGCCCACCTCAAACTCCTAATCCATTGTTCCTGTGAATAATACACATTACCCATCTTTGCCTCCCACATTTTTATCACCTAACCGTTTATCAATTTGCATCATCTTTCTATTTTTAATTAGAATTTGATTTATAGTCGTTTGGTTATTAAAAATCAAGTAATACACTTCTAATTGATAACGTAAGCTTTTTGTTTGACATTTAGACGAAAGAAAAAAAACATCTCATATTGAAAACAATTGTCCGGTTAGTATTTTAAGGGAAACAAGAATCAGTAAGTTTTGTGAACCTAATGTTTTTAGTGTCAAAACCATTAGAATTTTTCGTTCAAACGAAACATATCACTCACATTGTTTTGGATATCATTAAGAAAACAATCGAGGTAAAACTTAGCAATCAAGATATAAAGAAAATGAGTACTCAATTAACAAATTTACAAAAACATATATAAAAATAAAAATAATGTCAGTTACTAGAGTTCATCCAGCGATTCACTATGATATTAAAATGGAAACAGTTACATAACGTTACACTATAATAATTATAAATAAAAAAACGTTACAGTATAACATACTTTTTTCCCCCGAGTTTTGTTCTTTCTCTTTCTCCTTTTTTTTTCCTTCATGAGATGAAGATTTTGGCATATTTAACTTCTCCTTTGGTTACTAACAATATATTGTTATTGAAGTCACACCTAACACCAACAAAATTTAATGTCCAAAACTCTTGGATGAACCCGTACATGTTTTAGTGTTAATAGATGTTTATTAAGCAAACACATTAAACAATCTTTAAATATAAAGTCGTAATATATAGAGTTCTATTGGATATGGTTTTACTCTAAAAATAGAGTTTAGAGGTAAAAATAGAGTCTCATCTCTAATACTCCCTCCGTTTTTAATTATAAGAGGTTTTAGAGTTTTACACACAAATTAAGAAAGCTTGCAAAATATCTGTTTTAACTTTTTCTTTAATTGTTTCTTTGATAATTACTCTATCTTTAATGAGTCAAAAGATTAAAAATAAAAGGGTAAAAGAAGTCATTTTATGTCAATTTTTGCATAAAAATCTGAAAATATCAGATATTTTTGAATAAAAATTTATCCTTAAAACCTTTTATAATTAAAAACGGAGGGAGTAGATGTTTATTAAGGTAACACATTAAACAATCTTTAAATACATAGTAGTAGCTAATAATATCTCGTCGACGTCGGCCGTAATCTTCAAATTATATATCTTCAGATCTTGTAACAGTCGATAACTTTTTTGGTATTGATATCATATGATTATTCATAATGCATGGAATTGACTAAACTACATTTATAGGTACATGTGTCTGCATTTGTGTGATAGATAGAGTAAAGGGGAAAAAATATCTAGAAATAGCGCAAAGATCGATAAGGAAAAAGGAGTTTGGGTAAAAAAAACATAAGTAGAAAGTGAGACCCCATAGAAAGTTGATGCAAGTGTTTTTTGTTTGTCGTCAGTACTTAGAACCGGAAAGGCAAATTCTTGACTTTTTCTCATCATTTGTCATGTGTCATGTGCGTAGCATATCTACCAATGAAGCTTCAAAAATATCTACCATGGAGCTTCAAAAATATCTACCAATCGTTTATGGTCAGAAATAGCATTTATATTTCACCATAAACCACTTATCAAACCAATCTTCAACATAAGAAATCAGTCCAATATCTGTTTATTTTTTTGTATCATTAAGCTATTAGTACTAGAAGAACCAATTTTGATGGCATAGTGATAAAAAAAAAAATTATAGTCCAATGAAAATGATTTCTTAACTTTGACCAATGACCATTGAATTAACAAAAACAAATTTGGTTCTTGATAACTATAGAAATTACATTGATCAGTAAAATGTATTAGTACTTACATTTTTCTATAACCGGTTAAACTAGTATCATTTTGATTTAGTGGAATTTGAATTGAATGTAAAAAGTGAGAAAAATTGTAAAAAATAAATAAAAATGTGTAAGTTTGTGAGCAAAAGAGATCACGTGGGGAGGATAAGAAAACGAATTGATGGGTTCATGGGAATGCTCTTATCGCGGATCTTGCCTCTTTTGACCACACTCTCTCTCCCTTTCTCCAATATTATTACTTTTATATTTCGTTAAATAAATTTTTTATTTTATTTGATCACAAATTTTTAAACAAAAAAATTGTTTCTGTGTTCACATGTGGTGTATAAATACATAGAAGCCTCTCCGATCCAACTCCAAAAGAAGAAGCAATTCACAGTTAATTTCATCTTTTACAAACAAAAAAAAAAGCATTAAAAAATGGCTTCATGGAAGAAAACAATCGCAACGCCATTCAAGAAAGCGGCGACGTTTTTCAACCAGCCGCAGCAAACGCCGCACAACCGACACGCAAACGCGAAGGCGAGAGAAGAACACGAGAGACGATCGGTGAAGGAGCTTCAAGGTGACGTCATGGCTTGTGGCTACGAAGATGTCCTCGTCATGTGGTCAATTCTTGACAAGTCAAACTCTTCCAACAATCTCTCTTCTTGATTAGTTTCTTACAACCAAGAAAGATTGAGAAAACTATCTTTTTCCACGTATTGTAATTACGTGAAAAAGGAATTCGAATTTTCTCTTTTTATTTTTCTCCTTTTTTTTTCTTTTTTCTTTTTTCTTATGTGTATAGGTTGTATTAGCCCGCCATGTCTCCTCTTATCTTTATGTGGTCGCGGCTTGTTTTTTTTTAATTTAGATTTTAGTGAAATTTTATCCGATGATCAGTTTGGTCAATTGGTGGATTCGGATGCTATTAATCCCTGTGATGACGATGATCTAATCGAATTCACGGTGTGATTTTTCATTTTGGTTTGAAACAAGGAAAAAATGAAGTCCTTTGTTGTTGGTTTTCAATTCCGGTTTCATTTGTATAATTTTTGCGGTTTACGAAACCATCGATGAATCGAGTATATACTTAACTAATCACGTTCAAACTAACCACTTTTATATAATAAGATAGAAATATAAGCAAATGGATAACAATGTAATTCATTAAAAATGTTGTCAAAAAAAAAATGTAATTCATTAAAAGATGTAAGCTAATAAAACTTTGCGTTATCTCAATGTAACGGATCTCTAAGTCTCATGGGGGGGATAATGTTATCCACACTCTTATCCAATAGCTCATTGATTGGATTTTTTTTTCTTTCTAATAACACCAAAGAAACATAATTGTGAATATCTACCTCAAGTGGACAAATTCAGTTGTTACGTTATTTTTTTACCGGTTTTTATAGATGTATGAATGAACCATTTCTAGATCAAAATTAAGGTGATTCGATCATGTGTAATCTCAGTATAGATTATGTTACGTTTTGCTAAAAACGTCTATGTTTTAATATAACTTTTATGAAATTTTCAGTGTTAGATTGGTTTCTTTGCTAACGATTAGTTCAGTTTAGAAGAAATCAAACCAAATAAAACAGATTGTTGTGGTTCAGTACAATCCGGTTTACATGTTTTGGTTACTTTGCCAGCAATAACAACAAATCTTAAGTCTCAACTCCCAAAATACAGTAAAACCTTTATAAATTAATAATGTTGGGACAATGAGGTTTTATAAAAATTTATTAATTTATAGTGATTATTAATTTATAGATATATTATTTGGTTGAAAAATTAATTTTAGAACTGACAAAAAATATTAATTTAGTAAAGTATTAACGAATCGAATATTAATTTATAAAGGTTCTATGTAGAAAATGTGACCCCAAAAAATCACAAACAATATATCACTAATAAGATGGTGTTAGGAAAATGATATAAGATTTACAAAAAATCAAACAAAAATAAAGAATTAGATGACAACCCTTAAACTTAGGAAAACCCAATCATTGAATCCAAAAAAAAAAATATTAACAAGAAAAGAGAAGGTAAAAAAAAAAGAAGAAGTACAGCCGTATAAGGCAGTGTGTGAGATAATGTGATGAATGATACGATTTGATTGTATTAAAGTGAAAGTGGGACAAGATGATTATTCCTATAACGTGCCTTGTCTTCTCCATCATCCTCATTAACATCTTTAACATGTTCAAACATCTGATCAGAGAGCTGGCCTCACTTCTGCAACCTAACATGGCCCCCTTTAAATGTCAAATCTATCTTACAAAGTTTTGGAGTTTCATGTTCAAGTTTGGGTATACCGGCTTTTCGATTACAAGACACAAACAACATAAGAATGAGAGATATATTTCTAGCTTTATTATGTGTCTAGAAACTATTGGTTTGATCAGGAATGATTTAATCTCTAGGGTGTACTAAAAAGTATAATATAAAGTTTTACATACCAAGAGCAAACATTTACTTTCAAGGTAAAAAAAATCTTTGAGAGTTACATGGATCTAATAAGATCATATTTCATTATGCCATAAAAAACATTTGAGTTTGTGCAATTAATACCATCACATTCATTTGCTTTCCTGTAAACAATCACGAACACAAACTGTTACAGAGAGATTCTGTTGTCACTTGCTCTTTCAGGAGCTTCCATACTTAAAAACATTTGCTATAGATTCATCGGATCTCAATGTCTAACGAATAGGTACAAGATTAACAGCTATATATGGATTCATCGGATTATATTTAAGTGTTCCTAAAACACATGATTAGGATTCAAACAAAGTAATTAAAGAAGATGAAGAGACGACCTTACATTGTTAACTTGACGAAGCCTTTTTTTGTTTTTTCCTTAACGTCTTCATTTCTTGTCCCTTGCTCCAATTTTTGAGGAATCAGTTATATTATTTCGAAAAAGCCCCTTCATTTTGATTTCATTACACATTTCATCCCTAGTTTTTTTGGAGGCGTTTCACCTACTCCTCTAGGCTCTATATTGAGCTATTTCACTAGTTAGTAAGAACATCTCCATCGCCAAAGTATCTAAACAGCATATCTTAACTAAACAATATTAATATTTTAATAGAATTTAATGAGTTACTTAAATTATAATAGTTTTGAAAATTTTAAACCACTTATATGTAACACAAGTGTAATAAATGTCTAAGAAACATTTCTTAAGTTTCTCGTTTGAAAAACGTCTATAAAAATTTATCTCTCTTTCCTACTTTTTCTATTTTTTTCTTTTTTATATTAATAAGAAACCCACTAAAAGCACACCGATGGAGATGGTCTAATGGTTGATGATTGAACATGAATTTTTATTTGAAAAGAGATAGGATTAATTATGACCAAGGTAGAAAGAAATCAGTTTTTTTTTTCACAAATTATTGCTGTGCTTGTGTTTGTAAACATAATAATCCATCAATTTCATCTCCATGTTAATTGTTGAAAATTGAAAATGATATTTTTTTTTAATAAAAAAGGAGAAGAAATTGGATGATAAACTCAATTAAAAAATATTGATGGAGAAATAAACAAAATAAACAAATTGTAGGGGCCAAAGTATAAATGAAGGAAATATATACGCAGCAGCGGCAAGAAAAGGGGATAAGGCAAAAAAAGGATTAGCTTTACACAGAGAGAGAGCGAGCCAGAGAGAAAAATAGAGAATGACGAGCGTGAGTGGGTGTGGTTCGATGAGCCTGATTACTAACCGCAGCGCGTTCTTGGGAAGCGGGCTGCAACACCGTGCCGTTTTCCTGAAACCATGGTCGTCGTCTTCGCTTCAGTCTCGGTCCATGGTGGTCGAAGCCAAAACCAAAACCAGCAGCGAAGACAGAATCGCCCGCCATTCTCGCATCCGTAAGAAGGTACTCTATTTTTCTTCAATTGGCTTTGATTTGTTTTCATTCAATTTCTTAGCCGATTGGTTTTATCATCTCTTGAGGAAAGTGTTTGATTGTTCAAGTTTATGTGGAATTGCGATGAAATTAGGTGTTTGTTAGAATTCGAAATTGCACAATACCACAATGTATCTCATGAAAGATGTAGGATGTTGCTACTCTGAAGAATCTGTAACCATTTTTTTGTGTGCAAATTCAAGCATATGTTTGAGTTTGAGCATCCAGCTTAATGGAAGATTTTAAGTTTCAAGATTAGTGAAAGCATCAACATTTCTCTGATATAAGTTTTGAGTGCAAATGAAAATGTGATGATGTTATGAGCATTTCTCTGAGTTTGATCCGTGTGAATCTTGTTTTTCTTCTCATCACCGATGTGATACTCTCAATAGGTTAACGGTACGACAGAGAGGCCAAGGCTCTGCGTCTTTCGCTCGAACAAGCATCTTTATGTACAAGTGATCGACGATACCAAGATGCACACCTTAGCTTCAGCTTCCACCAAGCAGAAACCTGTCTCTGAGGAGTTCGACTACACCTCAGGACCAACCATTGTAAGTTCATCATCTTTATACCTTTTGGACTCGGGGTTGCAAACAAGTCATCAGCTTGTTAAAATAACCACCATTTAGCACAAGTGACTGATACTCTCTTCGTTATGGTTTTTGCAAATGTTTGAAACGCTTTTGGTATTGAGTAGGAAGTAGCGAAGAAAGTTGGGGAAGTAATAGCGAAATCTTGTTTGGAGAAAGGGATCACTAAGGTGGCCTTTGACCGTGGTGGTTACCCTTACCATGGACGCATTGAAGCTCTTGCCGCCGCAGCACGCGAACACGGTCTTCAGTTTTAACCGTTTTTTTTTCCTTTCCTTTCTTTCTTTCTGAGGAGCAACAGAGTTTGAATGTAGAGGAACCCATTTTCCCAATTGAAAGGTTGAAATTTCCTTACATGAAGAGTGTTCATTGCTTGATTAAAAAACTCTAAAAGTGGCTTTGTTTTTGGGTTTCAAAAGAGATGTGGAAAGAGAGTAATCATCATAATTAGCAACACATAACACTTTCAAAACATTATATATTCAAAACAAAACAAATAGGCATTACAATGATGAAATATTGCATTTTAGATTACGAGAAACGGCTCGTTTTGAAAAGCTTCCACTCGAAGAAATAGAGATTATTGTTTACAAATTACAACAGTTCACATTTTGAAATTATGAACATAGAATAGGACATCAGAATTCGTCAAAATTCATTCAAAAATTAACTAATTCCTTATCACGACTTTTGCGTTTTAATTTTTGTTGAATACTTTTGATAATTGTAGTATCTATCATTGGTTATTTAAAATAAAATTCTATGGTATTGTGTGAGAGAAGCTTCTTATTTTTAAATAAAGAAATGACGAAAAACCGAGAAAAACAGTAAAATGGCAAAACCGAAAGGGCAGAGAAACAAAAACTGTAGCGCAAATCTAATAATATATTTCCCGCGTCGGCGTCGCTACGGCGGGAAATGCTTACCGGACGGGAGAGTTTGCTCCGGTTGATTGGAAAACGCCGCCGATCTCTACCCAATCGCCACCATCTTCTCTCCGCTCCTACTCCGGTATCCATCTATCTATCTCCTCAAATTTTCCACATTTTGTTCCCCGATAACAAGAAAGTTAATCCCTTTATCCGAAATTACCCTTAGAATTCGTTGAATCTCGAGGTCAACGACTGTGGCAATCTTATCTCAGCAGCCGGAGAAGATGGTCGTTTTCCGGAGGATCCGATTCCTCCCGACGACCCGAGCAAATTCTCTGGTGGGTATTTAAGAATGGTTTTTTTTGTCTTTTGCTCATCTTCGTTAGGGATTTTGAAATTAACAAATTCCTTTTCACCTCTTCAGATGACTTGAGTCTATCCACGAAGAAGAAGCGGAAATTAACTCAGACCACTCTTCTTCAGTCAAATCTCTGGTCGGGGTCAAAACAATCGGAAGATGGTCTTACAATCCGTACACAGCAACAGCCAATACTCGATTCCGAAACTTCCCAATTCAATTTGGTGCAAAGAAGCGACTCCATTTGCTGCAACGTTGATGATGTCACATGTTCTCCAAGTAGTGATGAGGAGATTTCAAAAACTGTGACTTTAGATGAAGCCGCCAATGGTGAAGCTATTCAAACCTTTATAGTAGGTAGGAAGTTCAGCGATGTTCAGGATTTAGAGATTGGCTGTAAAATCTGTCTTTTGAGGCACCCTGAGAATATAAAGGATCGCAACGCTATAAAGGTTTAACCTTTGTCTTCATGTGTGTGTGTGTGTGAATTCTGGTGTCTTTATGTAATTGCCTAAAGCATTTGGATTTGTGCTTTTCACACTAGGTTCTTTCTGCAGACTCTGAGTTCTCTGAAATGCTTGGTTATCTACCTAAAGATGTTTCCCATTGCTTGTCCCCGCTGATCGACAAGTATGACCTTAAGTTTGAGGTTGGTGGCTGATGCTTTACGTCTTCTTTGTTGCGCTTGCTCTGATATAAGCTGAAATGTTAAGATATACAATATCAGGTGGAAATGATGTAGCCACATATTCTTTGCAGGGAGCAATAACATCTGTTCCTAAGAATTCTTCTGAAGCTGTTCCGATCAACGTTGTTTGTCGCGAGATGACATCTGATAGTTGGAAGGAGTGTGAACTTGCAGGAGATTTTAAACCTCTGTGGGACAGAGTTCTTCAGGTTGTTGAGCATCAGATGCAATTTCCGCCTAAAACTACAAGATACCAGTTGAACTTCAACGTATTAGTACAAGAGGTTCTCCGAAGTTGCTCTCACCTTTTCACAGCCGATGAAAAGGCATTGTTGGGTATTCACCTATGATTTCTTCAGATTTTTTTTTGTTTTTTGTTTTCCTGTTTTTCTCTTGAAGTGATTTGAATGAATGATTTACTTTTCTATACTCTTGTTTCTTGTTCTGGTTACAGAATCTTTCCCCTCTCTTTCAGAGGATAGCCAGAGACTTTTTATCCGTCTTTACACACGAAAAGGTATATAATCTGTTAGATTTCCTTTTTTGCATTACCCCTTCTAGTTTTGTTTGGTTGCTCTCAATATGATGTAAATGGTACTAGGCAAACTGCTATGAAGCAACATTGAACTTTGGTGTTCTTTTCTTTCCTATTTTTATTTCTTCATTAGTGTCTGACACTTTGTTATCTACCTTTTCAAGTAAACATCCTGTGGTTATTGATGGAGTAGATTAGAATGATGTTAGGTTTTGTAGAAAGCTATATGGTCTCATTTGTAGTGTTTGGGAAACTAAAACTGGCTTCTTCGCTTATGTTTTCTCGTTTAAAGGTAGTTGCTCTTCTGGTGGCCACTACTCTTGCCTGCTTTTTGCAGATACAGTTCTTTGAAATTGTAGTTGTTCGAAGGAACACTCTTTCTTGATTTATTGAAGTTGCATTTCTTATGCACCTTATGAATGCTTTTTTTAAAATGGTTGGATACATGTTCGTTCAGGACCTTGGTTTAGGCTATCAAATATTTCATACCCTGAGGTGTCTGATTCTCTTCAAGCCCTGAAGGACCTAACAGGTAAATGATATGGGCTTGAACACGTTCATACTCACACACACACATAATAACTTCTTCTAGTTGCTGAAGTATTCTGAGCATGTTAGAAAAAGCTAATATTTTTATGATGTACAGTCATGGGCTTTATGAGTTCAGTGAAGGACGCGAATGAACTAGATTACCAAAAGATGAAGGAGATCATAGAGTTGCTTAACGTCACTGAACTTCGTGATATCTTATCTACGAACAAGGTTGGACCACAGTTTCTTAAAGATGTTTGCTATGTTTATTGGAAGTTTTGGATGTCAAAGGTTGTGGTTCTCTTATTGGTTTGGTTGCACTATGGTGTGCTTTATTGGTGGTCCAGGTGTTCAGCCGCGGCTCAAGAAAAAGAGACCTTATTAATTCACTTTGTTCTTGTTACAATGTTGGAACAAGGTCCGTTTGTTTTTCCTTGTAATTATATTGTTAAAGCTTCTTTCCATTCGTAGCAGTTTCTGTTTCTCTTTGAGGTTGAGTTGTTTTGTTTAAATTTTAGGAAAAATCTAGCAACAATGATACTAGAAAGAACAGGACTATGTGCTAAAATATCCAGTACAGCAGAATCACTCATATGGCGTGTTGAGGTGAATTTTTGGTTTTTATACTTTCAGAAACTAGCCGACTTTATTTAAGGACGAGGATTAAAAACCTTGGTTTATGTTGCAGAGGCTTTTCTTTCTCAATGGAGAGCAAGATCTATCCTCTTTTGTTCTGTTGGATCTCGGTATCATCAAATACCCAAATTACAAATGCATTGACTCAGAGCAAATATTTTCGAATCGGGCTACGCTTTTAGCATATGAAGAGGTGTTTACTTGTCTATATTGAAATAAAAAGGAACCAGGCTTGTTTGTCTACAATATCTCAAAGCTTGAATTACAGGCCATTGAAGTGGCTCAGTTGATGGATGAGTCTCTTGACAGTGAGGATTCTCGGACAGTGTTGAAATGCACAATGATCGCTGAAACTCGCATATCCAGCTCTTCTTTAGATTCTGCGCACCTTGCTGCATTCAACTTTTTTACAGCTCCATGGGTTTACTCAAAGGTGGTTCTTTTAGGAGTTTCCTTTCTAGAGAACCACAAGAGGCATGTGAAAACAATCCATCTCGTCTTTCTTACTTGTTCGGATTATCTTTTGTCTTTTCTTTCCTGTTGAAACTTGTGTCTCTGGTTTCAGGTATAACCAGGCAGTTTATCTACTGAAGCGGTTGCTCAGTTGTTTCAATTGTGACGGGAGACGAGGATACTGGACAGTCAGGTTATCAACAGATTTGGAGCACATGGGACGTCCCAATGAGAGCCTTTCAGTAGCAGAGCAGGGACTATTGGATCCTTGGGTGCGTGCTGGTTCAAGAATAGCTCTGCAAAGACGCATTCTTCGTCTGGCAAAACCTCCAAGACGCTGGAAAACTCCCACCTTTTCAAATCTCATCGAAAACAAGATCCCTGAGGTTTGTGAAATAAAAATAAAGAAATCCAGTTCATCTCTCTGCGGCTCTGCCTTGCCTCAAATGTGCTATTCTGTGTGTTTCAGGTTACCATTCAAGGGAGATCACTGAATTGTGAAATTGGGATGAAAAACCGGTTTTATGGAGAAGACGGAGAACAATGTGGAGTCGAGCAGCTCGCGTTGCAGTACTACAATGGAGAAGGAGGAGGATGGCAAGGAATTCATACAGAGAGTAGCATCTGGTTAACCATTTTTGGGCTTCTCATGTGGGACATTCTATTTTCCGATGTCCCTGGTGTTTTCCAAACCCGATTTCAGGTTAATGAAGCTCACTAGTTGTCTTGTCTCATACAACAAAACGAAAGTCCTCATTTTTGTTTTTTTTTGTTTTGGTTCTCCTTGTGTAGACTGCTCCATTGGACTTAGAGACCGAATCCTTCTATCTAACCAGGAAGGAGACAATCGAGTCACAGCTCGAGAAAGTTGCAAATGGAATGGCTGAGGAAATACTTATCATCTCATATGAAACACACCGTGGAACAGCGTGCAGAGGAGTGGCTTGGGAGCGGTTTTCGTTGGAGGAACTGAGAGCAGCAGTGGCTTGTGTTGGAGGTAAGTGTGTAGCATCGCTTTGCCGGTATTTAGCTCAAGACTATAGGAGCTGGTGCAGTGGAATGCCTGATCTGCTGCTATGGCGGTTCAAGGAGAATGGTTATGAAGGCGAAGCTAAGCTTGTGGAAGTGAAATCAGAGAAGGACAGATTATCAGAACAGCAACGAGCTTGGCTTCTGCTTCTAATGGATTCAGGCTTCAGTGTTGAGATTTGCAAAGTAAGACCTGCTTGTTTAATTAAAGCTTAATTATAGAGAATTAGCATATGAACACACAGAAAACATGATTTGTATTGTTTCCTTAAGAGAGTTTTAAATACAAAGGGACCACGATGAATTGTGATCTTAGTGGTGTCGGAAAGTTACCTTAGTCAAGTAAAGATTCGTTTTTTGTTCTTGTTGTTGGAGAGAGCAATAGTGACACGTGTAGATTATCTAAGAATAGTTGATGATGTTTGATTGATCAAGTGGCAGTAGAGTCTTGTTTGTGCAATATATAAAGACTCATTGTTTTCTTCAATCAATTTAATAAAGAGATTTGTATACTTGGACAAAGTGTGGTCCAAGTATTACATGATGAATCAATGAATCAATTAAAAATCATTACATGATGTAGATAGATATTATTTTATGATAGATCTTATTTTGTGACTTTGATCGTTGATTTTTAATCTTGGCTCTCTGTGCTCACTTTGTCTTAAAGGAATATGCCATTTTAGGATGGGAAATAAAAAATGAACTTGAACCTTTTTTTTTTGTTAAATGATTTTTTGAAAATGAATTTGAACTTTAATGATTACTAGATGATATTCCACACAAGAGTAAACTTATTTATGAATTAGTGATTAAAGGAGCATACTAGAAAATTGCAATGTGAATCTTTTATAAATTACGTTCTCGTTATTAAACAAGTAATCAATTTGAAATAATATTAGAAATGTCTATTTGTAGTTAAATTCCCTATATATTATTTGAGAAGCATTTTTAGATAGTATCCTTATTTTAAAAAATATTTACATTGGTGTCATTTTGTTGATGTGTCACCACCACATTCGTTCTCACCAACCTTGTAAAAAACACTAATTCAATAAACTAATTACATTATATGCTATTATCCATTTTTAATTTTTAATATAACCAAAAAATTTATAATTCATTTTCTGTTATGATTCATTTCTAAAAAAATTCATAACCAATAATTTTATACAAAATAATTAAATGAAATCAAAATTTACAAATAATTTATGATATACATAAAAATATAATATTTAATTTTTAATATAAGCATTTACTAAATTTTTATACAAAATAACTAAATGAAATCGAAATTTACTATGATTTAATATTATACACATTCAACTACTATTTTGCTTAATTTTGTTTACTCTTATCAGAAAATATTTTTTAAAAACATACTATATTGTCAACATAACATCTTATTATATAAAAAAGCATGGACTAAAATATTTTATTATGGTTTAATTTTTAAATTATAGAAAACTATATAAATAATAAATTACTCACACTGCGCAAGGCGTATGTTATCACCTAGTCTAGTATATACATCATGTTATATGTAGATGCATACTTGAAAATTGCAATGTGAATCTTTTATAAATTGCGTTCTCATTATTAAACAAGTAATCAATTTGAAATAATATTTGAAATATCTATTTGTAGTTAAATCTAGTATATAAAAAAAAAATATTTTTATATTGGTGGTTATTTTTTTTGTAGATGGGTTTAAATAGAGTTGCAGGGTTATTGAAAAATAGATTTTAAATGATTGTTAAGAATTTTAAAATCTATTGTTATTGGTTAATGGATTGTGATATTCTTATTCAAATCTACTGTTATATATTGGTTTGATGATTTTTAAAATCCATTCAAAATCTATTGTTATTCAACAAATTTAAGTTTTAATGATTCTATGATTCCATTAAAATCTTGTGTTATTGGGACATAGATTTTAAACAATTTAACTTATAAAACAAAACTTTCAAAATAATATTTATATCCCTTAAATTCTCAAAAATATTTTGATATATTTTATAAAATCTAACAAATCTCTCAACTTTTAAAACCAACCAAAGGTTTTCTAAAATCTAACAAAACTCTTTAAAAATTTAACAAATCTCTCAACTTTTAAAACCAACCAAGGGGGATTATTGGGAGATTGATTTATATAGAGTTGTTTGATTTTTTGTTAGATTTGTAGAGAGTTTGTATATTTAGAAAATCTATCAAAATAGTTTACTATAATGACTTTGAGAATAAATAATATACATAATATTTTGAAAGTTTTGTTTCATGAGTTGAATTGTTTAAAATCTTTTTCCTAATAACACAGATTTTAATGCAATCATAGAATCATTAAAACACAAATTTTTTGAATAACAAATTGATTTTGTATGGAAATGGTAATACACAATCACCAAACCAATAACAATAGATTTTATTAAGAATGTCAGAATCCATTTGAAATCATAAAATCCATTGAAATTTGTCAGAATAAGACTAAAATTTCAATGGATTCCAAATGATTGTTAAAAAATTTCAAAAACAACCCGAAAACACTATAAATGGTCATGGTAATATACAATCAACGACAAACCAGACCGAGTATACCACGACAAGGACATACTCCCCCAGTCATGTCTTTTCAGGACACCATCTCAGGTTAGTAAACGTCCCAACACTTGTATAGATCGGCATGAGAGCCTTTCGACCCCTTCTCATGTTGGCTAAGGGGTTACCTGCATCTTCACTAAACTATTAGACATAATATTTTTTTTTTTTTGGGCAAACTGATTAAGATAAAAGTCAACATGGAAAGATGAAACTATACCATGAACGGAATACAGAGTTCCGACGATCCAAAAAATGTAAAGAATACAACATCGACGTTCCGTCATCAAACGTATCGCCTAGGAGGACATGTTCGCATATCTTAGTTAGATAAGCAATAGTTCTTATATACAAAAGAGATTGACGAAAGGAAAAACCTAATCTAAAAGTCTGATGTGCCACACTAATTTTTTTTTATAGGTGATTTTCATATTTTCTATTGGATCAAATAAAAAAAACTTAAAAAAGAAAATTAATGTGCCACATCAGATTTTTAGATTATATTTTTTCTTTCGTCCTCTATTTTATTATATAAAAACTATTGCTCATCTACCTAAAATATGCAAACATGTCCTCGTAGGCGATATGCTTGATAGCGAAACATCAATGTTGAATTCTTTACATTTTTTTTGGATCACCGGAACTTTGTATCCCATTCATGGTATAGTTCTATCTTTTCATATTGAATTTTCTATATAAAACTTTTATCTTAGGTTATTCATCATAAAACTACTGAATTATGAATGATATAGGATAGTATTATGCAAAATTCATTGACAATGAAAATTGAGAAAAAAGTATGATGAGTTGGTTGGATTGATCTATGTCTCTTCAATAGATAGATAACCCGATTCCAGGTTAATGAGGCTCACTAATTGTCTCATACAACAAAACGAAAGTTCCTCATTTTAGTTTTTTTTTGTTCCTGTTGTGCAGACTGCTCCATTGTACTTAGAGACCGAATCTTTCTATCTAACCAGGAAGGAGACAATCGAGTCACAGCTCGAGAAAGTTGCAAACGGAATGGCTGAATAAATACTTATCATATCATATGAAACACACCGCGGAACAGCGTGCAAAGGAGTGGGCTTGGGAGCGGTTTTCGTTGGAGGAACTGAGAGCAGTGGCTTGTGTTGGAGGTAAGTGTGTAGCATCGCTTTGTCGGTATTTAGCTCAAGACTATAGGAGCTGGTGCAGTGGAATGCCTGATGTGCTGCTATGGCGGTTCAAGGCTAGTGGTTATGAAGGTGAACCTAAGCTTGTGGAAGTAAAATCAGAAAAAGATAGATTATCAGAACAGCAACCAGCTTGGCTTCTGCTTCTGCTTCTGCTTCATATGGATACATGTTTCAATGTTGAGATTTGCATTGTTTAATAAAAGCTTAACTATAGAGATTTAGCATGAACACACACAAACATGATTTGTATTGTTTCCTTAAGAGAGTTTTAAAGATTGTCGGAAAGTTACCGTCTTAGTAGGAGTCTCTTAGCAATGAATTGTGATCTTAGTAGGAGTCTCTTAGTAATGTCGGAAAGTTACCGTCTTTTTTCACTGAAGATCAGTTTCCTTAAGATTCGTTTTTTTGTTCTTGTTGTTGTTGTTGGAGTCTAAGTTGCATGGAATCAGAAGCGGGTACGCGAAAGCGGAAGCGTTTGGAAACGCGGAAACGGCTTTAAAAAAAGAAAAAAGGAAGCGGGTACGTGTTGGAATCGTATGTATATATATATATATACATACATTATATTATATTAATAAATGATTATAAACAATTCAAATTTAATTAGTATATTTTACATAATTCAACTTAATCAAAATAGAAGATTAAAACACTATTTTTATTCTCAATTTTTTTTTAAAATTTTATCAAATAAAATCATTTAATTTTTTTGTTATCGAAAGAAAGATTATACAGCTCAACTTTTTCAAGATAATCTCATTAATATCATCAATTTTATCACTTATGATATCTCATCTTGATTAAAATAATAATTTCAAACAATATTTTTTATAGATAAAAGATGAAATATATTGTATACATATGTTTTTAATATGGAAGCGTAAACTTCCAAAACGGAAACGCAAGCTTCCAACGTGTTTAAAAATATAATTTTTGGAATCATTATGAAAGCGAGATTCCGAAAGCTTCCGATTCCGATTCCGATTCCGAAGCAGGAAGCGTATCTCGAGAGAAGCTTCCGTGCTACATAGGTTGGAGTGAGCAATAGTGACACGTATAATCTAATAATAGTTGATGATGTTTGGATCAAGTGGTTGAGTCTTGTTCTTTAATCTTTTTAAAGAAAAAATACTTTAAAATGCTAGTAAAAGAAGTTTTTGTTCTAAAAATATCATCACTAACATTTTTTCCCCAAAAATATCATAAACTATAAAAATGATTTTTAAAAGTTTATAATTTAAATATTTGAGTTTGAGTATAATATTTCGGGTTTAGGGTAAAGTTTTGAGGGCTTAAAATTTAGTTTTGAGGGTTTATGATTTAGTTTTGAGGATTTAGGGTTTAGTTTTATTTTTGTGATATTTTTAGAAAAATATTATTTTTGGAAAAATATTATTTTCAGAAAAATATTATTTTCAGAAAAATATTATTTTATGGTAGTTTTGGAAGAAAAAACTTAGTGGCGATATTTTTGGAAAAAAGTTTATTTTAGTGATATTTTTGAGAATAGACCTTTTTTTAAGAGATTTGTATACTTGGATAAAGTGTGATCCTCACATGATGTAGATAGATATTAAATATATCTTATTTTATGCTTTTGATTGCTATTTTAATCTTGACTTTTTGTGTTTATTTTGTCTTAAGGAATATTCCATTTTTGGATGGAAAAGAAAAAATGAATTTAAAATTTAGTGATTACTAGATAATATTCTACACATATTATAATATTAATTTTATTTATAAATTAGTGATTAAATTATAAATTTAAATATTTGAGATTATGTATTTATATTTGAAATTTGATTAACTTTACTAGGTTTAATGATATAGTCATTAAAAGGTTCAGTGATCTGTTCACCAGTTTCACGCTAAAGAACAAAAACCAATAAGATGTAAGAGGAATGAAACCAGAAACCTAAAAGAAAATGTAGAAACATATAAAAATTGAATCAAGTACAAAACTGCAATTTTACTAAAATGAGATGAGTAAGTAAGAACGGGTCAAGAAACAAATTAGGTTGATTTAAATCTGAAAAAACCTTTCAAGAAAATGAGATCATTTGATAAAACAGAAAGAATAAAGTACCTCCAAGATAGCATGACGAAAATGTTTGTGAAAATAGTAAAATTCAAACGATTCAAGATTGTCATCATCTTCAAATGCATCTTTCAAACCTTGAACTCTAACAACTATCTTTTAATGTTCAAACAAAAATGGGTTAGAAATCAAAAACCTAAACGAAAATGCAGACACATGTAAAAACGGAACCAAATACAAAACTGAAAATTACCAAAATGGGATAAGCAAGCAAGGATGGGCCAAAAAAAAAAAAAAAAAAAAAAACCTGACATACCGTATTGAGATGATACCACATATATTCACAACGGTGTACAAGATCTGTTCGACTACGAGGTACTAATCCTTTTCTTAACCACATCTGACCTTCATTGTAAAGTGCATGAAAGTGTGGACAACAAAATTTATTGCCACATTCCTGACATTTTAGGTTGATCCAATCATTTGCAAGAGTGTTTAATGTTTACTAATAGAAGGTTGCAATGAGAGCAAGTCGACATCTGCAAAACAAAATAAATACGGACATATACAGTTGAGATTAACAAAATACGAGTGGCTAAAGAACCAAAAACCAATAAAAAGAAACAAGAATGAATAAAAAAACAAAGAGATCCTGCAGAAACATAAACCAAATTAGAACGGAATGTATGTGTTAACAAAAACCAAAATTAAAAAAAAAAGATTTGTATACTTGGACAAAGTGTGGTCCTCACTTGATGTAGATAGATATTAGATAGATCTTACTTTATTCTTTTAAATTTTATTTTAATCTTGATTTTTTGTGTTTATCTTGTCTTAAGGAATATGCCATTTCAGAATGGGAAATAGAAAATTAATTTGAACTTTAATGATTACTAGATAATATTCCACACAATTTATAAGATTAAATTTATTTATAAATTAGTGATTAAATTATAAATTTAAATATTAGAGATTATGTATTTATGTTTTGAAATTTGATTAACTTTGCTAGGTTTAATGATATAGTCATTAAAAGGTTCAATGATTTGTTCACCGGTTTCAAGATAAAGAACCAAAAACCAATAAGATGTAAGAATAAGGAAACCAAAAACCTAAAAGAAGATGTAGAAACATATACAAACTAAACCAAGTACAAAACTTCGATTCAATAAAATGGGATGAGTAAGTAAGGACGGGTCAAGAAACAAAATAGGTTGTTTTAAACCTGAAAATAACTTTCAAAAAATGAGATTATTTGATAAAACAGAAAGAAATAAAGTACCTCCAAGATAGCATGACGAAGATGTTTGTGAGAGTAGTATAATTCAAACGATTCAAGATTGTCGTCATCTTCAAATGCATATTTCAAACCTTGAACTCTAACGAGTATCTTTCAATGTTCAAACAAAAATGGGTTAGAAACCAAAAACCTTAAAGAAAATACAAAAACAGAAAAAAACGGAACCAAATACAAAACTGAAATTTGCTAAAATAAGATGAGCAAGTAAGGACGGGTCAAGAAACAAATTAGGTTCTCTGAAATGGAACATGAAACCTAATATACCGTATTGAGATGATACCGCATATAATCACAATGCTGTACAAGATTTGTTCGACTACGAGGTACTAATCCTCTTCTTAACCACATCTGACTTTCATTGCAAAGTGTGGACTAAAGCCACATGAATAGCAAAGTTTATTGCCACATTCTTGACATTATAGGTTAAGCCAATCATTTGCAAGAGTGTTTAGTGTTTACTAATGGAAGGTTGCAATTGTAGAGAATCAAGAAGATATCATAACAATATCGTCAATAATTGTGAATATTATTATTGATATATGTATATATCTAGTTTAAGAAATTAGGTTTAATGTTTATATAATTATCTCCCTATATAAGTTGTATGTCCATCACCATTATCATTATGAGATTAAATATCAATTCTTCCATCATAAGCTCTCATCAATCTAATATAGTATCAGAGAAATCAGAATCTCCGGAAGCTATGAGCACGTTAGGAGCCAAACTGTCCAAACGAACCTCTTTCAGCAAACACTTCACTATGAGCCGGTCCGCCACGTCTTTAGCCTGAATTACTGTTTGACATTTGTGGTAGACGCATTTGCGACAGTGATATGAGATTTTGATCATCGTGAAATTCTCTCTCGTTACTTAGCGAATATTCTCCTCTGTGATAAAGTTTAAATTTTTATGAAATGTAACAAACTTCTTCCTAACCAAATGATACTTTTTGTTGGCTTTTTTCAATGACGCTTCAATGTTTCGCACCAATCTATCCATTTGTTCAGGCTGAATATTGGTATTCTCACAATCCCACAAGAGAGTAACGACAAAATCTGGATCTTTTTTTGCCATAGTTACTAATGCAATGTGAATCACGGACTGATAAAAGGCCCCTATAAACTAAGAGTTTGATGATTATTCATACACGATATATAACTCAATGCCTTAAACTACATGAACTATATAAAAATTTAAAAATACTATATGAACTAAACAATTATGGTCGATTCCACTAAAACCGCACATGACGTTAACTGCAGCGTTAGCGGTTCCTGACTTAGACGACACATAGAAATTCAAAACGACATCGTTTTAGTAAATTGAATTTAAAACACCCAACGCTTCATCATTTTATTTTTAGCTTGAATTTATAATTTTTTTTTTTTTTTAAACACTCCTTCAACCTTTGTATCTTTTTCTCCATCTCGTCTCCTCAATCCATCTTTTTGTTTTTCTTTCTTATAAATTTCTTTTTTGGTTCTTCTTTTTCTCTTTCCATCTCTTTTATAAATGACTTCAATTTTTTTTTATCAGGATTCACTTTCGATCAATTAGGGTTTGTTATCAAAAGCGATTATTGAATCAAGAGGCAATATGAAAGGGATGCATTGCTTAAGTTTAGTGTTCATCTGTTTAATGACACTACAAAAAGGGTGTATTGTATCATTTAAATTGTATCACAACACTAAGTGATACTATGTTGAATTAGTTATTTATAAGTGAAACAAATATACATGCTTTAATATCAATTATAATAATTGATGTTACAATTAACTAGTTTGACATCAATTCAATAAAATTGATACAGATTTTATTAGTTTGTATCACTCTAAAAAAATTGATATTGATATATAAATTTACATCAATTAGGTAATCGATGTATTTATTAATTTTTGTTAACATCACTTCTAACAATGATGAAAAATTAACATCAATAAAAACTGATGCTGATAAAAATTGAATATAATTATGTGAATTAGCTTCAATAATAAAAACTGATGTAACTGTTTTGTTCTTTAACATCAATTTATTAAAAATGATGTTATTTTATCTTAACTTGTATTATTTAATACATTTGATATTAAATCAAACTAATTTACATCAATTAAACAATGGACATATATATGTTAAATTTTTATTATTATTATATAGTATAATATATTGTGCATGATATATATGTGGTATTCATATGTTCACTACAAAAAGGTTGATTACATCAATTAAATAGTATCACACAATTAAATAATTTTATTTTTAATTACTTATTAATAAATGATATAAAATAAGTGGTTTAACATCATTTATGGTAATTGATATTGTTATTACCTAATTTGACACATGTTAAATAAAAATTGATACAAACTTCTAATAGTTTGTATCATTTTAACAAAATTGATGCAAAATTATAAATTTACATCAGCTAAATAATCGATGTAACTAATGATTTTGATTAACATCATTTAGAAAATGATATAACATTTATATCAATTAAAACTGATGTAACTAAATTTTTTTACTTTGTCCCACATTGCTAATAGATGAAAAAGTGAAGAGAAAACATGTCTATATATTGATACTTAAAGTATCTAATATTCATATTTATTGGTGAATAAAATTATTATTTTTTATTTGATTTTAACCAATAAGATTAATTTTCTTTTTGGTTTTAACCAATAAGATTAATTTTCTTTTTGGTTTTAACCAATTAGATTTTTTGGTTTTTTTTTGTTTTAACAAAATGATTAATTATATAAAAATAAATGACATAATTATTACAATAAATTATGAAAACTCGCATAAATTTAACATCAATTATGTGTGATTATAATATTTTAAATTAGATATTTTAAATGATACAAATATTAAGTCAGTTATTGTAAATGATACAACTATTAAAATCATTTTGTAAAATTGACGCTAATTATAACATCAATTATTATAATCATCACAAATACTAACATCACTTTTAAAAATTGATGTAAAAGATAACATCAGTTTTTTGTAATTGACACATATTGAAATCGATTATAAGAATCGATGCAAAAATAAAATATATTTGCATCAGTTGATAACTAACTGATGTTAATTATTTGCATCACCACAAACAGAGTCACTTTTCTAAGTGATGTAAGATTCATTTGCATCAATTATAAGTAATGCAAATATATAAAATAAATGATATAACACACCTCTTTTTTATAGCGTGACATCACTTTTCTAAGACTGCGGAAAAGAAGAACAAAAAAAAATATAAGAGAAAAAAAAAAGATGGATGTGAGAGACGAGATGGAAAAAAAGATACAAAGGTTGAAGCGGTGATTTTTTTTAATAAATAAATATAAATTAAAAAATTAAAATATATAATTTCAAGGCAAAAATAAAACGATGACGTATTGAGTGTTTTAAATTTAATTTACTAAAACGATGTCATTTTGAATTTGCTCGTGTCGTTTTAGTGAGCAACCGCTAACGCTGTAAATAACGTCATGTGCGGTTTTGGTAGAATTGACCATATTTGTTTAGTTTAATGTAGTATTTTCAAAATTTTATATAGTTTCTGTAGTTTAAGGCATTGAGTTATACTTCGTGTATCAATAATCAACAAACTCTTAGTTTATAGGAGAATTGAACGTTTTTCACAAAACGGCGTCGTTTTGAACTTTCACGTGTCGTCCTAGTTAGCAACCGCTAACGCTACGATTAACGTCATATGCGGTTTTTTGGAATCGACCATATTTCTTTAGTTCATGTTGTATTTTCAAATTTTATATAGTTCATGTAGTTTACGGCATTGAGTTATACGTTGTATATGAATAATCCGCAAGCTCATAGTTTATAGGGGATTGAGCATTTTTTCGATTAAGAAAAACTTTCTTAAGTTTAATGAAGGCTATTTATAAACAAATGAACGTATGAGGATAAATTTGATTAATAACTTCATTTTGTGTTCTTAAATAAAATTGTCCTAAATAAAATTTAATTTAAAAAAAAACAAGGGTGATTTTAGTATATATACTTGACCAGTTAATTAAGTAAAGAGTAATAGATAAGTGAAAATTAAGTAATTAACAGAGAGAAATAAATTTTAAATTAAAAATATCCTTATTGTTTTGTTTAATTACGAAAAATGCCATTATCGAAAATACTGCTCATTTACGTTAAATCGCTAGCTAACATTATTATTATGCAATTAACGTGTTAACCATTTAGCATATAGTGTGAAAATAACATGTTAAGATATAAAATTGTCATGTTAAATGAGTTATTATATCATAAAATTATTATGTTAATCGAATTATCAGATCATAAATATAGAAAACACGATAATATAGAAATTATCATGCTAACTAATTATTATATTATAGGAAATGTAAATTATTTATTAACTAATTTGATTAACTTAACAAAATTATACCAATAATCAAGTAAGTAACTTTGTTATGATTTAAAATACGATCATTATCTGTGTTGTTGCCAAGACAAGGTTATCATGTTAGAAAATGTAATTAAATTATAAAAATAAGATTAAAATAGAGTTTTGATATATAAATTACCATAGTAAATAGTATTGACGTGAGAGAACTAATTTTGGTATTATTACATATTACCAATTGCAAATACTCAAAAAACAAAAAAACTAGTAGTTAAACACTTAAACCAATGGAAAACCAAATTACGATATTCGAAATAATGAGTCACCAATGGAGGATTATTTACAGATTAGTAGATTACAGACAACAAAAGCCTCAAGTAAAAAAGTAGTTAAACTATCTTCACCATCTCTGATGAGAGAGAGAGAGACGAAGTCCTTTAGTTGACTCCTCTCGAAGGCTGAAAAATCTGATTTTGTCCTTATTGCAATACTATTTTCTTTCTTTTCTTCTTCTTCACCATCTCTCTCATCTCGCAGATCTAAAGAAACAGAGAGATTAAGAGAAAACGATGAGAAAGGGAGAATTAACCCCTGACAGAGATCGTCAGATTGAGGAACATGAGATGCAGGAAACTCCTTTTAGTCCTGAAATAGAGAGGGTTAAGAGGAACAAGAATGTTAGAGAATACCAAAGAGAAGAAGAAGAAGAAGAAGAAGAGGAAGAAGAATCTGTGGAGGGAATATTCGAGAGCAGAGAGGTTCCTTCGTGGAAGAAGCAATTAACGATTAGAGCTTTTGTGGTTAGCTTTGCGTTAAGCATCTTGTTTAGCTTCATCGTTATGAAGCTAAACCTCACAACCGGAATCATCCCATCGCTTAATGTCTCTGCTGGTCTTTTGGGGTTCTTCTTCGTCAAGACATGGACTAAGATGCTTCATCAATCTGGTCTCTTGAAACAGCCCTTTACCAGACAAGAGAACACAGTTATTCAGACATGTGTAGTTGCTTCTTCAGGCATTGCTTTTAGCGGTAATAGAAACAAAAAACCCATCTCAAAAACTCAAACTTTTGAATCAAGATTGGTGTTTTTTTTTCTTGATTTCTGACTTTTTCATATAAAAAAAATATAAAATCTTTGAGGTCTTCTTCACACACAATTCACCTGCCCCTTAATTTCTCATTTTTCTGCTTTGTTTATTAAATTAAATTGCAACAGGAGGATTTGGGACTTACCTATTTGCAATGAGCGAAAGAATAGCAAAGCAATCAGGAGATGCTCCCCGTGGCGTTAAGGACCCTTCTTTGGGTTGGATTATAGCTTTCCTCTTTGTTGTCAGCTTTCTTGGTCTCTTCTCTGTTGTTCCTCTTCGTAAGGTTTGGTTTCTGCTTCTTCTTCTCCTTCTCCTGTGGAAACCCATAAAAGAACTTTTAGCTGATACAAATTTCAATCTGTGTTTGTAGATAATGATAATAGACTTCAAACTAACATACCCAAGTGGCACTGCAACTGCTCATCTTATCAACAGCTTTCATACTCCTCAAGGGGCAAAGCTAGCCAAGTATGAGACTTTCACTAAAGTAGCTATGACTACACTATGCTTACTAGTTTTCCAGTTTTCTGCTTCTTGACTCGTGCTCTGTGTATCAGAAAACAAGTGCGAGTGTTGGGAAAATTCTTCTCCTTAAGCTTCTTCTGGGGTTTCTTCCAATGGTTCTTTACTGCAGGGGAAAATTGTGGGTTTAACAGTTTCCCTACTTTTGGACTCCGAGCGTACCAATACAAGTAAGCATTACGATATTACCTGACACATTGTCTTTGGCACATAAGCTGTGGTTTCGGTTCCCTTTTTGATTGAACTCGATGTTCGACAGGTTCTACTTTGATTTCTCTGCAACATATGTGGGTGTTGGTATGATATGCCCATACATTATCAACATATCTCTTCTTTTGGGTGGAATTCTCTCTTGGGGACTAATGTGGCCTCTCATTGAAACCAGAAAGGGGGATTGGTTCCCTTCTAGTGTTGACTCTAGCAGCATGAGTGGTCTTCAAGCTTACAAGGTAAAATCCTCGCATCAACTTACTTTCCTATACGCCGCCTTTTGCTGAAACGATTGTTCTTTCGCTTCTTCAGGTGTTCATAGCTGTTGCTATGATCCTAGGAGATGGTCTTTACAACTTTTGCAAGGTGTTGACCCGAACCCTTTCAGGACTATTGACGCAGATCCGAGGTAAAGCTGGTTCGAGAACCTCTTTATCACGCGAAGAAGAACCTCCTGCTTCACCATTGACCCCAAAGATATCTTATGACGACCAACGTAGAACTAGATTCTTCCTTAAAGACCAAATACCTTCATGGTTTGCTGGTGGAGGGTATGTGGTTATAGCTGCTGTATCTACAGCTATACTCCCTCAGATGTTTGCTCAGCTGAGATGGTACTACATTTTTGTCATCTATATCTTTGCCCCTATCTTAGCTTTCTGCAATGCTTATGGAGCCGGGCTCACCGATTGGTCACTAGCATCAACCTATGGAAAACTCGCCATATTCACAATCGGAGCATGGGCTGGTTCAGACCATGGAGGTCTTCTTGCAGGCTTAGCGGCTTGTGGAGTCATGATGAACATTGTATCTACAGCTTCAGACCTGACGCAGGATTTCAAGACCGGTTACCTAACATTGTCATCTCCAAGGGCCATGTTTGTGAGCCAAGTGATTGGAACAGCTATGGGATGTCTTGTTTCTCCTTGCGTGTTCTGGCTTTTCTACAAGGCGTTTGATGATCTCGGCCTGCCAAACAGCGAATACCCTGCACCTTTTGCTACTGTGTACTGAAGTATGGCGAAACTCGGGGTTGAAGGTGTTTCGTCTCTACCAAGAGACTGTCTTGTGCTGTGCTACGCTTTTTTCGGTGTAGCCATCCTTATAAACCTAATAAAAGACGGTCTTGGTAACAGATGGGGAAGGTTTGTTCCTCTTCCCATGGCAATGGCTATACCGTTTTTCTTAGGGCCGTACTTTGCAATTGACATGTGCGTGGGGAGTTTGATTTTGTTTGTCTGGGAGAGGGTAGATGCACCAAAGGCTGAAGCTTTTGCAACAGCAGTGGCTTCTGGTTTGATCTGTGGAGATGGGATCTGGACTTTACCAAGCTCAGTGCTTGCTATAGCTGGAGTTAAACCTCCTATTTGCATGAAGTTTCTCTCATCTGCAACTAATCACAGAGTGGAGAAGTTCATCCACGGATCCGCTTAGTTTTTTTTGAAGCCCAATGATCTGCTGAGAAGAAATGTGTAATGACATTTCAGTTTTGAAAACAATGATAAAAAAGTGTAATGCCTTTGACACTCGTGTAGATAGAAGAGAGACGATATGTTGTATTAGAATGCGCAAACATGATTTATACATAGCTCGGCGAAGACATACTTTCAAAACATGATGAGTAAAATAATCCTGTTCTTGTTTTTCTGCAACATAATCACCAGTCTTGTAAACAGAACATAAGTTCCATAACTAAATGAGCTAGAAAGTAGAAACTGTTCATTCTCATTCTCACAGCAAAAGAAACAACAGACCTCTATATCTCTTCTGGGAACAAAGTTCTTTAATCCTTTGAGGATGATTTCTTCTTTGAAGTACCAGATCCAGATGTTTTCTGCTCTGCTTTCTTGAATAAGTTAGCTACAGTAGCTTGAACGAGCTTACCGTCTCTGCTGTTTGATTTTTCCTTTCTAGCTGAAAGTTCGGTAAGCAACTTGCCTGCTGATGCAGTAGTACCAGCTTGGACTTCCTCACGACCTCTTGTTGAAGAATCAGGTTCCAACGGAGGTTTCTCATCTTCTTCATCAGAAGTATTGCCATCACTTTCACCTGATGAGTGTTCTGGAGAAGTCTCTGCAAAACTGTGGAAACAGTTTACAGAAAGGCTATTAAACCTGATACTACTTACATAAGAGAAAACTAAGGGTCTTGAACAGGAGAATGAAACACAGAAGTCACATAGAGGCAAACGTATAGAAAACGAGTGAAATAATCAAGGATAACACAGAAAACTAGGCAGCATCATAGAGATAGTAACAAATCAAATGAACAGGAATGTGATTCCCCAGAAGCAATCTAATAACTCATCAAAGTCCACTGCACATACTTTAAACCTCACTAGCTCAAAAGAGTGCGTTTTAAGTGAAGAGGTCGAAAGGATCATTACTTGAATTTCTTCCCAGAATTCCTCTGAGACTGTCGAACTGGTGTCACTTGAACTGGCGTCAATTGAATCTTATCGTCAAGAAATTCTCCATCTTCAGATAAAAACTCCTCCATTACAACTTCAGGTGAGTCTGTCTCTGTTGGTTGGCTACCAGTTTCAGGAGTCGCCAGCGCCTTGACCGAATCTGCTGCTCCTGCACCGCCTCGGAAATCAAACTCAGTTTGCTCTGCCTGAAACAAACAGCTCTCTCATCATATGAACATCTATCTATCTCTGTGGCAAACTAGGCTTGAGAAAATGTAAATTAGCTGAAATGTATCAACCTGAGACAGTTCTTTAGGGAAATCAAGGCGGGCTTCTTCAGGATTTTCTTCTTTTGTCCCAATCCACCATGATTCAGAGAACACAATCTGTGTGACATTATCAAATCCTCAAGAATCAAGAAACAGAAAGACAGAGAGAGAGAGAGAGAGATTGAGGACTATAAAGTGGGAAAGCAGAAGAGACTGACCATGTTATCAAAATAGTCATCGCACAAGACGTTTTTGCCTCCTCTAGAGAATTGGAGAGTCAAGTATTTGTTCTTGGGATACAAAATCGTTCCAAAGAGTTTCATGCGACCCTAAAAGAACAACAATTTCGAAGATTAAAGCAGCAGAAGGATCAATGGTAATGATTCCTCAACATTGAGAAACGTAGTGACCAAATTAGGCTTAGGGAAAACCAACCTGGGGGAAATTGAGGTAGAGGACGGGGTTTTTGGTGGACAATCGATCGAGATCGCCGATGGTGGCGCCGGCGATGGGAGCGAGAAGTCCAGGGAAGGAGAAGAGGAACCGATTCTTGCGCTGCGACTTGCGGATGATGTCGGTGCCGTGGTGTTTCAGCACTTGCTTTGAAGGTTTGAGAGAGGAAAGGCATCTCGTCGGAGAATCGGAGAGCAAATTGTTTTCGAGAGCTAGGGTTTTCAATCTCTTCCTCTGCTTCGACTCTGCATCGTCTTTATCTCCTCCTCCTCCTCCTCCTCCTTTCTTCGACGATGAAGCTCGTACCATTACTACTCTTAGTGAGATTTCTTCTTCTTCTTCTCCTTATGTCAGTCAACTTAACATAAAAAAAAAATAACTTTTAAAAATATATAAAAAAGGGCATTAAGAAAACAGAATCTTCTTCGATCCTTTTTCTCTTTCTCTCTTTCATTCATTTCTGGGCTTCGATCTGATCTCTCTCAAACCCGTGAAAGAAAAAAAGAAGCTTCTTTTCGATCTCACCATTGTTTTTGCGTCTGAAAGGTAGCATCTTTACTCTAACCCATTGTTGAAGATTTATTCATTGAATGATTGCAGAAGAGATAGTCTCTGGACCAGATCTCATTGAAGGCCTCTGTATTTGATTAAGTAGTTGAATTTCATATCGATCCTAGTTTGATCATCTTACTCGAGTAGCTGCTACCGCTAATATTCAGGCTAATCAGAATTGTGTCCTAATCGTAAGCTTATCAATGAGGATACAAACTACGAGATCAAGGAGGTTGAATCGAAAGAGATTGTTCAGCACATTGAGGAGAGATGAATCAAAGAAATTCAACTGGATTGTACTAGGTTCGTTGAACATTGCAATGTTTAACAAGGTCAAGAGAACATACGCAGAGAGACATTATTGTGCATTCCAAAAGCTACTAATCTAATGAATATGCAAAGTGCTAGCTATGGAGCAGATTGATGGTATTGAGCCTCTTGAACCACTTTGATTTTCTCTTTTCTCTCCGTGTTCACTTCTTGTTTCACTCATCTTTCTCTTCTTGCTCTTATTTCTATCCAATCCGAAGCAGCTCGGCGGGGATACATTAGACTCTCTCGGTGACTGTAGAGCATAGATCTGGTTCTGGAGAAGACACACCTTGTGAAAATGTTCATCCCTCATCTTAAGCAAGGATCTTGCGAGCCTCACTGCTTCTTTTTTCCATGAACAGCGCTTCGGTGGCGAGCTCGCGGTTCTCTTCCAAGAGAGCTGTGAGTTTGTATCCAAACAGACCAAAAGGAAGAAGAAACAGTGTTGAACTGGAAAGCAGTTGTTACAGGGAATGGTCCTTGAGTGTTTCTTGGATTGGCAATATGTCAAAGGCATTGCTTCATACCAAGCCACAATGTCTTGTCAAGATAATTGGTTGGATAGAGAAGAAGAGAAAGCAGAAGCTATCAAGAGGAAGCAGAATGTCTTGGTGGTCTTTGAGTTTTATATATGTCAGATAACAATGAACACTTTCTTAAGTATTGACTTATTGTGTCTCAGTTATAGCTGAAAAACAAATTTAAACATCAAAATCACATTTTATTGAAACGCATACACAGAAGAAAAAACAAAACTTGGCTTTACCAACCAAAAGAGAGATTGTGAAAACATTCCTTAGTGTTAGCTTTTGAGTAATTGAAATACAAAGTGGGAGGGACTACATTAAACTCTAATTTACCAAGAAGAATTATCAAAACAACCGACGTTTGTTGTCAAGTCACAAGCCTACTAAGATCCTTGGTGTTTTTGGACATGACATGGGGACCTTTGTGCTGTTTGATCTCTGATGATCTGGCTCCAATGGTGAAAAAGGTCTGATGCGGAATTGCAGATTCTGCGGTCTTTGTGCCTTGTGAGATGCGCAAGCCTCTCCATGATCCGCCTCGTTTCAGGATCTGTTGAGCTGATTGGGAAACCGATGAGCAGAGAGAGAGTGTCCACGCAGATAGATGTCTCTTCTTTAGCCGCGAGAAGTCCTTTTGCGTTGGCCACGTCTGCCGATTTCTTTGCTATATCGAACAGCTCCAACGTCTCCGCCGCGTTCTTCTCCACGGCTCGACAGTATTTAGGGTTTCCAGAGACTTTCAGAGGCGACGGCTTCTTCATCTGCAGAGGCCTTGATGTTGTTATTGTTGTTGAAACAGACTTGCAAACGCCTCCAGGCGGGTTCTTCAAGTTTTTCTTAATCCCTTTTGATTTAGGGTTTTGAGAAAGTTTCTTCGGCAGAGCCAGAGGGGATTGCTTCTTCTTCGCAAGGACAGGCCTCGCAGCAAAAGACTTGCAACCACCATCAGCCTTCTCTGTTGCAACCGCAAGATTCTTCTTCGTCATCATCATCATGTGTTGCTTTTCGCCGTTTGATTATCCAAGAGAGTGAATTTGGAAAGAGGCAATTGAAGAAGCTACGGGTTTCAGGCTTTTGGAAAGAGAGAGAGAGAGTGAATCACAGATATTATATAGAGAGCGTAGAGAGTCGTCGAAAACAAAAAAAAAGGAAATAAAGGAAGTTTCCTTCGACCCCAAGACTCTCACCAAGGCTCGTCGAACAAAGTATATCCTTTTTTCTTCGCCGGAGGGTAAATGCGTCCGGATCAATATTTCAACGGTAATAATTTATCATATATTGGGTTATATTGTATTTTGTATATACTTCCGGAGACAATTTAGCATTTATTAGAAATTAAAAAAAAAACACTCTTTCGTCAGTTTCTCTCTTAATCCGTTCCTCTGTTTCCCGACAAAAACAGAGGAAATAAACAGAGAGAAAACAGAGCCACGGGATGTTTGTTTCAGTTCTCTGGTAACACGAACTAAAGAAGAATTGGTTTTTTCGAACTAAAATTAACAATATGAACTTATATTATCTAATATTCATCTTTTATTACAGTATGTTTGACAAAGTCTTCTCCAATCCACCAACCATTTCATTGCAAGGCCACAAAATTCTTGCATGTGTACACGAAAATTCAAAGAGAAACACAAAGTTTCAACAAGCTATTTAATTAGTTACACCTCAATTATTTATTTGCTCGGTCACAGAGCTTCAACTCCCAAGTGGCTGCCTCACTGAGTTGCATCATCTTCGTCACCTCAATCTCTCTCACAACAACTTCACATCCTCTTCACTCCCTTCCGAGTTGAGCAGCAATCTCAACAGACTAGAGGTTTTGTCTCTTTCCTCTAATGGCTTCATAGGTCAAGTTCCTTCTTCATTTAGTAACCTAACATGGTCATCCCATTTGTTGGATCTCTCACAAAACGAGCTCACTGGTAGTTTAGAAAGAGATTGTTCAGGACATTGAGGAGAGATGAATCAAAGAAATTCAACTGGATTGTACTAGGTTCGTTGAACATTATTGCTATGTTTAACAAGGTAAAGAGAAACATACGCAGAGAGACATTATTGTGCATTCCAAAAGCTACTAATCTAATGAATATGCAAAGTGCTAGTTATGGAGCATAGCAGACGATTTGGTAAACGGATTGATAGTATTGAGCCTCTTGAACCACTTTGATTTTCTCTTCTTCTCTCCATGCTCACTTCTTGTTTCACTCATCTTTCTCTTCTTGCTCTTATTTCTATCCAATCCGAAGCAGCTCGGCGGGGATACATTAGACTCTCTCGGTGACTGTAGAGCATAGATTTGGTTCTGGAGAAGACACACCTTGTGAAAATGTTCATCCCTCATCTTAAGCAAGGATCTTGCGAGCCTCACTGCTTCTTTTTTCATGAACAGCGCTTCGGTGGCGAGCTCGCGGTTCTCTTCCAAGAGAGCTGTGAGTTTGTATCCAAGCTTGGCGGTTTCTTCTACAGCTACTTCTTTCTCCATGTCAAGCAACATTACAAGCTTCTTTAGCAACTCAATCGTCTTGGAAGCTTCTTGCAACTTTTCTTCTCTGCGTTGTATCTCTTTCTGCGAGATGTCTTTCTCCAGATTTGCAGCCATGAGCTGCGAGGCTAACTCGTCGATTCTCTGCTGCTTATCACAAGCGGTGATGGCTTGCATCTGTTGAAAGGACAAGATGCTCTCGGCTTCAGAACTGACGTCAGTATCATTGGAATCAATGTTGTGAGAATCTACAAGGTTTTGTGGTTTGGAGTAATTGAAACGGTCCAAGAGAGTGGCGTAACCATCGTAGAGATCTTGACAGAGGGAGAGAAGGAGAGGACGTCTCTGGGAAAACCATTCAGCACCGGTTTGGTTTTCTTCAAGAGCAGAGACGCGCATCACTTGCATCCGAGACTCGAGCTCTGTGTTTTTTGATTATTTTTTTTTTTATTTTAATTTTTTTTATATTTTTATATATAGAGAGAAAGAGACATAAAACACACAAAAAGTAAAGCTTGAATCTTTGAAGAGGAAGGTTAGTGTACCAGAGAGAGATGGCAATTGTGGAAGAGGAGGCTGAGAGGCATCCATGAAAACTGGTGTTCAAACCGAAAGGCAGAGAGAAACAGAGGAGCTTAAGGAAAATCAAAAAACCATATAAAGAAAGAATAGCAATCAGTGAGAGATGATTTCGACATTAATGGACTTTGAATAATCAACAGAGAGAGAGAGAGAGAGTTGATTTGCTGAATCAGCAGATAGAGCATAAAATTAGCAGTGAAATCCGCCTAATTCAAAATTTGTAAATTTTCCCATTAAACACAAAATTAAAAATCCATTATTATTATGAATATAACCATAAATACCATAAAGATGAGAGGCAAAAACGTCACCGTCTCTCATCTATCTATACGAGAGTGATCAAAGGAAATATAGATGAGAGGCAAAAACTCACTGTTGTTGGCGTCAAAACCAACTTTCATAGTTTCAAGTTGCCCAAGAAATCAGAAATGTCTCATCTGTTTCAGCTCTTGAAAAAAGCTCCATACTCTAAAATCTCAAGCACCTTCACTTGACAAACAAGATAACATCTCCTCCTCCTCCTTCACAATCTTCCTCTTCTTGTTCTTAGCTAGGGATGCAATGAAAGCGCATGCATCTCCGCATCTATTTGTTACTCTGTGCACAAGACCCTGAAACCAGAGACCAATTTGATATGTACGGTATACACTAACAAGAGAAAAGAATCTCAACTAGGGAAAACAAAAAAAAGAATCTCGGTGAAAAGGAACTGATAATAATACCTTGGTGACTAAATAAATGAAACGCCTGATTTATATATATGATCACAAGTTACAACCAAGATACCATATACAAATTACATCTTCAATGGCTTCTCCTGCTCCACAAATTTTCCAGAGAAGAATCAAATTAGCAGATAGAGACAAAAAAAAAAAAAAAACACAGATGAGGTTTCGTATAGCAAGAGCCAAGAAATACATACCGTTACTATTATGGGAGCCACCTTTCTGTATGACACAAGCCTGGCTAAAGAAGGCGTGAGCCTCAGGTAAGCAACAGTTTAAACTTAAAGATCCAACAGTTGTACCTTTTTTTTTTAGCCATAGATTCATTATATGAAAAAAAAAAAAAAGCATCTCCTATAAAATACTAACCTGAGCTCTAATTGATCTCCTCTATTTACATTGAGCAGTTGCGGTCAAGCGTTTTGCACCTCCATTTAAAGAAGGAAAGTCTCGACATCATTTCATCATAGCGAAGCTTTTCTAAGTTACATTGTTTTTTTCCCCTTCGAGGTTGCTTGATTTGCACTAAACTTGGAACATAAGAGCACACTTGTGGTAGCAAACAGTTTTTCTCCGTACGTTCTTCGAGATCCACTAGCTTTGCGTGTCCACCCTCTTCCTTCATAATGCAAACTGTGTGGCAATTCCACCTTTTACCAAAAAACATGGCGACTTTCTTCACCTCGTCAATATAGAAACTCCCAAATGAAAGCCGAGTGGCCATGCCATCAGGGAGTGGTGATAATAAATTCGGATCAAATGCCCAGAACATGCTCCACGACATCTTTTCGGCCTCAATCCTAGTCGTCATCCATATCTCAAAGCATCCGTCGTACGCACATAAAGCCGCAAGCTTCTCTTCTCTAACACAAGATAGAGTCATAAAGTCGGGACTCCCAATTCCATTCGGCAGAGGCAGAAGCGGCCCAAATCTCTCTCTTGTATAATCAAAACAGATTATGTGGTTGGCGTCTGAGTTCTTTTTTGTAGCAAACCAGTAAGTGTTTGCCTTGAGAGACACGCCAGGTTTATACGTTTGTATACGCCAACATGGACTCACATTAAGAGTCGTCCATAAACCAGAGTCAAAATCGTATATTTCATACCATACAAACTCGTTCCAACGTTCAAAAAAGTAAAAGTCTATAAACCTCAATACTTTGTAGTTACGACAACATCTGTTATCCTCGTATCCGAGAGCGTAACTGAACATGTTAATGTTAGGCCGTCGCGGTTCGCATAGGAAGTGAGGATATCTGATTTCGATCCACCTTGTTTGTCCCCAATATGGATTCCAAAGCACAACTTTAGTATCATCGTCTTTCAAGATGCATAACAATAACCCCTCGCAATGAAAGACATGAGATATTTGGCTTGTTCGTCAAGGCAAGTTAGTTTACCTTTATGCTCTATAGACAAATCATCGAAGACGCTCATTGAATAGAGATTGTCTTCCATCCTCACGATCATCCGAGACTCCCCTTCGTTTTCTGGAGGGAAAGCCTTACCAAAGTGCATTTTGCTCCGACCTTTCGATAGAGTGTTCCCCTTTCTGCAAGTTAATCGCACTGCTCTCATAGGTTTTAAGGGAACCCTAGAGAAAATCTCCTCCACTAAATCGCTTGGAAGATTAGTGATCATCATTTTCGTTTTTTCAAGTTGTAACAAAGGGTTTTCTCTGATTTCTTGCGGAAGGGTAGAAGGCTGGAAAAGTGAAAACGATTAGCTACATATATAATTGAAGAAGAAGATTCAGAAACCCTAAATGGAGCTGGGCCCAATGGTGGGCTTTAGAATTTAGTCGGTCTTTTAATTATTTTACTGAATGAGATGGACACTCGCCGAAAATTGTATACTCTTGCACAAGTATATCGTATATCCTTTATAATTAACTAAAATATTTTCGATTCTAAAATCACAAAGAGATGGAATTGAGCTTGTACTCAAAATTTGTCGATCTTTGTGAAACGAATTTAAAATCACAACGATCAACAAATTAAATATACTTTTTGTAAGTTTTTAATCAACAAATTAAAATCACAAAGATCAACAATCAAATTGTGATCTCTATGATTATAAATTCTTCAAGTTCAAAATTACAAAAAAATATATTTAATTTGTTGATCTTTATGATATTAAATTCGTTTATAAATTAATTCCATATTCATCTATTGTCTTGGTCTGAGAGCAAGAGTTGTACTCATATTAGTTTGCAGTTTTCTTTTAGATTTGTAGATTAAATCAAAAATATTTTATTGACTAAAATATTAGGAAAAAAGAATATTCCTTCTATTTCATTTTAATTGTCGTTAAAGATTTTTTCACATATATTAAGAAAACAATTCATTTTTTTATCCTTTATAAATGCAATATATAATATGATTTTAATAGTTAATTAATGATATAAATGAATATCGATAAAAGATGAAAATTTATTAAAAATCTGAACTGAAGATATAAAACGACACTTCAAATGAAATAAAATTTAAGTTCTAAAACGACACCAAATATTAAATGGATGGAGTAGCTTTAATTTTTCCTTTCTTTTTTTGTTGTTTACATAGAAAATAGATATAACGAGAATGAAACCATTTTGTTATTTTTTCTGATTATTTTGTTACACTTTATATTTTTTTTTGTATATTAACTTACAAATGTTCGACCAAACACAATGTTCTTGAAATGTTACATAAATAGATTCAAAGCAAGACCGTTGAAATCTCATTAGAGATGTTTTGATAGTGAGTATTTAGGCTAAAAATATATATTTTGTGTGTTTGATTTGAATCCAAAGAATTTAATTTGCAGAAACGATGGTTCAAAACAATCTCATGTTATTTGTAACCTTATAGAGGCGAATACACTTTCATCACATAAATTTGATCTAAACTGCGTCTTAGTATACCAAGATTCGATTTCAACTAGATTTTGGTATATAAAAAAAATTGTGTGTTTTAAGGCTTATGGTATTGATGGATTGATTGATTTCATTTGTGGATTTTGTTTCATAATCGAATTGTTGATACCAGAACTGTCTAATAATATTTATATATTACAAAGTTTTTTGAAATAATTTTATAAAAGAAAACCCACGCGCTAAAACCTAGTATATAACTAAAAAGTAATAACCATAAAGCATATCATACTCAAATCGCAAGCAAGAGTGGCAAAACATCAAATATCCAAACACTCACACACTTGTGATAACTTGAGTCAGTACAGTACAATGGTAATTATATTATTTTAAGTCACTCTTTGACAACTATTAGTCTGTCTATCTGTCTTACACTAATCACAATTGTTTATCCGTTTTGCCATTGCTTATTCAAATAACACATGGCATAGTTTTAAGTTTTAACCATAGTTTTAACCATTGCTTATCAAGGGCATAAGACAAATGAGTTCCCCATTTAGCCTAATATAGTTAGTAATATATCACAGTCAAATTTAAAGAAACTACGACTCAAAACAGAAATTTTTTAACCTTTAGTAAGTAAACTCTTACTCAAAACAGAAATGCTTTAACATATCCATTTTAGTGATAATCACTGCTACCACAGCAACACTTTGCGTTATTGATTGAGCTTGATCAAATGCAGCTTGGCCAGTACTGCTCATTTTCAGGCCCCCACATCTATCAGTTCTTCAACTGTGTTGTAGTAGTAATCAAGATCATGGTTCTCCCGGACTTCCATTGTCATGTTTTTGGCTTATACAGATGTATGTTGTTTCAAAATTTAGTCTATTTGATATCAAAGGTCAACATACTTTGTGAATACAAATTTTATATAAAAACTTAAGATAGAGTGTACTAAACTTAATATTAAAACTGATGTTTAACTAGAGTTTAGATACTATTTGAGGGAGTCAAAAAGTGTATTGACGATACCTATGTGCAGGTTCGACTCCATCTCAATCAGATTTGATGGAAAAAAAGCTAGTGCAAATTCTTATAAAACTGTAGAAAACAAAATAAAAATCCCTTATAAATATAACTAAAACCCATAAAACATCTCATACACAGAGGATAAGAGTGGCAAAACATCAAATATCAAAACACTCACAAACTTGTCACAATTTCAGAAAGTACACAAAACACGAGATCAGTAGACATTAGAAAAAGTCTTGGAACGCAAACATGATTCACATTTATTTGGGGATAGAGAGACCCATCATATATAGCTTATAAGAGAGCTGAATCGAATCAGCAGTAGAACATGACACGCTTCACATTATCATAGCGAAGGCATCAAGCTCAACGGTTTACATTGAGCAGTTGTTCAAGCGCTTTGCACAAGGAAAGTCTCGACTTCATTTGATCATAGCGAAGCTTTTCTAAGTTACATTGTTTTTTCCCCTTCGAGGTTGCTTGATTTGCACTAAACTTGGAACATAAGAGCACACTTGTGGTGGCAAACAGTTTTTCTCCGTACGTTCTTCGAGATCCACTACCTTTACGAGTCCATCCTCTTCCTTGATAATGCAAACTGTGTGGAAATTACACCTTTTACCAAAAAGCATGAAGACTTTCTTCACCTCGTCAATATAGAAACTATTATATGAAAGCCGAATGGCCATGAGTGGTGATAATAAATTCGGATCAGATGACCAGAAGTTGCTCCACGACACCTTTCCGGCCTCAATCCTAGTCGTGATCCATATTGAAAACCAGCTGCCGAACGCATATATAGCCGCAAGCTTCTCTTCTCTAACACAAGATAGAGTCATAAAGTCGGGACTCCCAAATCCATTTGGCAGAGGCAGAAGCGGCCCAAATCTCTCACTTGTATAATCAAAACAGATTATGTGGTTGGCGTCCGAGTTCCTTTTTGTAGCAAACCAGTAAGTGTTTCCCTTGACAGACACGCCAGGGTTGCAAGATCTTATACGCCAATATGGACTCACATCAAGAGTGGTCCATAAACCAGAGTCAAAATCGTATAGTTCATACCATACAAAATCGTTCCAACGACTACAACAGAAAAAGTCTATAAACCTCAATATTTTGTAGTTACGACAACATCTCCTATCCTCGTATCCGAGAGCGTAACTGAACATGTTAATGTTAGGCCGTCGCGGTTGGCATAGAAAGTGAGGATATCTGATTTCGATCCAACTTGTTTGTCCCAAATACGGATTCCAAACCACAACTTTAGTATCATCGTCTTTCAAGATGCACAACAATAACCCATCGCAATGAAAGACATGAGATATCTTGGCTTGTTCGTCAAGGCAAGTTAGTTTACCTTTATGCTCTATAGACAAATCATCGAAGACGCTCATTGAATAAAGATTGTCTTCCATCATCACGATCATCCGAGACTCCCCTTCGTTTGCTGGGAGGGAAGCTTTCCCAAAGTGACCTTTCGATAGAGTGTTCCAGTTTCTGCAAGTTAATCGCACTACTCTCATAGGTTTCAAGGGAACCCTAGAGAAAATCTCCTCCACTAAATCGCTTGGAAGATTGGTGATCATCATTCTCGTTTTTTCAAGTTGTAACAAAGGGTTTTCTCTAATTTCTGATTTCTTGCGGAAGGTAGAAGACTGGAAAGTAAAAACGATTAGCTACATATATAAATTGAAGAAGACTCAGAAACCCTAAATGGAGCTGCGCCAATGATGGGCTTTAGAATTTAGTCGGTCTTTTAATTATTTTACTGAATGAGATGGACACTCGCCGAAAATTATATACCTCCACAAGTATATCGTATATATACTTTATAATTAACTAAAATATTTCGATTCTATAATAAACAAAGAGATGGAATTGAGCATGTACTCAAAATTTGTTGACCTTTGTGAAACGAATTTAAAATCACGAAGATCACAATTTGATTGTTTGAGGGAGTCAAAAAGTGTATTGATGATACCTATGTGCAGGTTCAAGTCCATCTCACTCATTTGGTGAAGAACAGCAAGTGCAAATTATTATAAAACTGTAGAATACAAAATAAAAATCCCTTACAAATATAACTAAAACCCATAAAACATCTCATACAAAGAGCAAGTGTGGCAAAACATAAGTATCAAAACACTCGCAAACTTGTCACAATTTCAGAAAGTACACACAACACGAGATCAGTAGACATTAGAAAAAGTCTTGGAAAGGAAACATGGTTCACATTTATTTGGCGATAGATAGAGAGACCCATAATAGCTGATAAGAGAGCTGAATCGAATCAGCAGTAGAACATGACACGCTTCACATTATCTTTGAGTGCTGGGAGTGGTCTCACTGCAGCGTTCACGTTAGGACCACGAGTGTTTCTACCACCCATTCCACCTCCACGCGCCATGCTCCCGCTAGCCATCGAGCCACTGTCTGAGGTTTCTGGCTCCATGTAAAACCGAGCCCTGAACGCTGCTAGATGAGCGTAGTACGCAGGTGGCACTACAAAATTCCAACAAACATAAACTCATTACTCAAATGTTCTAATTCTCTATATCAATAACCATACCAATAAAATCTAATCAAAGAGCAAAGAAAAAAACTCACCAATAGATACAGAACGAGTGCACCTAGCATACCTGCACAACTCAGAAAGTAATTCAATTGTTTTATGAGTCTACATCTGTTTTCATATCTTTAAATTCTATAATAATAATGACAGGTGACAAAGAACAAATGAACCTTACGTGTAGCATAGGTTATTGGTCAGAGATTGGAGTCCATCTGCAGTAAAGTTGTTCTCATCCCAAAGAACGTGGTAATGAGCAGGTCGAGAAGTACCCTGTTCATGGAATTTTGATTTTAAGCACTTGATAAAGTTGAGATTATAGCTGCTTTTTTTCTTCTAATTATTGATTTTACCTGAATACCGGCATGGCTACAGAGATAAAAGTCAAACTCCGTAGGGTGACAGATTTTGGAATCCACAACAGTACCTACAATGGGGACAAAACATGTAACAAAGTTTTAAACCAATACAATGGATTTGCTGCCTAATTAAATGTGCACGCACACTAGTCTCACCTGGTAAAATGTTTCCACTTCTATCAACAGAATGACGATCATTGTGGTTGTTAGCAAAGAGCCTTGTGTGATGGCGCTTTTGTACGACCACAAACGTGACAGGTGGCTGATAACCTGCTTCCAGCGAAGCGCATGCCTGAAATGGTTGGAAATTAAAATCACGTTAACCTTAAGACAACTACTAGCACCCAACACAAGTCATTTATTAGATGCAACTCTTACCTTGCGGATGGCATCGAGCTCATAGAGCAAAACTTGGTAAAATTGTCCTTCGCTGACTCCATCCCTGTGGCATGTTACAATATAATACATCTTTAGCGAGAAATATACACAGTTGTGTAGTTAAGTATGCACCAAAAGTACAGGTTAATACCTGTAGAATATGATCCTTAACGGCTTATGCCCAGTTGATCTACGGAAGGCTATCAGGAGCTCCCTGTTCCAAAGTTAGAGGGAAGACACATAAATCTGTTACTTGCGATCAAGCTGAAACTACAAACTGATTAGGAGTAGAGTTAATAACATCGAGACGTACTTTATCATGCCACCAGTCACCACCCCTTTCTGAGGATCCTTCCATTCTTTGAACAGATCCTGAATGAGCTCCTGTCTATGCGCTTGAGCACAAACCAATCCAGCATATTTGGTAATCTCAGGCCAGTCCTGAGACGCGACAACCTAAAAGAGCAAAATTTTATATTGTCAAACAGAGAAACCATGGAGATCAAATAAAGCACGGTTTCACAGAACTAGATGTTGAAAGAGAGTCTTACAGCAGCAATGGACGGGCTTGAATCCTCTCCAGGATGAGGATGGGTTACATCAGCACCAAAGATTATGGTGGGACGATCACTGACTAGAGGAATTCGCCTTGATAAGGCATCAACGAGCACTGTATTCCTGCCTCCAACTTTGACATTAATCTTCAAAGCAACATTAGCCATATATTGTTTGCTCATCTTAAAGACATGTTTAGTCAGGCAACACTGAGAAACAATGCCTAGTTCAGTCTCACAGATGCGCTTCAGATCACCTGCAATGGATATTTGAAAGATAAATAATGATTAAGAAGCCTGTTTGTATGCAAAACAGACACTAAAGCGTCCTAGAACATGGCTCATACCATATAATGATCCATTATTGTCTGGCAGAATGACAATAAGGAGATCAATCTCTTTTCCCTGAGCGAGCTTGGCTGTGGCATCATGATATCGAGTTTTCAAGACCTTCTCAACTTGCTCAGGGCGAGCACTGACTGGTGGAAGGACTGGATCCGGATTAAATGCCTGCAGGTAAGAAATAATCCAAATTTCAAGGTATGAAAGGTTAATAAATTGATCAAGTTGTGCTTTACAAGACTTACCATGCCAGATACGTGGCACATCTGAGCAAGTTCCTGACAGAAAGTACGTGCTAGATTGTCCGGCACTTGCCTAGAGAAGTTGATGCAGATCCAGTTATTCACTGTTCCGCCATTGATCATTTTCTGCACACACAACCATATAAGAGAACAGAATTACAGAAAAATATGCACAAACACTAGGCAAAAAAATGTTAATAACCATTTCAGCAAGTTACCTTATTCATCATGTTCCACTGACCAACTTGAGGCAGACAAGTCCCTTCCCTTCCAGAATCATGGTACTTAAGCTGCAAAATTAACAATTGACTCACATTAAAACTCTAATTTAGTTATAAACATAAAAAAAAGGGAAATCGGAATAGCAAAAGGGACAGTTACTATACCCATGGAGGAGGCAGAATTCGAGCCTCAACAGAAGCAAGTGTCGCACTTATCTTGATGCCAAACTCCTTAGCATAGGGATCTTTAGCATAATCATTGAGCTCTACCGTCTAGGCAATCAGAAAACATCAAATCATGTTAGAAATAAACAACAGAGTCTTCAACAACATATGAACACTGCACCTACGGCTACGGCTGACAAAACTCGAGTGATAAAATATATCTACAGGTAAGCAGGCAGCTCGAGTAAGAGCAAAACTCTGAAAATGCGACATGCCTCACTATTTATCAACTAAAGGCAACATCTAGTAAGAAAATCAGTTGCTTCAAGGAAACACATAAAGCCAAGCAAGAAGAAACAGGCTCTACGCTATCCAACCAAAATGAGCCTTTAACCATGCATTTATATATGTATTAAAACAGTTTGCAAGAGAGACTTGCAATAGCATTCAAGTGAAAAGGAAAACAAAATATCCAACATAAAAAAAACATACCCGCAAGATATCTTTTTCTCGTTCTTGGGGGCGCTGACAAGTCACCTTCAGCAAAGCAGTTATCTGTCTCTCGTTCAACCTTTTTGATTACCTCTGACCCTCAACAATCTTGCAGACCTGTAGAACATCAGTTTATTAGCATATGAATTTTTTGTGAGCTAACAATAGTTTATGATTAATTTTGAAGGTACCTCCATTGGTAGGTAATTTGGCCTGTTAGAATTCCCAACTTGCAAGCATGGTAGCTGCGTGTGCTGAATGCGTAAGCCATATGTTTCATAGAAGTATTCTACTACAGATTTCTGGGTATTTCTTTCTTCGACAGGAAACCTGCAGAGTACAATGCAGAAAAGAAACATAAACTTCTCCTGATTCAGCATTCACGAAATAAGAATTAGCAAACCAAGCTAAAACAAATACGCACGTCAGTTCTCGAGTGGCCACAGCAGTCAAGCCAGAAATACGGTACTTTCGGCGCATGTTTCCTCTATGGGTCACCTCAACCTTGACACCTCTAAGGGCCTTCTTTATCTGTTAACAGAACAAGATTTAGAATCAGTAAAAACAAGATGGTGAAGAACGCAACATTTCACTTCAGATATAGAAGCATAAACACTAGCAACAAGTGACAAATGAACATACAATGATAACCAGAAAATAAACACTAGTAAACAACTAACAAGTAACAAACGACCAAACAATGAATCATACCTTCACACGATCAGCATCAGATAAAGGCCGGGATCTAATATCTCGATTCAGCAACTCGCAAACAAATTCAGTCACAGGAAGTGCCTCTATGAATGCTGTCGATGACATATCTACAAAAAGAGACAAATTTGCAGCACAAACATTAGCTGAGACATTACAAGGAGATCCATTTATGAAAAATTTAATCAAGGTAATTCAGAAATCCATCGCACCAATGTTGAGTGATAAGCCCATCTGTGTAGGACGAATTCTTTGGTAGAATCCACGCCAGCTCTCCAAGCCATCCCCCAATGATTGCTTTCTTCCTATATTAGGAGAATAAAATGACCGGCCCACGGGGGTATACCTGATTCTAACATGTTAGCAAAACTAAACCATCTGAGACATGTAAGCATAGTAGTTGAGTAGCAAACATCCATAGGATGAGTGAACGTACTTAGATGTAGGCAGCTCACGAAGAACAATGTCAAGAACCTGCAGAGCTTCCTGCGGGGCTTCAGATTGTTTCCCCTCTAAAAACAATCCTAGGTGATGCAGATCAGCACGTGCAGCTAGCTTGATCACAACTTTGAACTCCCTCTCCCGTCTGTAAAAGAGGAAATCCATTATTCACTCTGAAAATTACTTCATAGGAAGATCAAAAAAAAAGAAAAATACAAGAACTGACCTTTGTCCCCCAGGCCCTTCTTCCTCGTCAAGAAGTAGGATTCTGAACTCCTTGGAGACGAAGGGAAGAGGTCCAGCAGTGTACAGACTTTTTCGGCCATCATACGCCGGAAGTCTCCTTCCAAGGTGTGATTCACGATACAAGTTAACCAACTCTTTCATCACAGCACGATTAACACCCCTTGATGTAACTTCTGGAGTAATGGTAACCTGTAAAACCCAAAAACAGACATCAGATGTAGTGTAACTTACAAAAAATACCAAGGGAACAAGTGAGTCAAAAACTTACATCATACTGGTGCAAATCCTTGTCAGGCAACTCAGCAAAGAAGTGGTTAGCCTTCACAATGCATCGCTTGCCGGTCTGTCCTTTACCAGGCCTCATTGGAAACTTGTAGGCTTTACTAGAGGATGGCAAAGGCTGCATGACCTGACTTGGACCTCCTTGTTCAATAGACATCTGTTCGAATTGTTGAACCGGAACAGGAGGTCCCGGCATCTGGGTCTGGGTAGGACTCACCTCAGACGGTGCAGGCTGGGAAGACACCGCTTGATAAGTAGGTGAAGTAGCTTGGTGCAGCTCGGGAAATGATTGTCTCTGCGGTGGCCCGCCTCCACGGCCACCGCCATACCCTCCTCGACCTCCTTGTTGAGGTGGCCCTCCTCTCCCTCTTCCTTGGTACTCTTGTGGTCCACCGTACTGTTGTGGAGGTCCTCCTCTTCCTCTTCCTTGGTACTCTTGCGGAGGTCCTCCATATCCACGACCACCACCACGACCTCCCTGTTGAGACTGAGGATTAGAACCTCTTCCTCCTTGCTGCTGTCCTCCTCCCTGCTGGAGACCACCACGCTGAGAACCGCCACGTCCTCCACCACCAGAGGCTGGACCAGCTTCACGGGAGCCAGACCCTTCACCTCCTTCAGATGAACCATCGGTTCTCTTCTTCCTCACCATTATGATTACTGAGAAAATAAAAGCAAAAACGGAAAACAATTGAAGTCACACTAGAGACATAGATAAACGAAACACACGTTCAGAAGCTCAACCCACAGCCGGAAAAGAAGATTTCGAAATCATCCATGAAAAATAAAAGCAACAACGGAAATAAAACATAGTACGAGACGAGGATACTATCAACACGAACAAAACCCTAAGAAATTCGAACACGAGCTCATACACACGCACGAAAACCGCAACGAAGCTGCTAGATCCGAAATTTTTGAAGATCGATGAAACACCCAAATCCCAAAATCATCAGTTAACCATAACCCCAAAATGAAGCGGATCCACCCAATCGAGTGGAAAATCCAAGTCGATACACAGATCAAACCCAGAAGAAGTGAAGAAAAAGCACAAACCACCGTGTATTACCTGAAAATCACGCCGGAGATACTACGATTGACCGAGATAACCCTAACGAAAAACCAACCCTACGTCTCTCTCTCTCCACTCTGTGTTTGCTCTCTCTCTCTCTCCTCCTAACAAACGAGATAACAAAGGAAATGGGATTTTACTGCTGCGCTTTAAATTACACTTTTCTTCCCCTTCGCCTGACGAGAGAGCAAACCAAGGGTTCTCTGGTCTGCGTAATTTACGATGATACCCTCCCTCATCGGCGATAGCTGGCATACGATGACGTGGCAAGTCAGGGTTGGTCTTTCTAATGCTGACCCAAGGTCGTGTGTAGTCTCTTGCATTGTTTGTAATGCGCTGCTGACGTGGAATTGCATAAAATGTTTAATCGTAAAAGAAGCTTCTCGATACGAGACGAAAACATTTTTTGTCGCATTATATACCACCAAATATTTTATTTATATAATACTAGTACACTAGTACGGTTTTATTTTGATCTCATCCCTTTAATTAGTTTAATCCTCCGTTGTCATAATATAACTTGATTAATCCTAAGGGGTTTGCATTCATTTATTACCCTTTGTTTTAGTAATTAGTAAATATACACGAGAAAGCAGATAGTGTATTAGTGTGGTGGATACGATCATACGAGACCGGTTCTTATTATAAATATGTATTAATTGTTTCGGTCATACTTTTTCTTTGGTTTACATACTACATACAGTCAAATAAGAATATTGTACCGTAAAACTTCTAATAAATTGATAATAAATGGGAGCATGAAGTTTTATAAAAATTTATTAATTATTAATTTATAGATATATTATTTGGTTGAAAAAATTAATTTTGGAATTGACAAAAAATATTAATTTAACGAGGTATTAATGAGTTTTGAAGATTAGTTGCTCATGTGATGTGTATGTAAATATTGTCAAAAGAGGACCATGTTTCATGCAACGCAAGGAAAATCATGCGAATGTTTTTTAAAAAAGCGGAAGATTATTAAGAAAATGAGATATATTTTTAGCAAAAAAGGGAGATATGTGTAGAAGATATAACTAATTAATCTATATATGGACTATATAATTTCATTAAACGGATGAGGAGGAACTTGTAAAAACTACTATCTCAAGAGGAAGATCAACGGCCAATAAGTCAAGCTCGATTGATATGATCATCATAGGGGTTAATATATAGAAATGCGAGCACCCTCGCAGGTAGATATTATATTGGTTTATAGTCATAGCTAGATATGATTCTGCTTTCGAGACTATATATCAAAAAGATTCAATATTAACGTATATGAATGTAACTAGAGACAGGACCGATCGACAGGTACCCACGTGCATGCATGGCGAGTCTAGAACCGTGATTTAGGCATTGAGACATTAAGATTATGATCGAAGACGGTGTTACTATACAGAGGTTGGGATCATGCTTGATTGGTGAGAAGGACTCTTTAACGACTCGATCGTTCTCAACTCCATGTCATTCATATCAACGACTCGATCGTTCTCAACTCCATTTCTACTTTTGATTATCAAATTTTATTGTTTTTCCTTGCACTAGATTTTTTCTTATGTCAGATTTCGGATTATTGTATTTCATATGAATTCAGTGTTATGTCTTAAAATTTTGGAAGTTCGTATTTTATATTCAGTCATCCGACTCGTCCCCATGACTCCATGAGGCCATCACAATCACACGAGAAAGAGAGAGAGAGAAAAAAGGGAAATCGAATCTGCACATAACATTTTCAACAAGTCAATTATTCTGACCAAATTCATGTCATGTGACAGCGAAATCATGAACTCCGCTTAACACCAACGGCCCGTGTGTGTGTCCGTGTGACATGAGGCTTGAATATGCTTTATGGTCAAGAAATGCATTAATTTTGAGTTTTAACAAGGGCGAGGGGGTGAAATTGGATAAATAAAATCTGATGGGCAAAAGTGAATTTGCTTTAAAACTTAGGTAAGTCTCTTTCGTTGTCATAGAAACACGACATGAGATTTCGATGAAATGATACTGTTTGACAAGTTTGCTATTATTTTTTCTAATTTTGGGAATGTGGAGGGGTCATTATCACGTGGTTTGATTTCGTATATATATGTCTGTAGAAATTCAATTTACTTTTCTTATCTAATTGATTTTTGTTTCTTTTTGTTTATAGGCAAGATATTTGAATCAAGACTGTGTGAATAAAACTTTCTTAATTATACAAGTTACAATAATGATACATTCGACTCTGTGTACGTGTCATTTTTGAACATCAAGTAAATTACACTGACCTGCGAATTAGAAAAAATAATAATCATGGACATGCACGTGGGCGTAACTTAACGCCGATTACATGTGTGGGACTCATCAGGCTATATGTTCAAAGGTCGAGGGATGGCATTGATTTTGAATTTTAACGATGGGATAAAAATAGGATAAATAATAATTGGTGGGGCAAATTTGAATTTTACTTAGATAACTCTTCCTTTTTTCATAGAAATATGACCTGCGATTTTGGGGAGGAGACACCTTTTGAAAACTTTGCTATTTTTACTAATTATGGGAATGTTGATGGGTCATCACGTGGTTTGATTTCATATTTTACTGTCTGGTTAATTTTTAATTTATGTTTTATTTTTCTTTATTTAATTGATTTGACGGCTCTTTAGTTTTCACTGGTTACTTTGTTCTTTTCCTGAAAATGGTGTACCCATCAGAAAGCTACTTGATGGCAAACTATTTGAATTTTATTTCATTTTTTTGGTAACTGGGTATTTTCATATACGGACGATACGTCAGTTGACACAACGATATGTATCGAAGAACATGAATAATTACAAAATGCTGATTTCAAATAAAACAATAATGATATTGTGGACTATTAGAGAAATAGTTAATTTTTCTACAAACATATTTTTTGGTTTCCAGAAAAAAGTTTCATTTTACAATTATAAAATAGGGCCCATAAAAAGTATTATTAAATTGGTAGGAGGAGATACAGAAACGATAAGATTGATTTAAATCAATGTTAGTACTATCACTCACATAGCTCGTAGTCGCATGTTCATGGCGAGATCTTATCAATTCCATCTTGTACTCCTTAAATAACTATTTTTTCAAGCGTAGTACAAAATTTTAATACGAGTTTAGGTACTGTAAGCTCCAAATATTATATTATTTTTTACGCAATATTATAAAATCAGCTTCAATAAAACTTCTAATGGAGATTTTTAACATAGAGTTCTTAGAAAAAAAACTAAATAAATAATTCAAAACTAAATAAAATGTTAAGAACCGGTTTTTAATAGAGAGTTTTTAAATTATTAAGAACCCCAAACATATCAGTTTGTGATTGGTCAGTTCATTTATAATTTTCAAAATACTATCTTTTTATTCTTAAAAACCTCAAGAGAGGTTTTACCATTGGAGTCATACAATTTTATTTAAACAAGTTCTTAACTTGTATATCTTCAAAATTTATAACTAAAATAATACTAAGAACTTAGCATTGGAGGTGGTCAAACAACTCTTGGACTAATTAAGTTATGATTTAGTTTTGTGTATTATACCATTAACAAAAAAAAAAACTTAAAAAATAAATATCAGCTCTCAGTTCTGAAATAACTATTTCAAACAGAGATACATAATGCAGCGGAAACAAAAATACTAATGATTATACATTTGACTATTACTTGCTACTTGCTAGTTATCGGTTATGATTCAATTATTTTGTTTAAACAGCTATTTTCTGTTAGGAATCAAAGGAAGAAGAAAAAAACATCAATGATTGATTTATATACATGTCAATATCAGCCATGCAATAACTACTCTTGCGTGAAATTAACTTTTACTTTGGAGAAGTGAACGACCACGACCGGTAAAAAGAAAACTCAATAAAAATCTAATAATGTGAGAAAGCCTTTGCTCAGAATCTTTGTTGGAGATGGCTCCATTCCAATAAACTCAATTTCACTTCCTTGTTGTGGTCAACCTCGAAATACCTCGCAAATTTAAACTTACCAGGATTAGCACATACAAGTTTAAGGTGTCTGGATCTTTGTAAAACCTGATTAACATCGAAAACAAATACAATGGGTTTTGAACATGAACTGTACTTGTTTAACATTGGCTTTGGTTCAGGTATTGCTTCAATTCAGCTGAAATGTTGAACATAAGAAGAAAGGAGATAGCTTCCACTTAACATATGTATACAAGAAAGAAAGAGTGGACACCACCATTTATTTATCGTACTCGTCCCAAGCCATTAAACACAATACATCAGAACAGAAAAAACAGGAATGAATGCGTTTTGTTCCCTGATATTATGATATCAGAACAAATGCACAGATTGTTCAATCTGTCTCAATCTTCACACGATTATTACTACAGATCAGGTTTTTTGTTCGGCTAGAACATTTTCCCAACACCATCTTTTCTTGGGACGGATTCTTGAACATCCATCCGGCTCCAATTACCCATCAGGGAAGCCATCTGATCAACCTTATCATACAACCCAAGAAGCCCACCAGTGTGTATGAACAGTATCTTTCTTCCTTCCCAGCTTTTGGGATCCTTGGTCATCTCATTTATCAAACCGTAAGCAGCTTTCCCACTGGTTAAACACTCGAGAACCCGAATGTCAAGCTCGCTATTTATTACGATGCTAATCATTCATGACCTTTTTAACATTACTAGGAGCAAGGAAGAACTAGAGAGACTAACATACCTGTAAACAGGATCAAGAATGACACTAGTTGCGCTTGCTACTTCCTTCACAAACTTAAGCTCCTCTGAAGTGTTCATCGCATATCCTTTTCCTTTGGCCTGCCAAAAAACATAAGAACCAAAAGCATAATCTGTTTACTTGAGAAGAAAATATTTATCACGATTTTCTATCTGGTGGTTTTTATAAATAGGCAATCACATAAACAATTGCAAAGGAAGTCTAGCGTCCCTGCAGAACTAAAATAAAACGGAGAAGCCTAAGATGCTTATGGCACTCACATTGTGGATGTTAACAATATCACGAGAGTTAACACCAGCTTGAAGTCCATCCAGAAGGCCTTGGACAAAGTCATGGAAGTAATCAGGATCATCGCAAACCGAGAAAGCATGAACCTGTACAGTGAATGGAATATAACTGATTCATCTCTCAACTTCACTGTGAGCGATGCACCTAAAAACTGACGATTAAGACTATACCTTGGCTTTTAGAGCTCCCAACCAAGACCCCAATGAAATACCAGCGATTGTACCACCACTATCAATCAACCAAAAGAAAACTAAAATGAGAAAATGAGAGCGAAGCAAACAAAAGTAAAGAATATAAAAAAAAATCCAAAAGGGAAGCCAAAGCAGAACCTGCCACATGCTACCACGATATCATCAAACTTTAAGCCATCACTTCTACTTTTAAGCTGTTCCTCGATTTCTCTTGCTGCTTCGATATAACCCCTAGACGATTAATATGAGGAATTCAGCTTTATAAAGAGCTCAATCCTGCCTCGTCAAGCAATTGAGTAGTGTCTATTTCAATCTAAAGTAAGCGAAACGCTACACGCAGGTCACTGCACTTTGCTAGATACAAAGTTTCATATGAGAACACAATCTCACCAAGTTCCCAAAGAGTTGGATCCACCGACCGGAATAACATAAGGCTTTTTTCCTTCCTTCTCCAGCTTCTCTTTCAGGGCATTAGTGAGAGCCTAACAAGTTTTTTTTCCAACAATATTAGGCTAAGTAAAACTACTAATTTCAGTGTTTAATTGTTCTTAATGTAATGGACTAAAACCTCACTCCCAATGGAGGAATACTCTTCCTTAGAGATGAGATGAACGTTAGCACCAACGAGACGCTCGACAAGGAGATTCCCAACCAAACCAGGATCTTCGTCGGCAAGAAGCTGCAAACACAGATAAACAAACACCGAAATGGCGTGTGAAAACGGAGATTAATGGTGAGAAAAAAAATGAAGAAGAGGATATGAAAACGAGACCTTTGAGGTGCGGAGAATAAGATGAGTATCGAGATTGAGATAGTTAGATGCGACGGTTGTAGCACGGCAGTGATTGCTCTGGATGCCGCCGATGGTGATGACGGTGTCGGCTTGTTGATCGACGGCGTCGGCCAATAGGAATTCGAGTTTCCGGACTTTGTTTCCGCTCAATTCCATCCCGGTGAAGTCATCTCGCTGCCAAATCGTTAAAAAACGGTAAGCGAAGCGAAGAGAAGCAAAATAAAACAAAACAAAATTAGAGGTGAAGAGATGAGACCTTGATCCATAGTTCAGTGCCATTGGGAAGACCAGGAAGATTCCACCGGTGGATCGGAGTAGGAAGCTGAAGACGAACATGATCAGCGAAAGATGAGATTAAAGTATTGGAGAAATTAAAAAAAAAACATTATCAAAGGAGGAAATTAGGTACGTGAGCGAGGGAGAAAGTGTGGGAAGGAATCGGACGAAGATGAGAAGCCCAAGAAGGAGGAGAGTAAGGATTTTTGGTGAGAAATTCCGCCATTGAAGGTACCGATGTTGCAGACATTCTTCTTGTTCTTCTCCCAAGCTCGAGCCCTACTCTTGAGAGTATCAACAAGAGTCGTCTTCTTCTCATTGCTTCTTCTTCTTCTAGTCGTTGGTGATTGCTCTCATTTGACTCTCTCCATTGTTTCTCTCTTATGGGCCTCGGCCCATTTCATTTTAAAATTCACAAACCCATTTGCATATATCAAGGGGAACCATTTTCACGAGAATCTAAAGTCATTTGTTGCATATAAACATCACACTCGGAAACATTAGATACATAGACGAACTCTGAGCTAACAAAACCAACAGAGAATCTCTCACAGTGCCTAGCCCATCGGATCATAACCCCTGGCTCTGCTCTTTCACGGCTCTTGCAGCGGCGCTGTACCATGCCGCTGCAGCCATTGCGCCTGGATCAGGGATTGATGCAAGAATCTCAGATGATACATAGCTTGATCTCCCGGCCTGCCCTCCGATCCCATCCGTCACATCAAATGGAAAAAAAAACACATACACAACTCAGTGATTGCAATTTTGTAGCAGTTTGGCCAAATATGCGTCTACAATTTAACTGATAGTCGTTAAAGCTCACCTGTGCTTGCATCTGGATGGTCGATTCAGCTCCTGCGGTTGCAGCTTCAGCAGACAGAACAAAAGCAGAAATAGGGTCCTCTCCAACACTCAGTTTCTGCTCACAACCAAAGCAAAGCTCATTAGTACTTGAGAAATATCCATCTTTGGTAAAAGTAAACTATTGATTAGTCACCTCCTCAAGAACTTTCGAAGCTGGGATGAGCGCATCTAACATCGTTCTATAACCCGCACTTGCTCCACCGTATTTACTGACAGCAGAGATTGATGACTTGAGTGCTTCAGACCCTGATGTCAAGAGGAAATCAGATTCATATGCCAACATGTGCCTTTTGAAAATAAGTACTAACGACAATGCAAGAAACATTATCTTACAGTGTTGGGGAGTGATTTCTGGCTGAGCGTTGGCTTTTAACTCCGCATACGCTGCCTTGCAGAGGAGGTTGTAACTGGTTACATAGGAGAGAGTGTCATGACTTTTTATCAGTAAACACCAAATGCATGACCATTTGTAGAGAAAGAAAGTTGTCAAACAAACACATCGATTTACATTATTCCGCTTGTTCCCCCCCATGACTCTTCTGATTGATGAACCAATCTCACTCACTGTTTCGGCAGCATCATTGAGCGGATAACTAGAAAAAAGAGAGAAGCAGAGGGTTCAAACTGTAAGTAAAGAATCAAGCACACATAGGAGAAGAAGAGGTAAAATGGGGTTAAGAGTAAAGTGACTCACTAATTCTTCATGTCCTCCAGAATAGCTGTTGCGCCTCTGCACATCTATGCAGCGAATGGAAAAGTTCGTAAATGATTTATGACATACACAAAGTGACCACTTTTCTTTCTACAACATTTTAAGACAGGACTTACTGTTGATCCACAGTCTCCATCACCTACTTTTCCATCCCATTCGTTCAAACTATCCTTCAGACCGATGACCACAGTTGCTGCTGCTGAAATAGCTGCTTCAAGAATTCGGCCTTGTTGACTAAGCTCTCGAGGTCGGCTTAGAGACTACTATCACCAATTGGAAAGTTAACATGATCAAGTGGTAAGTTCTCAATGAAACTTACAGAAAAATTATCACATCTCACTGGAACCCTTCTAAGAATCGTATTTTTTTATCAAACCTAACACTTACCTCTTCGGTCTTTGTTGATCGGGAGGGAGGCAGTGGGACGGGGATCTTCGCTGGTGGGCGGCTTCCTGTAGAGAGAGATCTGACTTGAGCTCAGAAAAAGGAAAAATCTAGCCTCAAAATGAAATAAAACAGGACACCACAAAGACAGAACCAAATAATGATAGTATGATACATAATGAACAATTTAAAATCTAATACAAGTTCCAAAGGAACGATCAAAGGAAGAAGAAAGACAATATAACTACATCTCACAAACCATCAGTGCCAACTGGCCAACCAAGTGCCTTGGTCGGAGCATCCAAACGCTCTAAAATTGACTGGTCAGCCTTCATGATCGATATCGAGAACCCTGAGAAGGGAAGGAAGGAGTATAAGAGCAACAGCACAAAACCAGTGACTCTACTACTACATTGACACAACAAAAAACAGTCACCTGACATATCAAGAGACGTCATAAATGATCCAGTATACACCCTATCAACGGCAAGTCCAAATTCCAACTGTAATTTAGGGACTGCTTTTCCAGCAGCGATCATAAGTTCCATTAGAGGGGTACCACCTAAGCTGCAAAACAACAGGAAAAATAAAAACATTCACTGGCTAAATATTCAGATATAATTAAGCAAATTCGTTAGAGCATAAGTGGGTATCATAGATATTACATTACGGTATAGTGAAATAAGTACAAGGATCACCAAAATTGGAAGATGGGAATATACAGGCTTACCCATTAACCATCAGAACCACACTGTTACCACGTGTAATTGGAACATAATTAGTCTCCTGCAGTTAGAAAGAATGCCAATGAATGAAACAGGAAACATGTATTTTCTAATAACCGCAAGATATTTATGGAAAGAAGAAAACAGGAATAGTGCACATACGGGACTCAGAATCTGTTGAAGAACATGGGAAACAACAACATCCACAGGTTGAATATCGACCACAGCAGCACCAGGTTCCCCATGCTGAAAGAAAAGTTCAAGATAGCAAGAAAAAAAAAGTCAAAGATACAAGAAACAGAAATGTGAGCTATCTCTTTCCTATGCCATAAACGAAAATAAGAAGGGATACAACATACAACTCCAAGCCCAAGTTCCATTTTCTCTGGACCCAAACGATCTGATGTAACCTGTCCCGGAAGCGAACAAACAGACAGTGCAACACCCATGGTCCCAACCATCTCAGATGCACGTTTTGCTTCTGCCGCAACTTCTGCTAGAGAAAGACCAGCAGCAGCTGCTGCCCCAGCAACCTATCCTTAAACAATAACAATAAGTATGAGGATGCTGCTGCCCGAGGCTTAGACATCACAGAAAAAATTAACAAAATACAATAACAAACAAGATGAGGATGATCGAATGCAAACGCTGCGACGACATGCTAGCTTAGAGTACAGATAGAGAGAAAGAAAAGTGGAAGGAAGACTGAGAACCTTATGGACAAGAATTGTTCCCGCTAAACCTCTGCGTCCAGCTATGCCACGCGGCGGGGATAGAGCACAATCATCTCCAACAATCACGGTCTATACAACTGATCATGTCATTCTATCCAGTAGTGGCTCTTACCAAATTCTAAACATCAAACGGACAAATACCTCTACTTTGAAACCTTCAGTTTTTGCTTGCTCAGCTGCTAGGCCAAAGTTCAAGCGATCACCAGTATAGTTCTGTAAAAAAAAAGTTAGAGAAGAAACAAGATCAGCCAAAACACATTGAGGGATAAAATTTGTAGCTCGCATACTTATTGATATGTATGCAACTTTCTAAGTACCGTGACAACCAAGAGGCATCCCATAGGACCAGTTACAGCTCGAATCCCCTGGAATTACAAAACTTCACCATTCACTCGAAAGCCTCCAAGAGAAGCAAAAAACCTTGACAAGGCTTACAGCTAGGATGGAATCAACCGGTGGCGAAGCAAAAACATCTCCGCAAATAGCCGCCGTAAGCATTCCTTCTCCCACGTACCCAGCTTGTGCTGGTTCATGCCCACTTCCCCCTCCTGTTTCAAAAATGGGATTTGCATAACACGAAACTAAACTCAGTTAAAACAGAAATAAGGCTTGGACAAGAAACTCCTGACCTGATATAACGGCGACCTTGTCATTACTAACAGCCGAGACATCAGCTCGTAGTACAACCTTGACAAGCGAAGTCACGGGAACATAGAATCTTCAGAAATTAGCACAGCCATGGAAAGCAAACAAAAGCGGAAAGAGATTGAGTAACCTCAGGGAGGCCATCCAAATACTGGAGTCCAGGATAAGTTTCGACCAGGCCCTCGATGAACTCGGTTACGACATCTGCAATTTGCACAGCGACGAAAAAAACAGCTTAAGGTCATTCTCTCTTGCAATTGATATGTCAAGAGCAAGGAACTACCATAAATCTAGAAAAAAGCCTAAACCACAAATGTTTATGCTCCGTTCTCATCCGATTCTCCATTTGTGGAAAGCGAAACGGAGAATGAAGAAAGGTACCAAGCATCAGAGAGAGCATGAACGTGTTAATCGGAATTCAAAAGATGAATGAGGTTCAGCAGTTAGAAATGTGCAGTGTTGAAGAGAGATCGTGCACAGTAACGCATTTGGGCATATCAAATAGGTCAAGACTCAACAGTCCCCATAAACATGCACAACTCTCATCCGAAAATTTGGAAACAGTACTGAGATTAATCGTCGAAGACAGATAGCTCGCGATTCGAAAACAGGGGAACACAAAAGGAGAACGAAGAAGGAGGCGAGTGAGCACGAACCGTTTGGGTTGTTGATGAATTTCTTAGCCGGAGGAGCCATGGTGCTAGATTTCAGGGTGATTAAAAATATGAGAATCGGAGAAGCTCAGATAAAGAAAGAAGAGAAGAATTTGAGAGTCAACAATGGCAGAGAGGAGCAGAAATAAAGAAGTAGCTACAGTAGTGAGTATTTCTGTATTTGTTCCGTACGAGTGTACGACGACGGTACGAGAGAATAGAAACCCAAAAAATGGAGAAACTCAAACGATAAACCAAACTAAACCGGACAATCTAAACGAGATATAGGATATTGGGCCGGAGGTGAGCCCAGCAAGTAAAACAAAATTACTTAATTAGTAAGAAAAAATACACGTGTTCCACGCAGACGGTTCGATTATTAATTATTCTTCGTCTACTTCGCACGGAAGAGAGACGAAGAGAGACGAAGAAGAAGAAAAAGATGGCTTTGCAATGGCTGATTCTGTCGTATGTGGTGGCCGCCGAAGTTGTAATCGCGGTCGTGTTGACTCTCCCTTACCCTATGCTTGTGAAGAAACGCGTCGTATCACTTGTCTCTCTCATTCTCCAACCTGCTGCTTCCATCGTCGCCTTCGCCGGATTTCAGCTCCTCGGTGACCACATCTTCTCTCTCGCAATCGATTCTGTGGATCATTTGATTCATATATTCCTTATTCGGAATCGAATTGATGTTATTTCTGCTTGATTTGTTTGATTAATTATTCTAATCTCAGATATTTACTGGAAGAGTGAGCATAGGCTCTCTTGCTCATCTGAGGTCTGCACTGCTACAGAGCGGGATCGCTACGATAAATCCGTAAGTACACATTGGAATATAACTAAAGCTTATCACCGATGTTCATGCTCGTACCCTCGTCTTTGATTCTATAGCTGAATTTTATGTTTCTGGAACTTTGTGAAGGGTAAATTGTTAGGTTTGGGTTTTCATCCTGATTCGTTTCTTCCTTCTTTGATCTGAAATCAAGATTATACAACTTAGAGAATATCTGAGAATTTGCTTTCATTGTTTAAGGAAGCTGTATAGTATAGAGTACTCTCTCAACAATTGGACAACAAAACTTATCAACAACAGTCTCTACTTATCTGTGTCAATGCATCTTTTTAGGTCTCACCCTCCCATTAGTGTACTCATATCTCTCTAGCTACTGTCAAATAGCAACATGGGGTTTGTGTTTAGGACAATGGCACGAATGTCATTCGTAGTTAACTTTACACAATGTCATTGTGAATCTGTCGGCGTGAAGCTTCTTCACCTGGACAGTCATTGTATCAGTTGTGCAGTTGCCATAATCATTTTAACATAGTGAAAATCAAACTTTTGGATATTTAGTTCAGCCTCGGTTTCTTCTCTTTCCCCCAAAGTGTCTCCAGCTTGCTTACAATTAACGAGAGTTGTGTGTTTTGCATTGTTCCACAGATCTACAAGGCTCAGAGGAATGTGGTTCTGTGTGGTGCAGGAATTCTTCTCTACTGGTAACATCATCAGCCATTATCAGTCATTTACACACACAGGCTCTCGCGTAATTCATTGATGTATCATGTATTTCATTGACAGGTGCATCTACCGCATCTGCAAGTACAACAAGGACCTGGAGGTCTTGGAGGAAACAGAGAAGAGATACAAGGAAGAGTAATCTCCACGAGTGTAGAGAGTTGTGTGGTTTCCTCAAAACAATTATATAAGTAAAGCTATTATTGTAACTTTTACATTCAAACATTACTAAACCTGAATGAAACTATGAGTATCGTGAACAGCTTTGCAGACTATATATATAATCAGTGTTCATTTCATCATCTTGATGTTGTGGGGATGACAAAAACAGTTTTTTTTTCTCTTTAAAGAAATGGTAATAATCAAATTTTCAAAACTTCAGTTTGCAAAATGCAGTCACAAAAAGACGAGGTGAGAAAAAAAATCACGTAAAAACTCATCACGAATGTGTCATTACCATAAAATGGGTATTGATTAATCTTAATTCTCAGAGAGCAACAGATGTTAATCAGTTGGCATATATTACAAAGACAAATCACCAAAGCCTCCCAAAGAAAAAGTACATCATCACCGAACACAACCCATTTCAGTTCAGTACGAAGTGATACCTTGAATCAACATGGTAAGAGAGAGGATCAACACATATTACCCCTTGGTTGTGATCATTTCTCAAGCAACCACTGCTGCTACTGTCACTTGAATTTTCATTCTCATTGGTTGAAAAACACTTTGGAAGTAACTTGTGTCAAGAGCATCTTCTGATTTCGGCACAAATGAAGCCTAGAAAAGAACGCAAATCTTATGACTTTTTTTTGGGTCAAACGGAAAGCATACGTATGGCTTTAAAAGCAAAAGATAAATGAAAATATGAATTCACGTTCTGTTAGAACCAGAATATCCCTTAAGTAAATAAACAATATACGGTTGTGGGTTTAAGAAAGTTTTTATTAATCGCTCAAAGCTTCAAAGACTACAAAGATTGCTTGGCAATAGAGTCTTACCTAGCTGAATTACATGAACTAGGTCTAGAAAAACGGCGATTAGGTATTGCTTTTGAGTTCTCTCGCCCATTCCGGATCCCCTGGCAAGTTATGAGGAGTCATTTATTTATAAGATCAGGGCATTGGTTCCTTCAACTTTCCTTTCCTTTTCTCTTTTGGAAATCTTCCTCTTCATGTTCATCCTTTCCTTATTTTTTCTGGAGATTTCCCTCTTTCTTCGATATTTCCTTTTCCCTTAGTCGGCTTGATCTCGGCGGGTCTGGTCTTAATGGGCTATCATTAATGAGGGGAGAACCTTTTATAGAATGTGCTCATTCCCGCTCTAACACCTTCTGCTCTGCTACAATGTGCCAGTTTACGTCTTTAAGGAAGATGTGTTGTTTGACCTGTGTCATGATATTTGTTTCATCACTATACAACACTTTACAAAAAAGTTGGAATCAGTCATCCAAGTAAAAGAATATCACCTCGGCTGCCCCTCTAGCTCCAAGTCTCCGATGAGGAATATACTAAGCACATGACACAATGTTACAGAAAATAATACTCTTGAACCAAGCATGATCAAAATGGGCATTTACTTATACCTTTATGCCATTTTAGGTTATTTCACAGATTAAGAAAATAATTTTTTACTTTGTTTTATCCTTAACTAATACACTATGAATAATTAATAAGTTAAAAAAAGTAGGGATAAAACTGAAAAATTTATCATAAATCTGCATTAAAAATTGAAACGACAATTTTTTCGAAACAAAAAAATAAGTGTAGAACGACAATTAAAACGAAACGGAGGAAGTAAATACTCATAATAACACTTATACGTAAAGAAATTGGTCAACAAAAAAGTCAAATATTAAACTAAACAAAACAAAAATAATAATGACAATTTAATACTCCCTATGTCCCATTTTAATTGATGTTCTAGCTAAAAACACACATATTAAGAAAAATAATTCAAATTTAAAAATATCATTTAAAAGTGGAAGGCAAAGAGATAAAAGTGTAAGTATTCTTGGGGAACTCAAATAGTAATATTTTTTTAATCAAAGTTAGATTAAAATAAAATGAAAATTTGCATAGATATATGAGAAAATCAAATAAATTGGGACAAAAAAAAATCTCTAGAACATCAATTAAAATGGGACAGAGGGAGTACTAATCACCAAAGAGAAAAAAAACAGACAACCATCTATAAATAGCAAGAACAATACATTTATCTACTAACAAATCTAATTTTTATTTTTTCAAATCCTAAGGCTAAACATTTTGCTAACATATGATTAACATCTCAAACTTCACTCAAAAATTAGAAATGTACTAAAATATCATCGTGCTATGTGTTTTTAGTTTTTGTAGGTAAATAGATCATATGACCAAAATATTTCAAAAAATAATTGGAATAGGCATTTTATATATATAATAATTCAGTTTGACGAGATCTATTTAGTGATTTAGTTATTCAATACAACAAAAATGGATGTCATCATGTACCACAATTGTACACAATTTGTACAAATTAAATTTTGCAAGTACAGTTTCATATCCATAAGTCTTCCTTTTCACATACTTGATCAATCGAATCGACCAAAGACATGAGAATGCTCAGAAGTTTCGACCTTTCACATTTTCACATTTTCCCTTACATATTCATTGTATCAGTTGTGGCGCTACCACTCAGAGTGAAAAAGACTGCGTGGAGAGGCCAAGGTTGAGAAAAGCGAAATATACAGATTCAGCATCATCACCCGATGAGGTGATGAAGGCTTCACGGCCTATCCAGTTTGCAGCTAAGAGGGATCACTGAGATGACATTGATTTGTCTCTCTACCAGAAAATGAAACAGAAAATGTTTAAAGCCATCAACGAACCAATTCAAGCCTACTACCTGAAGAAAGATGACCCTGGGTCAAGGAACCCAAGAGATAGACATGACATTCCCAACTATCTCGTAAAAGAAGCGGAAGAAGAAACTCGAGAAATTATCTCCAACCAAATTTCGGGACAAGAATCTTCTGATCAGGTTTGTTTTCTTAAAAAATGGTGTGGTTGCTTTTAGGTTATTCAAAAGATTAGATTTTTAGGCTGTGGGCAATCGTCTATCCCTTGTTAAGATTTTTGCTGAATCTATCTTTTTAAGCTTCTGTTGAACTATACTTATCAATCACCTTTGCTATATTATCTCTTATAACATTTAACAATCTGGACAGAGACTACAATTTGCGAAAACAAAATCAGATGTTGTTGCCAAGGCCGATGGTACATTTGTTCCTCTCGAGAAAAGAAAGAAACACGAGGAGAAACGTTAGACTTTTCATTGCTTCCTTGGCTCACTAGGACCGTTGCTGTAAATGTACATGTAGATATATTGCTCAGTTTCTCATTCCCACATATTGCGTTTATTCACTACTAGTCACACACCATGTATCTTGGCAGTGGCGGAGATAGCCACAAATTTTACCAGGGTCAACCATATGTACCTAGGATATTAACTAGCCAATTTTATAACATTTCACCTATTTAAAAAAAAAATATATAAGTAAATCTTTGTTCTTTCAAAAATTCATATGGGTCAAATGACCCCCTCGTAAAGAGCTGCCTCCGCCACTGATCCTCGGTGACTTTGTGATATTTTTGCTTCTCCAACCTATATATCCTCTTTTGGAATTGCAGGTGGCAAGAAAAGGAAAGACCAGCATCATGATTATACGCAGATGGGCATGGCCATGAACTCAACATATCCAGGTGTCTATGGAGCCGCACCTCCTGTGAGTCATCTCCAGAGCCGTGCTTAACACTTTAGCAAAAAGGCATTTTCCTCACCTAAAACAATATTAAAACTCCTGAATCCCAAAATCTAGTTTCAAAAATGTTATTTTTAATTAGTTTTATTAGTTATTAAAATTCCAAAAAAATTAATTGTTTGTTTTAGAGCCATTAATATTTCAATCCATGATTTTGACATTCTTTATGTGTATGCAATAATTTTTAATTCTATTCAGCAATAGTTTAATATCGTTTATTATGGAAATGTGATGAAATACTTCATATAAAAAATTATGTAATAGATTTTTTTAAATAGTTTTAGGTTTTATCTACATTAATTTTTTTTTAAAAATAATTATTCTTTATTGTTTAAATTTAAATTATGTAAACTCAATTACACTAGTTTGGATCTCTAAGCCGTTCTAGAATTTGAGATTGTCTACCAGAAAAAAAAAAAACTTTAGATATACATTTACATAAAAAAAATTTAAATTCGCTCTTCGCACGGCGCACTGGTCATCTCAACCTTGCTCATTCTCTTTATCACATGCATGCATGCTTTTGGTTGCTCTCAATCTCATCTTAATTCTTCTCATGTATTATAATCGTTGTTCTCATTCACACAGCTTTCGCAAGTAAGTACCTGATAGCGATGATTTTTGTCAAAGATTTAGAAAACAGAGCAAGTAAACCTTGTTGCAGAGAAAATAAGAAAACAATACTTTTTGGGCAATTGATATTGCCTCTTTTTTGGCTTTTCATTCATTTATAAAGAATTGAAACAACGTTGGAGACTCTGCTCCTACAATTACGGCCTTACGGGAAATGGGAAAATGGAAGAAGTGGATTCCTAAACAGCAGGAAGACCCATTCTTCTTACTGACTCAGCTAGAAATTCAAAGAGAACGAATTACTGTGCGTATCTCCGGTTCGGAACTCGGGTTCGGTTTGATACTCTTCTCTCCGGTTCTGGTACTGCAACTCCATCATTACTTCCCCCGTCGAAATGAATCTTGTCCCCAAGATTCTGTGTCGGAAAACTCTCCTTGAGCTGAGCTAGATCTTACCAAGTAGCATCAGCGTGCTGTAACCCTTCCCAAAAAACCAAGGCTTCGCGTCGCTTGGTCCCATTGTCATCAACGTCTCGAAATTGCAGCACACGTTCTGTTTTCAATCGCAACAGCCCATTTGTACGCAGCGGCGGTAAAGAACCAGAAGTAGGCATATCTAATCCCACTCTTCTCTTTAAAAGGGAAACATGAAAAACAGACTGCACTCTTGTACCTTCAGGCAACTTTAGGCGATAAGCAACAGGTCCGATGCGAGCTTCAATCTGCAATATCGGTTCTGTTTTGGTTTATGTTTCCGGTTAGTTTGTGTTATGAACCCTTTGTTCGGTTTAGATTCTGAACATTTTGAAACTCGGTGGTTGTGTGTTTTCAGCTCTTCTCATTTGCTGACAAGTACAAAGGATTATACACTGATTCAACCCCAAATGCAAAGGTTTCTACATGTCATCTGGTTACTCGAGAATCTCCAACTCTCTTCTTTCATTGACTCTTTAGAGTATAGTAATAAAATCTAGGTTTTTAAACTTTTTTTTTATTGATTTTTGTAACTTAGTTAGAGCATCTCCATGAGAGTATTTAATGGGTTTCTTAAAGAGTTTCTAAAGCAAAAAACAATTAAAAAAAATGATTAATGGGTTATTAAGTTAACAAACTTATCTTAGAGAAGAGTTTTTAGAAACTATAAAAAACCCTAACGTGTCAATGATTTACTGGATCGGGGGAAAAGAATAAAAAAGAAAAAAAATTTCTTGCTTTGTTTTTCTGTTTCGATGGAAACGAAGAAGAATTGAAAAACTTGGAAAGGCCGATTACGATCGAATCGCCTTCTTCAATGGCCGAGTCATGCCGAGTACCGACTCGGATCAGATGAAGCAGCGGCCCTAACGCTCCGAGAACTCCGATCGCCGTCTTGTTCTCGTCTGCTAGAGCTAGACTGAAAATCGCTCCGGCGGAATGTTCCTGCGCTTCCAGCGAACCGCATTTGAGAACGTAGTGTACGGTTCGAGGAGGCTATTGACTGTTCCGAATGAAACCCTGAAATTGGAAACTACCGAATCGCAGTCATCAAAGCAATCTCAATCTCTCGCCGATGAGAGGAACAAACGGAGTTCGATGTCGACTTGATGTAGATCGTCTGGGCCGGTTCACTTATCCTCCAAATCTACGACGCTAGCCACCGTTGCTTCGGCGAGAATTACGTTCAAGAATTCATCGAGAAAGCTCCACAGGTTCCTCTCTCTCCATATCCCAATTCACGAATTATCTACGCTTTTTTCTGGATGTGAATTGATTCAATTGAAAGTGAAAGTATTTTCATCCAATGTTTGCAGCTGGAGTCCCAAAATTGGCAATGGTTCATGGTGTAGATGGCGAAAAGGTAAATATAACTTCCCTGATGAACACACTTGTTTGATATGAATCTTCAAGAAAACTTGAATAATGTAGATGTTCTGTGAATTAGTTCCTTAGATTCCGCCGGAAAGACGTTTATGATGCAAGTCGGTTAGGTACAAATCTAATTTCACAAATTTGGATTTAGGATCAAAATCGTGATAACTAGAAATCATTTTTGCTTAATTTATGTTTGATAGTTTGGCCATAAACAAGAATGATGGCAAATGTCTTAGTGAGATCATGAAAATGAGAGATTTTAGCGTTTAGTGTTTGTTGGGTTACTCAGCTTCTGATTTGCTTCCGAGGAACCTTTACTTGTGAGCTTTTATCGAAATGTTTTTGAAAACATAGCTCTTTCACATTATTGATTTGGAGTAATCTGTAAATTGTGGTTTCAGCTACGTTTGCATTTGGACTCTTAAGCCAGTGGAGAGAGATACTATGGTTTGTTTTGAAAACAGAGGCTGTGGTTCTAGCGGGATTAGTTTCCGCGCAGAAGTTAACCAACAGTCCACTTGCAGATCACACCTTCCTCTTTCTGGGTGCTGGTGAAGTAAGTATTTAGTTTTTTGGCATAACAGTCTCATGCTTGCAAGTTTTTGGTCAAAAATGTCTTATTGTTTTGTTGTTGCAGGCTGGTACAGGGATAGCAGAACTTATAGCTCTCTATATATCGAAACAGGTAATGAATCTTGCTGAAATTTGTGAAATGTTTGTTGTTTATGAGATATTTGTTATTTATCTGTTTAAGTGATCATATCAAGGAAGAATGAAGAGAAAGCAACAAAAATGTTTCTTGCAGAGACCTTTGATAATGGCTCTCTCTAACCCGACAACGCAATCAGAATGTACAGCTGAGGAAGCTTATACTTGGAGCAAGGTAAGTCTCTCCGCACTGCACCACCATTGTTTCAATATGAAAAAACAAATGAAGTTCTCTGATCTTATTGTTGAAATGAACGGTCGTGCAATTTTCGCAAGTGGAAGCCCGTTTGAATTGTCTGAAAATCTTAAAGAGAGATAGAACTAGTAAAAGCTCATCTTAAGTTTTGTTGTTGTTGTTTGTGTAATATATATAGCTGAGGCATTAGCTGGACAAGTAAGCAGAGAGAACTATGAGAACTATTAATTGTATTTTGTTTAAAATAAAATATAATTTTATAAATTTTTTTTTTAAGAAACCCCTAATGGGTTTTACCAATGGACCATCCAAAAATGAAAATCAAATTAAAAGTTCTTAGAAGAAGAAATAAGTAAAATTTATATTAAAAAATGTTTTAGATACCCACATGGGTCTAGAGATGGTCTTAGTTACTTATAATTATAATTGTTGAATTGATCACTTCAACTGATGTAATATTTTAGGCTTAGAAAAAAAAAAACAAAAACAAATAATTAGGAAATGAGAGATTACAGAGATATCGTGTTAATTTGCATATTTTGTCACTCATTAATCGAATCAATCAACACAGAAACTATAAAAGAAAAAAAATAAAGAAAGTTTGCTTGATCACAAAATTGGAAGTCAGCAAGTTTGCCAGTGGAGGACAGAAAATAATTTCATTGCATCGGTATTCCTCTCAGGTGGGAAGATGGGAGTCATAAGCACCTGCATTACACGGTTAAGTAACACAAGTAAGATCATCAATGAAAAACGAAGGATAAGCTAATTAGTTATGTATGCTCTCACAAAATCTTACACGAGTTTTCTTCAATCATCTTAAAACTATCTTGTCTTTTAAGCAAGCAGAAGATTCTTCATGGGATCATCCACACGAAGTCTTTTCATTCGGTAATCACCTTCTTCATCTCCTTAACTCTCTCTTATGCTTCTATCAACACTTGAGAATATGATAGAGAACAATGCTCTCTCGCTCTCCCGCCATGTTTCGAATCAATTGATTTCCTAATTTTACATAGTGTCTGTCTTCTTTCTCTTTGGCAGTGCTGATGGACTCCATTAATGATGCTCTTATATGGAGCTGATAATCAAATTATCAAAACTTCAATTTGCAAAAAACGCAGTCACAGAAAGGCAAATGAGGAGAAAATGTATAATTACCTTAATATGGGAATTGATAGACGGTAACATGTTGAATATTGGTCTTTGGTTAATTGAAAAAAAAAAAGGAATTGTAAGATTTCGAGACGACTGAAGTAGAGCTAGTCTTAACTACGGACATGTTCAATTAATCAAAGACCTACGGACAGTTTGATTAAAAAAAGACCGACCTGGTCTTAACTACAGCTGGACCTTTTCGGGAACATAAACAAAAGGTCTTAACAAAGAGCGTTGTTGGTCTTTGATTGGTTGGTCTTTGATTAACTGAAAAATGTTGATCATCTAAAAAAAAAAAAAGAGAGAGAGAAAATATGGATTGGCTACATCTGGAGTTGACTTAACCCAGCTCTGATGATGATAAATAAAAGCTGATGAAAAACCTAATACAGAAGAAAGAAAAGAGCCTACAAAATATTTTGACTTGAACCCAACTTGACCTGCACTCTCGATATTTGCTTTGTTCCTTCTAAGAAACCCATGGAAGCATCTAAGAAACCCATGGAAGCATTCAAGTTTTATTCTCACACCGAACCTATATGTCATCTCTCGGATCTGGCTAAGCCTCACACACTTTGTCGACGGTATGATCATCCACTCTCTGTTTGTTTTACGTGCAAAGTCGACCACTTGGAGGGAAGTAAGTACCATTACTACTGTGCTACTTGCAATTTAGAATTCCATAGAGGTTGTCACAGGTTCCCACCAGAGATCATACACCCTTTTCATCCTTCTCACCCTCTAACTTTCGTTTGCACAAATCCTGTTTTTGACATTTCAATCCTAGCCCCTTCTTGGAAAGATGAATCCATAAATTCAGATGTATCTGAAAGGGATGATGATGATGATGTCGTCTCTGTATCCGACGAAAATGTTGGTAGATGCAAATGTTGTTGGAGACCTCTTAATGAGACATACTACCATTGTTTCATATGTAACTTCAGCATAAGCGCCTCGTGCACTCGACACCGACCACCACTTACCATCTCACATCTAAAAGGCCATGAACACACCCTCACCCTCTTTCATACACGACTCCCTTTGCCCTGTAATGCTTGCGGAGTGTCTCTGGATGACTCTACATATAAAGATTTGGTTTACGTTTGTCTCCCTTGTAGCTACATGGTCCATAGAAACTGTATCTACTTACCTCGAGTCATTAAGCTCACTCGTCACCCACACCGTCTTTCTTTCACTTCTGTGCTTTCTTCTAATGACAACCCTTGTGGTGTGTGTCGCCGAAGTGTTAGCGTTAACCATGGGCAGTATTCTTGTAATAAAGGGTGTTCTTATGCTGTCCATTCCAAATGCGCGACAAGGGACTACGTGTGGGATGGGAAAGATCTTGAAGGCGTACCCGAAGAACCTGTTGAAGTTACTGAGCCATTCACAAGGATTGATGAATTCACAATACAACACTTCAGCCATGACCATCATCTAAGCCTCCACTGCAATGACAAGAGTAGAGATGAAGAAAAAAACAAGTTTTGCCAGGGATGCATCCTTCCAATAATGATTTCAGAGAAGTTTTATGGTTGTATCAAGTGTGATTACATACTTCATGAAGGATGTGCAAGCCTTCCCCTGATAAAAGACTATCCCCTACACAAACACTCGCTTATCCTCCGAAACCCGTTCCCTCCTGAACACCACGAGCTCTGGTTTGAGGAATATGATGAGGGCACGTTCCTATGCAGTTCTTGTTACCGAGACTGTTGCGGTTTTCTGTACAAATGCGGAGAAGAAGGTTGTAAGTTTCAACTAGACGCAAGGTGCGCTTCACTTCCGGATCCTTTCGACCATGGAAGCCATGACCACCCATTTTTCTTCAGTTTTACCTCTGGTCCTTGCATGGTTTGTAAACACTTCTACTTTTCATATTCTCTCCTAGAATGTGTTAAAAGCAAGTCTCTGTTGTGTCTCAAATGCGCCACTATACCTTGTGTGGCGCATTACAAATATGATAGGCATCCACTCGTTCTTTCCTACGGAGAAGAAGTCGCAACAAATCTCCCATATTGGTGTGAGATTTGTGAATTAAAAATTGATGTAAACAAGTGGTTCTACACATGCAACTACTGTATGGTCACTCTCCATCTTCGATGTCTATTGGGGGACATGGTCTACTTGAAGCCTCACCACATCATCAAGATATGGGGTTACGAGTTTGAAGTTGTTCTCAATTCTGGTAACTCTCGCCCATTTTGCTGTAAATGTAGTAGACGTTGCATAGAGAGGTTGGTGCTCAAATGTGACGATAAATATTGTTGTAGTTATGTTTGTCTTCGAACTGATATATATCTGAAATAGAGAAAATTTGGTATCTTAGAGCATGTTCAATGCAAGTACCTCATGAGAGGCTCATAGTAACCTTCTTTAAGAACTAGTTTTATTTTTCTTCTTTTCTTTTTATCGTACCAGAAACCCTACCAGAAACGAGTCTAAGCTCGGAAGCATCCTCTTAAGAGAAATTGTAATAATCAAATTTTTCAAAATATCAATTCGTAAAATGCTGTCACAGAAAGACAAGTGAGAAGAAAATCACGTAAAAACTCATCACGAATGTATCATTACAATAAAATGGGTATTGATAAATCTCAATTCTAAGAGAGCAACAGATGTTAGTCAGTTGGCATATATTACAAAGACAAATCACCAAAGCCTCCCAAAGAAAGTACAATCATCACCGAACACGACCCATTTCAGTTCAGTACGAAGTGATACCTTGAATCTACATGACTCTCCACATCCCAGAGGAAGGACCCAAACGTCACAGCCTCCAACACAAGCCTCTTCAGTCCCTTGAAGCTGATCTTTATCTGCTCGTCCTTCAACGAATCTATTGTGCCTTGTGGCGTTATCACAATCTCTGGCCTCCCAAACAGAGCCTCTGTATGCTTCTCGATGATCCCAACCGCTTCTCTTGATCTTATCGTAGCGTATCTCTGAAGGGTTTCTCCGTCAAAGGACATGACGTATGTCTTTAACCGGGATTGTTTCGTCTCGCTGCTAAACCCGCCACTGGCATTGATCCCTCCCACAAATGAACCAACCTCTTGGTTAGAGGATACAGCCTGATAAGTCTCCTCCGCTTCTTCATAGAAGCTCCTCTCTGTTTCTCGCCGTGCTTGCTCAATGCTAGTCTCGCCTTCATCTGACCCGCCTGGAAGAATCTTCATCGTCTTCTCGAGCTGAAACCTTTGGTCGATCCGCTTCAGGAAATACCCATACATCACAGAAGCAGCATACACCTGTCCAACTCCGAGTTTGCTTATCTGCGCTACAGTTGTCAGATCACCAACGCGGTTTTTGAGAATGACTGAAAGATGATTCTGAATCATCTCATAAACCTCAGGCGAGTGAAGTTGCTCGAGTTCTTCCCCGTCTTGGGTCGGCCAAGTATCAACTCGACCAGAAGGATCATTAGATGATGATGAGCTTATCGATGGTACTAGTGAAACATTAGCGTCCATGAACTTCTGAACCACTAAAGCATATAAAATCTCTTCCAAAGCCCTTCTTCTCTCATTCTCCTTAACCTCAGCTATTCTCCTAAACACCCCCAAAAAAAAAAACAATCTAATTCACAATCCAAACCTATACAGCATCTCAAGGGTAATATAATATCGGTATATGACAAACCTGTAGAGAACAATGTCTGTTCCAGGAACAGAGGATGCGTCTCTGTTCTGTTCCTCAGCGTCTCGATCGGTCTGGAGCTGTTCAAGCTGCTGCTCAACAGCTGCTGGCACGAGATGAGGATGGCTCACTAATATCTGTGACAGAAACTGACCCACAGGAGACTTCAGCTGAAGTGGCGCGATTGAATCGGTTGAACCAGACGCGTCACCAGAAGCCGAAGCTTTAACCACAAAGCTTCTCCGAGATTTAACAGAAGCTGTTCGGCTTTGCAATGGTCTCGAGGATTTAAGAGAAGAGCTGTGCTGCAAGCAGAGACAGAGGATTCAGATTACTTGTTGTGGCATTTCCACGAAGAAATCAAAAAGTTCCATTTTTTAACACGGGATGTTCTTATAGAATCGATTTGGAACCGGGGATACTCGATTTATAAGTTTAAACTCAGCTAAGATTGAACACAAACAAACATGATACCGGAAAATTCAAGAGAAAAAGGAGATTTCGTTCAAGAATCTAGGTTAACTGAATCAAAGGCAGAAGATTTAACACATACTCTGAGGCGAAATTGAGGTCCGGAGCCGAATCGCATGAACCCAGGACAGCTTGCCGTTAGGAAAGTCGACCCAGAGACGTTTTCGGATGTTCGACGGAGAAAGGCGGGAGATTGAACCAAATTCGCCGTCACGGCGTCCATGATTACACTCTGAGAGAAACAAGGAGAAGATAATCGGAGCTTTGGCCAGAGAAAGGAAGAGAAGCTCCCCTAGAATGTCGACAAAATGGTGATTAAACCGGGTAGTAGATAGATGGTTTGCGACTTATCTCTTCGAATTACGTACTTTTATTTGAGGGATAAAAGAAATTATTAATTTCAGTTTGACCCCCTCAAAAAAAAAGGAAGTTATTATTATTTTATTTTTGGCTAAAGAGAAATATATTAATCTCATTTTTAAACTTAGACCAGGTAATTTGTTTAAAATTTTGCAGAAAAAAATAAAAACGATATTTATTTGAAACAAAGTGAGGGCCAACTAATTATGGCTGCGACCACTCGAGTTTCTACGTGTCAAATATTACAACCCAAGGTTTTTGGATTATTAGAAAAGAAATTTATATAAGTTGCATTAAGAAAATACATCAAATATTCTTTTGATACAAAATTTCAAACTGTTTTTGTAATTTAAAAAAGTTGGGCTCATAGTAACCTTCTCTCGGCCCAATAAGTGGGCTTATAAACCACTCCAGAATCCATATATAGACCAGCATTCGACCTATCAAGACAATTAGGGTTTCTCGCTCGCTTGTCGCCTCTAAATTTTTAATCGGTGTGTATGAATGTCGTCGTCTCTATCTGATTTCGTGTATTCAAAAGTTTCAACATTTTAATGTTTCTCCCCACTTATAATAAATCTTCGTTCCTCTTCTGTGATAAGCTGTTTTTGAAAACAATTGTATAAGGTTTTCGTTTTATTAAAATAAAATCAGCAATAATTTTGGGAGGAAATCAATAGAACAAATACGGTGGCGATGATGAAAAAAAGGCCGGACTTACGGCTGCTACCACCACCGGAAAGTGTGGGTGTGTGTGTAGTAGAATGATGCTAAAGTTTCCAAAGGTTACTTAGCTGAGCCTCCCCTCTTGTCTTTCCTTCTGCAAATTCACCAATTTATTCAAGTTTCACTAGTTTTGCCTAAAATTCATTATAAAATCAATTGGGCTAAATTGAAAATTTTCATCAAAAATCACAGGCTTCTTTAACAATGTCCATGGAAATGTACAAAATGATTGATTGTCTTGCCCAAATACCATAGATACACAGGACTTGATAAAATTTAGCCAAATTGGATTTAAATAATAAATAAAAAAATTGAGTAATGTAAGTTGTAATTTGGATTCAAGTAAGAAAATAAATTGAATAAAAAGACAATTAGAAGGATATATTTTGGTGAGCAGGTTTTAAAGGCTTCTGGGTTTAAGCTGCTGAGAAGAACGCAAAAACCCCTCTTACGAAAATGGTATTGCAAGCCATTTCCTTAGGGTTTCTTCCCCCAAGACTTCGATTTTCATCTCGAAATTCACTGACACATCCTTCTGTAAGTAAAATTAAACCATCAAAATTTCGTTTTTTATTTTTTGTCATTTTGATTCTTCTTAACCTTATCCTAAAAATTAGTCATTTCTCTTGATTCTCCTCTAGGGTTCTTCGACATTTGCAACGCGTCAAAAAACCGATTCGAGGCGTAAGTATCTAATCCTCTTGGTTCACTTTGGTTCTTTAAGCCCAATTGTATCACAAAGTTTGATCCTTCTCTTATTTTCTCTGTTGATGAAGAAGCCCTCGTTTGGAAGAAACCGCAAGGACCCATTTGCTTGAGGCGAGGCGTTGTAGTATGTTCTTCTCGTTCTGAATCAAGGCCTGATTCAAATCAATCTGAAAAGAGTAGTAACTATGCTCGAGCTGAGCTGTTCCGTGGAAAATCTGGTTCGGTTTCGTTCCACGGCCTAACCCATCAGCTGGTTGAAGAAAGTAAGCTGCTTTCAGCTCCTTTCCAGGAAGAGAAAGGTTCCTTCTTGTGGATTTTGGCCCCTGTTGTGTTGATAGCGTCATTGATTCTTCCACAGTTCTTTCTAAGTGGTGCCATTGAAGCTACGTTTAAAAACGACACTTTTGCAGGTTGGTAATAGTATTACACTACTGCTTCAACGTTTTGAAGGTTTAGATTTTATCAATCACCTTCGAGTGTTAATATCGGAACTATGACTTTTATGAATCCTATCTTGATGGTTATGTTTCAAGTGTAGGCTTATCTTTAAATGTATTTGACTTTGAGGTTTTGATAGGTTTAGAAACCTGATTTCCGATGTGCAGTAACAAAATCCTTTTATTGATCTTGAATTGTTGTCGATTACAATCAAGAACACATTGAACAAACCCTTAAGAAAGAACCAAAAGTTTCCTCGAGATTTGTTCAAGAGGTCTCTTTGACTCTCATGAAGCCAAGAGGCTTCCCACATGATCTAGCTCTTATTTATAGATTTTGTTGCACTCTCTTGTCAGGTTTGTAACTTATATTCTCTTGATGCAGAAATTGTTACTTCTTTCTGCTTCGAGACGACGTTTTATGCCGGTCTTGCGATATTCCTGTCTGTGGCTGACCGAGTGCAGAGGCCGTACTTAGACTTCAGCTCCAAGAGATGGGGTCTAATCACTGGACTGAGAGGATACCTTATGTCTGCATTTCTCATGATGGGTTTGAAAGTTGTAGTTCCCGTGTTCGCTGTGTACATGACTTGGCCAGTTCTCGGGATAGATGGGTTGATTGCAGTGCTTCCTTTCTTGGTTGGCTGCGCGGTACAACGAGGTTTTGAAGGTCAGCTCGAAAGACGCGGCTCCTCATGTTGGCCCATTGTTCCAATAGTCTTTGAGGTATAAAACTTATATGCTGATCTTGGACCCATTGTGTCTGTCCATCTTCTTGTTTAAGAACTCCGTTTTAGCAGCATTAGACCATGATGTTGTATGTAAATGGCAGGTGTATAGGTTGTATCAGGTGACAAGAGCAGCCACGTTTGTGCAGAGGCTGATGTTTATGATGAAAGATGCGTCAACGACAGTAGAGATTACAGAGCGAGGAGTTGCGCTCGTTGGTTTGGTTGTGACTTTGCAGTTTCTAGCAGTTATATGTCTCTGGTCGCTTATCACATTTCTTTTGCGCCTCTTTCCTTCTAGACCTGTAGCTGAAAACTACTAATTTCTTGAGTGTTTTAGTGAATGTTACATCCATGTAAGCCAAAAAGCCCTTAAGCTTTAGTTTCTTTCTGTGTTCATTTCAGGATTAATGGGTTTTAAAGTTTTATTGAGTCATGTGTAGGACATTTTTGAGAGTTGGTTTGATCACCATGAATGAAACTGGCTTTATGTTTAAGATCTTTTGTGGGGACAAATGTTGAAAAGTCTGCGCCTTTGATACGTGTCTTTCACAATGAAGTGAGCTTCAACACGTGTCATCTTCACCTTTCCTCTGTTCTGAGGATTCCTCCTCTCTTCATTTTTTTGTTTTGTTTTGAACATTTGAGTTATTTTGAGATTCTTCTCTTCATTGATGTATCTGTTTATACCGTTGAGTGATTCTCAAATCTTGTTCTGTCTGTTATTTTCTATTAATTTTGTAAACAATTTCCTCTAATTTTTATTTGGAAAAAAAAAACGAAACAAGAAGGCAAGCAAAACGGGAATTTAATTAAATGTTTTCAAACATTTATAATTTCCTCATGTTTAATGAATACTTAAAACGATATAACTAATTATGGCTGCGACCACTCGAGTTTCTACGTGTCAAATATTACAAATGGGTTGCTCGTTACATCCTCGAGGTACAAAAAAAAACGATACAACTAATCGTTCTTGTTTCTGTACACACTTTATAAACATTTTTCATATGAATCATTTTGTGTTTTGACAGAGGATCACTGAGATCTGCGGTGTGATTGTCTCATTCGATCCTAAACCAATCGAGGTGATCGATCTCTTATAATCATAAAGAGACTGTTTTTGGAGTTTTCTTGAACTGAGGTTGTGTTTTTCTATGGCGGTTTGGTTAGGGTGATTGGAACGGAGCAGCGGCTCATACAAACTTCAGTACAAAATCGATGAGAAAATTAAAGAAGGAGGATTGGATTTGATCAAGAAAGCTATAGGGAAGCTTGAAGTGAAACATAAACAACACATTGCGGCTTACGGTGAAGGCAACGAGAGGCGTCTCACCGGGAAGCATGAAACCGCAGACATCAACGTATTCACATGGGTATGAAGATCGAATCAAAATCATATCAATGATCTTTTTGTATTAAGCTTCTTGATTTTGATATTGGTTTGTTGAGAGTGTAGGGAGTGGCGGATCGTGGAGCATCGGTGAGAGTGGGAAGAGATACGGAGAAAGAAGGGAAAGGGTATTTTGAGGATCGAAGACCTTCTTCTAATATGGATCCTTATCTTGTTACCTCCATGATCTCTGAAACCACCATCCTCGGCTAAGCTTTTTATTTTCTTGCTTATGTTCTTTCGTTTCTCCATTGTTTCGGTTTAATTTCGGTTTGAGACTCTTAATTATTGCGAATAATTTACGGGATGTTCTATGATCCTATTGTTGTTTTTATCCGGTTCTGATTCAATTTTTAGTATTGAGTTAATTCCCTTCAACTCAAGAGAGTACGTAGTGTTGGCTTTGTGAGAGAAAAATGATCTATGCCATAACCATACTCTTTGTATTAAATTGGTACGTGCAACTTCAAGATAATCAAATCCATCTTTAGGAGGAATGAATTAACATTGGATCATAAGTTTTGATGTTTGGGTTTCTCGTAGTCACCTTGGCTTTGGTTTTAACGTCAAATAAGACGACGACTACAACAATTCTCCAAAGCGACGACCAAAAAAAAAAAAAATGAACATTTCAGTAGTATTTTTTTACTTTGATCAAAATTAATGGGTCAACAATTAGTTATACGTTGGTCTAATCTACAATTTGTATATGGGCCTGCAGTTTTAAGCCCATGTTACAACTATGTTTGGTTCAGAAGACAGAATGATTGCTTGTGAAACAAGAAAATAAGATTAAGATTCCTAATTTGTTTCAAGCCTAATCCCAACGGCTGTGACTAAAATTAATCAAAGCGCGCTTACAGAAAACATTTTTTTCTTTTATATTTTTTTTGTTGTTTTCTGTTTATTCAAACACGGAGCTAATTCGGAGAATCTAACCTAGACTCTTCATTTCTTGCCGAATTATTAGTTGTAAGAAACCAATAATTATAGAAAAAATATTTAGTTATCTGAGAAGAAACTTTTCATGGTTACATTTTTTTTTAGCATTAATGATGTAGTTTTCGTCCATTGATTCCGTAATGTTAATCAACCGTTTTTTTTATGGCTGATTCTTTTTTTAAGTAGCCTACTACGATATTCACTTAACGATGATGTATGTACTGGCTTAACGAGATCTCTCTAATTTAGAAATAATGGACGTATCTTGTGGGCATGTAACTTCAATAGATACGTTCACGTAATTCATGTAAAAAAAGAACTAAATAAACTTCTTGATTGGTCCACTTGTACAGTTGCACGCGTAGATGATATAGCTATCTACGTACAATATACATATATAATATACAAATTTGATTATTTTCTTTAGCAATTTTTTTTTTTTGATTATTTGTAAGAAAGAAACCAATACTATTCAATAGAAACGCCAACAAAAACAATTAAATATATGTCATTTAATATTTGATCTTTTACAAGACAAAGATCGAATTAAAATTTCTCGAAACTATTTAACAAAAATTCTCTCCGACCAATGAAGAATAATCAGTTTTTTTTGTGTGTTTCGTTTGGTCTTTCACGAGCATATGAAAGTTATAATTAATGGTTTTTGGTGAGAAGAAAAGGAGCCAAACACATGAAAATAAAATGTAAATATTAATTGTAGTTGTCTTTTCCTTTCGTGTAACGCCCAACCACGCATCGCTGCACGTTACGACTTCTTTTTGTTGCTGTATCTGTAAATGATCTAACCTAATATACCACCCATTGCAACGAAATAAAACTATTCCTTTGCCAAATACTTTTAAATCTATGAAAATTTGACACATAACCATACGTACACTTTATAAATGAATTTGTTTTTTTTTTTCTTACCACCAAACTTCTTAATAATAATAATATACAGACATCTATTAAAAATAGCCAAACCTCTAGCAAAACCTATTTAGACAGAATTACAGGAAACACAAACGTTACAAATGATTTTGGACGGTGTAAATATTAAATTATAGTACGTCATGATAGTCATCGACAAAAGATCGATCATCGATACTATAAATTATCATGTCTATATCGATGAGACATAAGTTTCAAACATGTCTATACTCTCACCATGTTTGAAACCAAGTTCACGAGACATAGTTTTTTTTTTTGGTTTTTTAACTGATAGAACTAATCATGGATCAATATGAGAAGAACTTATAACATTTCTCAAAAATAATTTAGTTACTCAACATTTATAACATAAAAATTTATTAGATGATAAGCATATGCGACAAAAAAAGCGGTTAGTAGTATATAACTAGATGAATGCAAGTTACATAATTTCAAGAAGATGTCGAATTTAAATATCCACATTGAAATTGGATTACAAAATCTAACATGGTCCCGGACCGTGGAGATATAACAACATATAGGCCAATGTCGAGAATTTCTCAGATACTACTAAAAAAAAAAAAATTAAACGAAGGTCCTATAAGATTGTACATACAGAGTGGAGACAGATACAAAAGGAACATTAATGTAATCAAATGTGGTTGTGATCTTCTAACATGCTATTGTCCTACCAACTCTCTCTACCCACCATTTTCTTTTTTAAACAGTACTATAAAAATACCAACTTCAATTTTATACTCACATAATTCAAAACTATGTCAGTGAAATGTGCATTAACTAGAATACTTTGAACGAGGAGGAGGATGCTAAATTATCGAAGAATCTTAGACGAATGCTGCTAATTTGAGAATTTAGACCTTGATTTATTCTCTTTCTTTAATACTTTTATTAAAACTATATTTTAATTCCAATTACTGACACTAATTACTCACATAAATAAATAAATACCTAAAAAAAAAACAGAGGAGAAGAGAGGATTAGGCTGTTGACTGCTTTCACTCCTTTCTCTATAATCATCACAGCTCTGCAAAAAAGCTTCTTTTTTTTTTCTTTCTAGGGTTTCTCTCTCTTCTTCTTCTTCTTCTTCTTCTTCTTCTTCACTTTTTCTCTGAATCGTCACAATGCGAGTTCTCCCCAACTCGTCCATGGCGATTCTCTCTGTTTTCCTCTCAATCCTTCTCTTCTCTCTCCCTCTCCCTTCAATCCAAGATCTCAACGCCGACAGAGCCGCTCTTTTGTCCCTTCGCTCCGCCGTCGGCGGCCGCACATTTCGCTGGTACTTCAGGCAAACTTCGCCGTGCATCTGGGCCGGTGTTTAATGCGAGAACAATCGAGTCACCGTCCTCCTTCTCCCCGGCGTTTCTCTCTCCGGGAAGATTCCGGAAGGTGTTTTCGGGAATTTAACTCAGCTCCGTACACTCAGCCTCCGTCTCAACGCTCTCACTGGCTCCCTCCCTTTGGATCTCAGTACCTGCTCCGGTCTCCGGCACCTCTACTTGCAGGGAAACGGATTCTCCGGCGAGATACCGGAGGTTTTGTTCAGTCTCAGTAACCTCGTGAGGCTTAATCTCGCCGAGAACAGTTTCACCGGCGAAATCTCCTCAGGTTTCACGAACCTCACGAGGCTGAAGACTCTGTACCTGGAGGATAACCAGCTCTCCGGCTCGATCCCTGACCTAGATTTACCATTGGTTCAATTCAACGTCTCGAATAACTCGTTGAACGGATCAATCCCTAGAAGTCTCCAGAAATTCGAGTCCGATTCGTTTCTGCAGACTTCTCTCTGCGGCAAACCGCTCAAAATCTGCCCTAATGAAGAAACTGTACCGAGCCAGCCTACTTCCGGCGGAAACAGAACACCACCAACTGTTGATGAGACCAATGAGAAGAAGAAAAACAAACTTTCCGGCGGAGCTATAGCCGGGATTGTAATCGGGTGCGTGGTCGGTTTCGCTTTGATCGTTCTGATACTGATGGTACTCTGCCGGAAAAAGGGAAACGAGAGATCAAGAGCCGTCGATATTTCCACAATCAAACAGCAAGAAGCCGAAATTCACGGTGATAAAGCTTCCGGGGATACGGCGTAGAACGGAAACGGGTACTCGGTGACGGCCGCTGCAGCCGCGGCGATGACCGGTAACGCAAAATCCGGTGATGCCAACGGTCCGGCGTCTAATAAGCTTGTGTTCTTCGGTAACGCGACTAAAGTCTTCGATCTTGAGGATTTGCTGAGAGCTTCCGCGGAGGTTCTTGGGAAAGGAACGTTTGGGACGGCGTATAAGGCTGTGCTTGACGCGGTTACGGTTGTGGCGGTGAAGAGGCTGAAGGATGTGATGATGCCTGATAAAGAGTTCAGGGAGAAGATCGAGTTGGTTGGTGCGATGGATCATGAGAACTTGGTGCCGTTAAGGGCTTACTATTTTAGCAGAGATGAGAAGCTTCTTGTCTATGACTTCATGCCTATGGGAAGCTTATCTGCTCTCTTACATGGTGAGTCTACATCAAAAACTTGTGAATTACACTGTGAAATTTCTTTCCTTTTTCGCTATTTTGGTTTATCTTTAGTTAAATCAGCGTTTAGTTACTATAGATACCATCATCTACGGTTCTTGGAGATTCAATAAGCATATTACACTAGTTTAACGGCGTGTTTGTTTATCCACATTATGGTTAAGTTTAGTGCTTAATCACTATGATCTTGATTCTCAATTGAATTAGCATAGTAATTTGTATAGATTCTGTGAACTGGTGGGGACAATGGTGTTAACATTGGATGCTTTGAGTAGCTAAAGAAAACAATAGTGGAAAAGCAGCTATATGATTGTGTGTACTTAACAATGATAGCTCTAAGACTTTGCTCTGTGTTCTTTTGTTTCTATAATTGTTTTTTTGTGTCTAATTACAGGAAACAGAGGAGCAGGGAGGACTCCACTAAACTGGGATGTACGATCACGGATCGCTCTTGGTGCAGCTCTTGGCTTAGACTACCTTCACTCACAAGGCACCACGACCTCTCACGGAAACGTCAAATCCTCAAACATACTCTTAACCAAATCCCACGACGCCAAAGTCTCGGACTTTGGTTTATCCCAGCTCGTTGCAGCCTCTTCAACAACTCCGAACCGCGCTACGGGTTACCGTGCGCCGGAAGTGACCGACCCGAAACGCGTGTCGCAGAAGGGTGACGTGTACAGCTTCGGCGTGGTGCTTCTCGAGCTGATCACCGGAAAAGCTCCGTCGAATTCGGTGATGAACGAGGAAGGAGTTGATTTGCCGAGGTGGGTTAAATCGGTGGTGAGAGATGAGTGGAGGAGAGAGGTTTTCGACTCGGATCTGCTTAGCTTGGCTACGGAGGAAGAAGAGATAATGGCGGAGATGGTGCAGCTAGGGATTGAGTGTACGTCACAGCATCCGGACAAGAGGCCGGAGATGGCGGAAGTGGTTAGGAAGATTGAGAACTTGAGACGATCTGGTCCTGACCAGGTGGACGAAGCTGATTGATTGAGTGAAGAAGCTGTTAATTGTTGGATTTTTAATTAATTATTAATTTTAAGTAAATGGTTGGGGGAAAAATCAGAAATGAGTTCTTTAAATTTTAAATTTTTCATTTTTGACCCCACTTGTCAAAAGGAGAGGGGTTTTTAGTGGTAAACTCTGCTGGCATTTGCAGTTGTTTGTTTGTGTTGTGGGCGTGAGGATTTGTAATTATTGTTGCTTCTCTTTCTTAATCTTTCTATTTTATTTTCAGTTTTTATTTCCTATCCATTGTTTCTTATGTTATACTATCATATATATGTGACTTTGTAGCATACTATTTAGAGTGGCAAACGCATGTTGGTCACTGTTTATGAAACAAAGTGCGCCCAGATTGTCGAACAAAGACAATTTTTTTTTTAAAAATTACTTAGATATTACACAAAAGTTGGTTTATTGCTAGAATATTATATATTTTTTAAAAATTATTCAGATATTTTATGCCCTTGTGTAATTACAATAAACATCTTTCATTAATTTGCAATTTTTTTTAATTTAAAAATGATTAACCAAAAATTAGTTTAATCCACCTTATTAACATGAAAAAAACTAAATCCACGTCATGAAATACAGTTTCGGGAAAAAAACTTCTCTCTCGCCGACAAAACTTCTCTCTCTCGGCGATTCCGAAGTCGAATCCTAATTCCACCATCGTATCGTTTCTTCCGGCCGCTTCTCTTATCTCCATCGCATTTCGTCTCCTTTTTCACGAACTCGAGTGGAGACTCTTCGTTTTCTCGGCTAAAAATCTCTCCTTTTCACGAACAAACTTGCTCCGGTAAGTTCGCGGCTGAGTTATTATACTTCACGACTGAGTTATTATACTTCACGGCTGAGTTATTATACTTCACGGCTGAGTTATTATACTTCACGGCTGAGTTATTATACTTCACGTCTGAGTTATAATACTTCATGGAAGACGAAAGGTTGCGTAGGTTAACTCGGCGAAACCTCTCTCTCTCTCGGCGAAACCTCGTCTCTTCCGGCCGTCGTATCGTCTCTTCCGGCCGCCGTCGTATCGTCTCTTCCGGCCGCTTCTCTTATATCCATCGCATTTCGTCTCCTTTTTCACGAACTCGAGTGGGGATTCTTCGTTTTCTCGAGGGGACTCTTCGTTTTCTCGAGTGGACTCTTCGTTTCCAATCCATAAGTCAGCCGTAAACAATCCTTAAGTCAGCCGTAAACAATCCATAAGTCAGCCGTAAACAATCCATAAGTCAGCCGTAAATAATCCACAATTACCGAAGTGGGGACTCTTCGTTTTCTCGAGTGGACTCTTCGATTTCTCGAGTGGACTCTTCGTTTCCAATCCATAATTCAGCCGTAAACAATCCTTAAGCCAGCCGTAAACAATCTATAAGTTAGTCGTAAACAATCCATAAGTCAGCCGTAAACAATCCACAATTACCGAAACCAGATCCATCATATAACGGAGAAGGATGAACGAAAATGAAGAAGAACGAGGAAAACGATGACGAATTGGATGTTCAAAATTTAAGTTTTGGATATCTCTGTTGATGTGAAGAACAAGGTGGAGAACAATGACGACGAGAAAGACGATGACGGCGACGAGGAAGACGAAGACGACGTTTCGTATTTCTCTGTTGATGTGAAGAACAACGACGGCGAGAAATACGATGACGACGATGAGGAAGAGAAAGACGATGTTTCGTATTTCTCTGTTGATGATGACATGGAAATATGCATCCGACGTCATTTTTTAATTGATGAAGTGGTTGGCAAGTAAGCCACCAAGCGATCACGTAAATCAACTGTCTTAAACCAGCCATAACAAAACTTTAAGTCAGACGTAACATGAATACTATTACAGTAATTAAAAAACGATAAAAAACGGCTGCCAAATTCAGCCGTAACTCAACTGAAAATCTTTAGCTCAGCCGTATCGTTTGATAAGTCAGCCGTCAAAACATGCTATTGTAATAATTAATCTTTCGCTACTAAATCATCCGTAATTAGGCCGAGTTTTTCGTTAACCCAGCTCATTACGGTTGAGTTATGACACTTACACGAAAATCAGCCGTAATGAAGCAATAACTCATCCAGCCGGAGAAAGTTAATTCAGCCGTGTCGATACAATAACTCAGTCAAATTTTGACAAATCAACCATCGGTTTATAACTCAGTTGTAACTTATGGCTGGGTTATCTCGTAAGTCAGCCGTTTTTTCATAACTCAGACATATTTCGTTAACTCAGCCGTAACTTATGTCTGAGTTATCTCGTAAGTCAGCCGTTAGCTCATAACTCAACTATTTTTCTTAAATCAGCCGCAACATACCGTAACTCAGACGTGATTGCCGCTGTAGCGCTTTACGGCTGAGTTCATTAATACACGTCAGCGATTTCTGACGTGGCGGCGCGTTTTTTCTGATGTGGAATTAAAAAATAATGACATTCTTTATAATTACGTTTTTTCCTATAACATGTAACAAAGACACGCTGGGTATGGAAAATATAGGCGAAATATAATAGTAATAAAAAAAAGTTTTGTATGTTTCTGGTTATTTCATCTAATTTATATGATATCTGAATAAACTTTTTTTTTTTTTTTTTTAAGAATACTATCATATATGTGACTTTGATGGTCGTGATTTGGTTGGCCACTTGTGGTGTGCAAAGCCTTTTTTTTTCTTGCGGCTTTGATGTGTGTTGATAGGTTTGTACTTTGACAGTTGTTCCTATTTTAAATCATCGCTCAAAAATTCTTTTATGTAGTTTTGGTTCCATCTGATTGGCTTGTTTTGCTCATTGTGGTGAATGAAAAATTATATGTAAATGTAATTATATTATCATTACCAATAGATAATTTGTTGTATCAACATGTCAATACCAATATAAGTTACATGCTTTTACTATCTTTTGCTATCACACACAGACCCACATCTAATTTAGTTCCGATGGAGTGACAGCTAAATGATACCAAAAATGAACACTTAAACAAATGATTTATAAAATGAATGAATGAATTGAATACCTAATTTCATATTATTGAGATGTAGACAAACTCTTTAATATTTTGTTGATGAAAGTGAACCCGACCCATTTTTGAATAATTTTTTTTTTTGTTCCCACAAACCCACTATGATTTTTTGGCTACCAAACATTGACAGCTTTATGAGTTAAGCATTTAATGCATAAGGTTTAGATAGGTGAATGGGTGCAACTGCAACAGTACTAAGGCTGCTATAATTCATACATACACATACACATACACATGATAGGGAGAGACCATAAAGAGCGAGATATTGAGTCACGTGCCCATACTAAAATAAAATGTGTATGTAGAGGTAACAAATGAAATTCATTAAGGTCATTTGGTGAAAAAATATTAACAAATGGAATTCATTCAAGCTATTATGGCATGAGTACTTTTCAATGTTCAAAAAAGAAATAAAAAATATAAATTTATACAAGCTAAAAGATAATAATATTATATTTATTATTGAGATTCAAGAGTGTATAAGGTTGAGCATGTATAGATTTCTATGAAAAGAATATTTTATTATATAAAGTAAGATGCATAGTTTTTAACATGATCGTGACACGTGGCATGTTAATTGATAAGATTCCGACATGTGTTTTGATTAAAATCTTATTATAAATAAAAAATATATTTATCCTTAAAAAAAGAAAATACTATTATTTTAAAAACAGAAATAATTTTATTAAAATAAAATAAAAAATAAAAAAGACATATTTCAATTAAGAAAAGAAAAATATTTGTCAAGTTTATCGATTTAGATTTTGACACGTGTCTCGGTAAAATATTACTTTTAAAGAAAAATGAATTTCCAAAAAAAATAAATATCAACTATCGATTTAGATTAAAAGGTAAAATAGAATTAATTAGGATATGTTTTAATTTAAAAAAAAAATAAAACATATTTCAATTCAAGAAAAAGAAAATAAAAACAAAAATATATTAGATTAATTAGGATATATTTTAATTAAAAATGAATTTCTAGATGTTAATGATATGACATTAGACGATGATAAGCTCAATGCAGAAGAGGATATCAAGAAAAAATCATGTAGAGAGTCTTTTGATGCGAGTAAAAAATGATATTCTATATGTTAATGATATCTTATTAGACGATGATGAGTTCAATTATGAGGAATATATCAAGAATGATGTAGAGAGTCTTTTGATGCAAGTCTTGAGAAACATAACTTCTCTAGAGAGCAGAGAGATCATATACAGAAGATGAATGTGAAGAGAAAGATAGACTTTATTTGCTTGAAGAGAGTTAATGGGGAGATCGTTAATATACTCGAAAGACTCGAATTGCATACACAAGTTTTTAACGCAGCGGAACTAGAAAAAATAGTTGATAAAGTGTGAATTATATGAGAAATAGAATTAATAGGGTACACAACAGATTATGTGTTTTGAATATTTTATTTAAAAAATGAGAATAAAAATAAATAAATAACTCTTAGGTCTCGATTTTACGTTTTTCATATATTTTTTCAGTAATGATCTGATTTTGTTTACTATTTTTTAAAACATTATTTTAACGGGCTTTAAATTTTATTATTACAAAACTGTGTATACGCGAATCCTAATCTAGATTTTAATTATGATAAATCTCATTATTATAAAAATAGGATAATTAATTTGTCAAAATTTTAGAATAAATATATATCTTATTATATAAAGTAGGATGCGTCAAAGTTAATAATTAACATGATTGTGACACGTGTCAAGTTAATCGATCAGATTTTGACATGTGTCATAAGTATATATCTTAAAAAAAAAAATTTAAACAAAATGATATATTTCAATTTAAGAAAAAGAAAAATAAAAAATAAAGTAAATAAGATTGCTAATTAACTTGATCGCGACACGTGGCGCTTCATTCGATTCAGATTCTGACATGTGTTCCGATAAAATATTAGAATTTATATTAATTATGAAAAGGATCTTTTAGAATTTAAGAAAAAGAAAATAAAATTAAATAAATAAGATTAACTATTATATATTTCAATTAAAAAAATGAAATCATATATGCTAATGATATGACATTGGACGATGATGAGTTCAATGAGAAGAAAGATCATGTAGAGAGACTTTTGACGCGAGTCTTGAGAAGCATAACTTCGATAGAGAGCAGAGAGATCATATACGGGAGATGACTGTGAAGAGAAAGAAATACTTTGTTTCTTAGAGAGAGTTAATTGGGAGATCGTTAACATACTCGAATGACTTGAATTGAATACACAAGTTTTTAATGAAGCAGATTAGAAAAAGATAGTTGATAAAGTGTGTGAACTACAAAAGAAGTAGGGTTAATGTTGCTTACGATCAGCAAAAATTTTGTGTTTTGAATATTTTAATTAAAAACATATGAGAATTAAAATAAATAAACAACTCTTAGGTTTCGATTTTATGTTTTTAATATATATATATATTTTTTTAAGTAGTGATCCGATTTTGTTTTTAATTTTTTTAAAAAATCATTTTAACGGGTTTAAAATTTTGTTATTACAAACCCGTGGTTTTTTAAAGTAGTGATCCGATTTTGTTTTCTAATTTTAAAAAAAAAATCATTTTAACGGGTTTAAAATTTTGTTATTACAAATCCGCGTAAACGCGGATCCTAATCTAGTCATTACATAATGTTCAAATAAAAAAAATATATCATAACATTACAGAAATAAAGAGAAAAAAATAAATAAACAATTTTCACTCTTTTAGGTTTCTCAGTTCGTAGGTAATTTTTTATCGTTGTTTTGAATCTTATTTTATTTACTTTCACGGGTGATCATTTTTTTTTTTTCGTTTTTTCACAGATTATAAAATATTCAATTGTAAATCCTGCGTATATGCGGGGTTTAATCTAATAAACAAATAAAGTCAAAGAGAAAATCAATATTATAAACAAAAGCCTGGATAATCATAGTTTACCACTAAAAAAACATAACTGAAAGTTTTAAACATAAATAAAAGTAAATAAATAAAAGGACCAAAGAGGGAGCATATCACAGTTCTCCACTGACAAAACATCATATAAAGTTTTCAGCATAAAAAAAACCATAACTGAAAATTTTAATCATTAAATGTCTTTTCCACGCTTAGCTTCAACCATTGCTCTCCTCCTCACATAATCTTGTCATTGAACTTCATAGTGGATACCTCTTCCTTTATTTTCTTTAGAGACACTTTTTTTCTTTTGTTCCTACATTTCAAAAACACTAAACAGTGTAGTTTACTACTCTAAAAGTTGCACGGTCTAAATACATGAAGGCGAAAATGATTTTTTGTTTTGTAGCTGTGGCGCTGCCACTCACAATGCCAAAAACTGTTTGGATAGGCCACGAAAGAGGAAAGCCAAATACACTGATTCAATAGTAACACCCAAGAAGGTCATGAAGGCTGCACGTCTGACCAAATTTGACGCTAATTGTTGCCTAGAACTGATAGCTAATGTTTAGAATTTTGCTTTGGAAGAGACAGATTGCGAAACGGTAAACAACATTAAGATTATATATCACTCAATTTACTTAGATGCAGCATTTCACAACCTCTCTTTGGAGGTGGAACGCCAAAAGCATGAATGAAACCATGTCCATCATATCCACAAATACAAACAAATATCAAACCACTACAGACCGCAAAACACTAATAACCGCATCTGCGGTTGCGTTATGCGTCCAAATAATGTTCAAATATCCATTCTCCCTTTTTCTCTTCCTCTCTTTTTGTTCCTGTCTCTGCAGATAATGAGCATCAGAAAGAGTAGAACTCAAAACAAAAACCAGATTTGTTACGGATACCACAAATTTATTAGTGATCATTAAAGAATAGGCTTACATGTACAGAAGAACAAGTAACATTAATTTGTTTCTTCTCTTCGTTGCAAACATGGTTGGGCTCCATCTTTCTGACTTTTGGACATCAAATCGTAGTTGATATATGCCAGCTGCGAGATGTTCTTCACACCGTAAAAAAGAGCAAAAGTCAGAATGCTATATAACTGGATCTCTCTCATAAGCACACCACTTCAAATGTTTTAAAGCTCAACTACTCAAATCACTTGCCATAGCGGAACAAAAACAAACCAGTTCGTGACTTTAATTGGGTGGAGGCAGAGCATACAAGTTCATAAACTACCAATCTATAGTAGAAGGATTCTGCAAGTCGATAAAGCTAACAAACCTATGTATAGATATATCAATCCTGAAAAATGAAACTTGCGAGGGAACTTCTACAACTGTATAAAACTTTGATGAATCGTATACTTGGATGACAAGGGATATTAGCAGGAAAGCATACAGTACCTTGAACGAGAAATTATCGAACGGGTTATTTTCAGACGCACTAGTTTCCAACTCCGCAGGTCTGCCACGTTTATCAACCTGCACACCATCGTTGATCCAACTCAGGGAAATTACACTTCTAAATTTAAGGCCAATATTTCTAAGGAGGAAAGAGAGAGGATCAACAGATATTACCCCTTGGTTGTGATCATTGCTCAAGCAACCACTGTTGCTACTGTCACTTGAATTTTCATTCTCATTGATTGGAAAACATGTCTCACCCGAAAATTTACATGGGTAGCGACTTTGGAAGTAACTTGTGTCAAGAGCATCTTCTGAATTCGGCACAAATGCAGCCTAGAAAAAACACGCAAATTTATGACCTTTTTTTTTGCTCAAACGGAAAGTTTACGTATGACTTTTAAAGCAAAAGATAAATGAATTCACCTTCTGCTCTGCTAGAGTGTGCCAGTTTATGTCTTTAAAGAAGATGTGCTGCTTGACCTGTGTCAAGATATTTGTTTCATCACTATACAACAACACTTTACAAAAAATTTGGAATCAGTCATCCAAGTAAAAGAATATCAATGTTACCTCAGCCGCTCCTCTAGCTCCAAGTCTCCGATGAGGATCTTTCGCTAATAAACTGGATAAAGCACATGACACAATGTTACAGAAAATAATACTCTTGGATCAAGCATGATCAAAATGGGCATTTACTTACACCCTTATGGGGCATACATGTAGTCATAACTCAAGCAAAACATGAGAAGAAAAGGGTTGCTTATTGATATTTACAACAGAGCTGACAATTTTTGTTTGAAAGGACTATTTTCATTACGCATATGATTGGACAGAGAGAAAAAATCACTTACCGATCTATTAAATCACGGGCTTCATGGCTCATGTCCTCTGGAACACTAGGCCATGGTATATCACAGCTGAGAATATTGTCAAATATTTGCTGAAACCAACAAAGAAGATGCAGATCAAATTTCAGGGAGTTGGACTGAAACTACATATATAGAATACTCGGTCACAACATACGAAGATGTTAAATGAAAATGTTAGATGAAAATGAAAATGTTATAAGGCTAATACAAAAAAAAAATCACGGCATTAGATGACCAGCCAAAGTTAGAACGTCAGTTTTCAGAACCTTGAAAACCTTTACTTTCTTTATCAAAACTGTTTACAAGAACGATGCAATATCTAATCACTGACCTCAGAATCACCACCATGAAAGGGTGGAATCCCCACAATGAATTCAAACAAAATGATGCCAACAGACCACCAATCCGCAGTTGCACCTGAACAGTTATAAAAGCATATCAATTTTTATTTGGTATGTGATAAATATAATTGAATATCTAAAATTATTGTTAGACAGGCAGTAGAGCAACGATTTGGTATGAATCTGAGTGGCCTAACTTAGCAAATACGCTATATATTCAAGCTTTCTACTTACACCACCAGATAAGTCGAACTGTAATCAACTTGATATACCACACATTTTGTTATTCAGATAAACAATCATTTTAATCTCAGCCCTGCACCAATTTCTACTCAAAAGAAAGATTTGGAATAATAGAGAAAAGCGGACAACAAAATTAGAAGGAAGTGTGTATGCACCATGTCCTGTCCCCAGAAGAATTTCTGGGGCTAAGTAATCAGGAGTGCCCACCGCAGACCACTTATCTTGCTTCTCAGGCTGATGCTCTGATGTTGGCAATATTGGTTTCTCCTCAACAGGCAGAGACGTTCGCCTAAATACTGGATCAGAGAGAACACTGGTGCTGTTGATGAGACCAACTTTGGAGAGTCCAAAATCTGTCAACTGCTCAGATGAAACAGGAAGGTACCATAAGGACAGGGAAGCATGGTTCTGAATCCATGAATTATATTTACAATCTCATAAATGCAGAAGCTAATTCTGTGTTGCACTGTGGATTTTATGAGCTTCAGATAACAAAAGACTATAATCTCGAGGGCATCACATTGCATGACATTAACTAAACACTCAGAACACCTGACACTATTAAATATAAGTTCCCAAATGGTTATTACCTTAACATGACCATCATGTGCAATCAACAAATTGTCAGGTTTCAAATCACGATGCACAACACCCAGAGAGTGTAGATACTCCAAAGCAAGGACCTGGCACAGGATAATCGACATTGAGTCACAACAACTTAATAAAATCCTCTTGTTCTTATGACATGATCTGTGAGAGTAATATTAACACACTTACAACTTCCGCAATGTATACACGGGCAATAGTTTCATCCAAGCAACCTAATTTTCCCAACATGGAATAAAAATCCCCTCCATTCACGTATTCCATCACAAGATACAGGTTCTCGCGAGAAGTAAAAGAATAGAAGAATCTAACCTGGTCAAAAAGAAGGTTATATTAGATATCAGGGACTCTTTGCAGAGGAAACAATATGCTTTAGAAGTTACAGCAGCTCACCACAAAGGGATTGCGGGCGTTGATCAAAATATCTCGTTCAGCAAGTATACTTTCAACGGCATTCTTGCGGATCATATCTGCCTTCTTCAGAACCTATAGAGTATAACAGCCCCCCTCAAAAAAAGATTTGAAAAAACAGTTTGACTGTATATATAGAATCTTTCACAAGAGTTATAAAAGCTAAACGAAGTGAAATTAAGAATACCTTAATTGCAAATATGTCTCCTGTTGTTCTCTTTCTAGCCAAAAAAACTCTCCCGAAAGCTCCCCTACTAATTTCTTTTACTTCCTCAAAATCATCTATGGATGTGCGGCCCCGCGGATGTACTGTGCTGGTCCTCAAGCTACAAACAGCGTCATCTTCTAAAAGAGCATCGTCATCAATTACTGTGCTTGATAGGTTAACTTTTTCACCATCCTGAAGCTCGCAAAGCTGAAGATACTTTTCTCTACATAAAAAAGGAAAATATTCTTTCAATATTTGCCTCAACTGACAAGCGAATAGTTCTGGAGACTAGACTACATTTACCAGAACACTTGCATTGCAAGCAAATACAGCAAGGGGAGAGATCCAAAAATATATTTAAGACAAAAGTAGTACCAGGAACTCACTGTATTAACTTTTCCATTCGTATACCAAAAGTTTCTACTATAAGCCCATCAAACTTTCTGCGGTCTACGACAACCTTCAAGTTTTCAAGACAAGAAAGTAAGACCTGAATGGATTGATCATCATCTGGAATGACATTTGCTGCGCATCTTGCAATGTCAGCAAGCTCAGTTACCTGCATAAACAGCTGTCCAGGGTGTTGTTTGTCAGTCAGCATATTCAATATCAAAAGACTAGGAAGATATGAACATAGAGCAGAATCATTACATACATGTGGAATATCCAAGTCATGGAATGTATCCTTGACTCCTAATAACAATTCAAATAGATTGGGTCTAGGGGTTGGAATAGGGGATCTAGGAGTCATGCTATCGGCAGATGAAGGAGTCATGCTATCGGCAGATGAAGGAGTCATGCTATCGGAAGATGAAGTAGTCATGCCTTGATCAGACTTGGGACCAAAACGAGTTATGCATGACACTGAAATTAAATATCTCATATAATGCATGAATGCTGAATTATCAGCCTCCAGGAAACAGTTAAGCATGTCCTCCAAGCCTCTTCGTGAGTAGTCACTTAGCCTTAGGGAGAGAACATCGGATTCTCCGGAGCTCGCGTTAGATATTTTCATTCCATCTGGGCTTTCTACCGCTGCTTGGCTATCTTTCTATGTGAAGAGCTCTGTTATTTTGCCAAGAATTACAGAAACTATCACCAGCCGCCCATCAACACTCGCACCCTTTCGGTCACATTTATCAGCCGCTGCACAGATTAGAGAGTGAAATTCCACGTGGGTGGTGGGGACATCTTCCTCGCATATACGACAAATAATTGAACTTCCCTCAGAAACACTGTGCCGATGCTTGGACATTTGTTCTGGCGTCTTAGCAACAGCGATATCATCACTGGCAGCTACTCGATTTTTAACCACCTTTGGAGGTTCAACTTTGCCATCATTCTGCTCTTTTGATACTGAAGCTTCTTTTACACCATTCGACGCCGGAGATGGAAGTCTTTTCCGAGAAGACATTCTATCCATGTTTGCAGGCAGTTCAGAATCCTTTGAAGTTTCATTGTACGGAGAAGAGAGAGCAGCTGGACGATCAACAAAGTCCTCCTTCCAATTCAATCCACGCTGCTCCTGGCTATAAGCTTTCTTGGTGGATGGTACCTTTAAGGCATTGGCAGCAGTTGGACCCTTCGTGTCCCTAACTTCTCCATTCGAGACTCTTTTGTCGACAGAATGCAAGACATCCAAGGCTCTTGACTGACGTAGATGTATGACCTCTTCCTCCTGCCCCCAACTTTCTTTATGAAACTGAAGTATTCTAGAACATCTGGTAAGGATAAACAGCAGACGAGTGTGAAGCTGCTTGAGCACGCCTGGGGAAAGCTCCTGACGTCTATCATCTAAGTCTTGAACTATGACCTCACATTGAAGCCAGAACTCTACTGAAGTAGCCCAAAAACATTTCTTGGCCAAAATCAACAAGTCTTCAATTGCTACCTGCACCTCAAGCAGACTTGCCGCACCTGTATCAAGAATTCCCGCCAGTTGCTCAGCAAATACTACAAGGTCCGAATTTACTTCTACCTTTGCTTTATCAAACTTGGTCCGAACAAGACTCAAAACCTCCTGCATAAGACAGATGATTAGAAGCACGCATTAAACAAATTTCAAAGGAGATTCATACAGACACAGGAGCCTCAAGACAACCTCCAAGCTATTTGACCTACGACGCTTCCATAATGGAAAAGGCCGTACACCTTTCGAGTTCATCTCATGAGAAAAGCTCTTGATGTCACCAGAAAACCTCTTTCTTGGAGCACTGGTCATGCGAAGTAAGTCTTGGTATGAATCCTGGAAAGATATACGACAAATCACCAATGTCACTTAGAACTGATATATAACATAACGCAAACTTTGTGTTTCTTGCTTTTTATGATGGTAAGGAGAAAGGAGAAAGGAGAAAGGAGCACCTCTGGTGTGCCAGATTCTGATTCGCTAGGTGAAACCTTGAATGGACCTGCTTAGTGAACATCAATATCAAACTTGAGAAGCAATAAAGCAACATTTCCACAATAACAGGCAGAATCAGGCAAGAAAAGCTTATTTCCGATGATGAAAATGGGCACAAGTCACAACATCATATCATCCAACAAGGTGATCAAAGAGAATTTTGAGCATATACCAGTATTAACATTCGATTCCTTCTTCGTATTGCCACCACCCGAACCAGAGATCGCTTTATCATTCCCAAAATCGAAAAAACCTTCCCGCGGCAACGGGCCGGACCTCGTCCTGATTCGACTCAAACCGAGAGACGAGGCCAGGATAGGCGTTTCAGGAGGAGCTGGTTTCTTCGCCTGAGAACCGGAAGATGACAAGTTCGGTTTGCTAGGGCTTGGAGAATGAGCTTGATCGGAGGAGGCTCCTTTGCCCTTCGATGAACCACGCTTCTTCTGCTTTAAACCACCTATAAGTCCGGCGAAGCCAGAAGCGAGGCCCGGAAAAAACCTTCGCGTTTCCTCTTTGGAATTGGATTTCGCTTTCTTCTTCTCCGATTCGACCGGAGAGTTTGAGCCAGCAGATTTCGGACTGTTAGAGCTATCGGAAGATCCCGATTTCTTCAAGGAGGAGAAGAGCTTCTTCTTGAACACCATATCCGATTTCCCTACAACACAATTCCTAACACCATCAGAAACAAAATCTCCCTCTTTCGACGAAGAAGAAGAGGGCGTAACTTTGTAAGTGGGAAGCTAATCTTTTTTAAAAACCTGGAGCGAGGAAGAAAGAAGAGGGGAAAAATGAGTCAAACCTGTTAAAAAGACGAAACTTTACTATATGATTAAACGTTAATGACTTTCAACGGAGGATTAAGGGACTATAAGGACTTCATTTTCTTATTTATATATATGCATCAAATGTAGATGAGTAGATAAGATTGGGATTATCAACAGATTTTCCAGAGGAATTAATTATCCAGCAAGTGAATTAAATGTGGCTTGAAATTTGTTGGGAAAAATTAGAAAGAAAGTTATAATTTTGATTAATATAAGTAGATTTCGCGCAATATATATGCGCGCGTAATTTTGTTTTTGTTAACAATTTTATGAAATTTAAAATAATTTTAAATTTTAAATTAGATATACATAATTTACATAACTAGTTTCGCGCTTTTTTCTATATCTTAAAAACTAAATTTAATCTGTTTTAAACTAATTATTACCGTTGAGATCTAATAGATTCGCACTATAAAAAATATTAAGGTCATATTTTGTTTTACTAGAAAATTTTTGGTTAACGGATAACTTTCATTTTTATATAATTTTACTAAAATAATATTATTAAATTATGATATCAACAGATATAAAAATATTTTAACTAAAATTAAATTTAGATTTAAATAATTTTAAAACCCACCCTAATGTATAAATATTGTTATCACCACAAAGTCACACATTTGCTTGTTTGTTTTACATTCTTTTCTGTCAACAATATGTATTATGAGTGGTTTTAAAATTTAGTGGTAACAAACCACTAAATTACAGTTTTGGTAAATTACAATAATTTCTATAAATTTATTTTTCTTTAATAAATTAATGATTGCTTTACTAATATACGTTTATATTATTTTAGATTAATTTAATTTTTAAATTAGACAGGACATCATTATATAAAGTAAAATAGAAATGATATATGTCATAAAAGGTATATGACATATTTTTTTGCCAACAATCTTCATTATGAGTGGTTTTTGAACTTTATGGTATCAAACCACTAAATTATAGTTTTGATAAATTACAATATTTTTTATAAATTAATTTTCCTTTTTTAAATTAATGATTGCTTCATTAATATACGTTTTTTTTAATTTTAAACTAATTTGATCATAAATTAGAAAAGACATCATTATATAAAATAAAATAGAAATGATATATGTCATAAAAAGTATATGACAGATTTCTTTTGCCAACAATCTGTATTATGAGTGATTTTGAACTTTAGTGGTAACAAACCACTAAATCACAATTTTAGTAAATTACAATAATTTTTATAAATTAATCTTCCTTTTTAAAATTAATGATTGCTTCATTAATATACATTTTATTTATTTTAGACTAATCTAATTTTAAATTAAAAATGACATCATTATATAAAATAAAATAGAAATGATATATGTCATAAAAAGTATATGACAGCTGTATTATGAGTGGTTTTGAACTTTAGTGGTAACAAACCACTAAATCACAGTTTTAGTAAATTACAATAATTTTTATAAATTAATTTTCCTTTTTAAAATTAATGATTGCTTCATTAATATACATTTTATTTATTTTAGACTAATTTAATTTTAAATTAGAAATGACATCATTATATAAAATAAAATAGAAATGATATATGTCATAAAAGGTATATGACAGCTGTATTATGAGTGGTTTTGAACTTTAGTGGTTTGTTACCACTAAATTACAGTTTTAGTAAATTACAATAATTTCTATAAATTAATTTTCCTTTTTAAAATTAATGATTGCTTCATTAATAAACGTTTTATTCATTTTAGACTAATTTATTATAAATTAGAAATGATATCATTATATAAAATAAAATAGAAATAATATATAACATAAAATGTATATGACACTTGTATTATGAGTGGTTTTGAACTTTAGTGGTAACAAACCACTAAATTACAGTTTTGGTAAATTACAATAATTTCTATAGATTAATTTTTTTTTTTTTTTAAATTAATGATTGCTTCATTAATTTTTTATTATTATAGACTAATTCAATTTTTAAATTAGAAAATAGATTATTATATAAAATAAAATAGAAATAATATATATCATAAAAGGTATGTGACAGACTGTCATTAACATGATTTAATAATCTGAACACATTAAATAAACTACAATAGATTCTAATTATTTAATCAATTAAATATGTGTGAATTGATATTTCTCATTTTGAGAAAAATATTTAATGTTTTTTTTTTTGAAAATTATGTATCATTAATTGTAATTTTTAAATTCATTTATAATTTTTTTTTATTAATAGCTTTGATTCTTACGGTTCAAAAATCCAAATCGACGATACCGAATTTACATAATTAACATCGTACATGCAACCGCGAGCACTTGTGCTAACTTGTTTGCATTTGTGAGATATGTGAGATAGAAAAGAAAGTAAACACCTCATTACTCCTTCCAAATTTCTCCAAATATACTGATAATTCAGGCCACTCTTCTGGGTTCGAAGACACTATCCTTACCAAATCAGAACAATCTGTTACGAATGCTACCTACATCTTCTGATTTGCGATCATACAGTGCATGACCCATGTAAGAGCTCCTAGTTCGGCGTGTAAGGGGTTAAGCTTCGTCGAAGATTTCTTGCTCCCCTAAAATGATTCTCTTGTGCATGTGTGAATCTCATATCATGAGCTATGGGTATCATATTAGGATACATAAATTGTGTGTCTCTAATGCCTCAGATTCTGATTCCGCTAATTTGAGGAGCTCGCGCGAATTTTGATTCACATTAAAATAGATTTTATCATTGCAAGCTTTTTAGATGTAACAAACCATCCAAGTAACAATGTTTATTATATTTATCTATCCTTTAGAAGATGTCAAAACAAGTAAGCAATATTAGTGAACACCAATTATGCAAACCAATTATGCAAGAAACTTATATGGGGGCGTTGGAATCGGGGATAACGCCCATGCCTGCAATGTTGGAGCATGGAGGGCACTCAAAGAGGGTGTGGTTAATTGTTTCTGCTTTGCCACCCCCCACATCTTACACATCGTGGATCTTCATTAATGCCTCAAGAGCATGTAAATTTGCCGAAACAGAAAAGCATCCTGATATTATTTGCCAAATAAATGGTCTAATCAAATTTGTTACTATGATGATGATTGAAGTGTCTCTTTTCGTTATCTTAATGTGTTCCTCAAGAGTGAGATTGTTTTGCTAACTTTGATAGTTTTGTTTTTTTCATTCGTGTTATTCAACATTATTATCTGTAAGGATTAAAAGATAAATTGAGAAACTAATCAAATTTTGGCTCTGTGAGATTCTTTACCAAGTTTTTTTCTTGGCTTTGCTTTTGTAGTTTCATCTTATTGTTTGTGTGTGTCTACCAATAATATTTGGTAACAAAAATGCTTTGGATACTAAATGATATCTCTATTTATTCTCGTGTTTTTTTTGTCTCATGCATATATCTTTGAGCTACATAGAACAAAATTTCAGAAGATTTTTGAAGGCAAGAGCATATGAGAGGTCAGATAAGTAAATATCTCCCTCTGTGTTAATGTCTATTGTTTCATGCATAGATCCTCTTGGTCATCCCGACAGGTTATTGTTTCATGCCTAGATGTTTGTTTTGGTTACTCAAACGAATTACACTCCAACCAAAAAAACACACTCAAAGACAAAAACGCTCAATCGAATTTGCCTCGAACAAAATCACATCACGCACAATTAGGGGTGTCAAAATGGGTAAACCAAACCAAACCAATCCATATCCAAATGGATTGAATGATAAATGGATCATGGTCAATCCAACTCATTTACTAAATGGTTTGAGTCAATTAATCCATAACCCATTCAAATTAATAAGTTAATGGTTTTAATGAGTTATCCATAAATTATATTGGTTATAATTTAAAAAATTATCATAATTCATCATCATTATTATAATCATCATAAGAAATAATTAATCATCGATTTTTTTTTTGAAATCCTATTTTTGATGTAAAATTTTTGCCATGAAATTTACTAACACAAATTTTTGACGGAAAATTTGCAAAATCGGATTTCCAACCAAATATGCCTCCTAGTTTCCTACTCTCCGTCTCTTACATTTTCTCTGAAACCGGAAATGGATCCAATGGAGTCACAAGACTTGGACCAACAAAAAAAAATTGCCGAGATTAGTAGCATCCACGCGCAACAACAAACCAATGCATTAAATCCAACAGGTTAAAAATGAAGTCTTTGAAGACCTAATAAAATCTTTTCAGAATTTGATATTCATCAAATTTCTTTATTAGCTTAAGATTATTATAATCAATGATAATCCAATACAATGGGTTTACCGCAAACGCGCAAAGCATCCTTGGCTCAGTTCTTAGAGAAGCGCAAAGAAAGGTAACTACTAAGCTACATGTTTTTTCTTAGCAGCTATTTCCACTTACTCACAACATCAAGTGTAATCAAATCAGGTTTCTTGAGCATATATGTTTGCTGTTTCGCTTTTGTTTTTGCAGGGACATTAACGAACCACCTTATTACGTAGACAACAAGTCATCAATAAAATATAGAACATCGATGTCTGAATGTGTAAGCTCTTCTCTCAGTTCATCACCAATTTAGACCCACACTCGGTTTGAAAGACGGTTTTTATTTTATTTTGCTGGATATAGATCTAAAAATAATATCTTTTGTTGTCTGGCCATTTTTTTTTTAATTTATCCTAACGTACAGTGTGTATAGCTTTTGCTTCTTCAGATTTTGCTAGGATGCATGGGTTTATAAGCAGAGCCGTGCCTCCCTTAGTAAAAATAAGGCAATGGCCTAAGGCCACATTTATAGTTTTAATTTTTAGGCCACACTTTTGGTAACAATATTAGTTGATTTGACTAAGACTTATGGGTTTTGTTGGTATGTTCTTTATAAGACTTTGTGTTTGTGAGCTACAAGTTTTCAAATGATAGTTTAAACTTTGAAATCAAAATTTTAATTTTACAAAATTATACATTTATAAATTAATAAGGCCACAATTTTTAAAATTGTCTTAGGCCACTAAATGTGTTGGCACGGCACTGTTTATAAGAGCACCTTTTTATGTTTGTTTTGGGAAACTCTGTTCTTGGCTTTACTCATGCATGTGTAATGTGCATACAGAAAACTCAAACTACCATTTGTATTCTTAGACTCTTCTCCTATAGTTTTCTTTAGGAGCATTATAATTACAAAAATACAACATTCTTTCAGCAAATACTCCCTTAAAAAAGATAGTTTTGAGTTATTCACACATATTAAGAAAATTTTACAAAACACTTTTGTAACCTCGTTTTTAATAATTATTACTTAAGTTATTATTTAAATATTAAATGTTATAAGGGCAAATTAAGTAAAAATAGACAATAACTACACCTAAAAAATTGAAAACTTCTTTGAGGGAGTATATCCTAATATATTTATATTTGATGATGGGTATACTAAATATCACATTGTAAAAAAAAAGGTATACTAATATCACAAAATATTTGATGAAAACATTTCTAAACTTTTATGAAAATCAGTTGCATCCTGATTCTAGATTTAAGATATAATATTTAGGTTTACTTTTAGACTTAAAACCGTTTCATTTAGCCATTTAGATTTAGACATTCTGATTTAAAACCGTTTTTTAGATTTAAAACCGTTTTTTTTTTCTTTTGTTGAAAAAATCATACTATTTCTCAAACTTAAAATTATACGCTTTCGAGAGAAAAAGACATTAAAATAAGACTATAAACATGCTGTGAATTTTGGAGAAATCCACCGTTCCCAGATTTAAAAAACAATAGTAGTTGTTATAAAATATTTCCATCAACATATATGATAATAATTTAATTAGATGATGGTGTGCCATGTGCTTATGCTGATTAAGAAAAAACATTAGAATGAAGACTTGAATCATATACCTCGTAATTTTCACCAGAAATTTTTTTACAGGATCAAGAATCTTGGAGAAGACAAAGATGATGACAAAACTCTTTTCTAAAACCTTAACGAGGTTGATTTCTAACAGTCACAGGTCGTCTAGTAGCAGTAATCTCTCTGCTGCTCCATTATTGCATCCTGCTCCAAAACCTCCCACCTCTCTTGAGACTCAATCGATTTCTTCTACTACACCACCTGCAAGTATTTAGCGCTTGCTCTCTCTTATCTAATTTATTATTAAGCTCTAAATCTTGGTGATATATATTCATGAAGATGGATTTAGAAAAAAAAATGTTTTGCAGAGAAGAAAAGAGGGTCAACGGTGTTATGGTTCTTGGGTGGATTGGTTACATTCGGTATGGCGGATTGGCAAAACTTCAGACAGCGACAAGAGGTTCTTAATTTCTCATTACTAATCTATTTTTGAATCGATGAAACATATATATTACCTTCAAATTTTGTTGTTTAAATGTTGTTATTTTTTAAAATTAGATAATTAAGATTTTTTCCTTACAAGAAGATAATTTTCTTAGTAGAAGTATATGAATTCAACTCGATCTCCTAATTTCTGAGATATCCTAACATAATGTGACATTATGATCTCAATTCTTTGTTGCAAGATAATGAAACAGCTGGATTTCAGACAAATATGCTTGCAAATGGAACCAATGAAGCTGATGAATGTAAAGAAGAATGTTGATAGATTAGGATTTCGACGGGTAGTGTGTAAAGGAGTTTTCGACAAACAAAGATCGTTCTACGTGGGTCCAAAGCCTAGATCCATGTCCAAAGGATCTGAAAATGGCTTCTATGTCATTACACCTCTATTGCCAATACCTAATGAACCAAATAGGTGATTGCTTTTCTCTACTTCATTGCAAATTAACCAAAATAATTAGTCTTTGTGATCTCGATACCATCTTGATGCAAATCGATCTATAATCTCTTGTTGCTCGTGCATGTAGTAATGTGTTTTTTGTGCGTATAGATACTGCATCTGGATGCAAATTACGTGGTATTGTTTCGGTTATTTGTTTAGATTTTAATATAAAAGTGTATCTTAGATTTTATTACAAACAAACAAAATTGCACCCACATATACCTTCCGCATGCAAAAAAAAAAAAAAGGTTTTTACAAACGAACTTATGGATGATGCGTCTTAGATGATGAATATATATAGAAGTAACTTCCCGATATATATAGAACAAACTAATTATTTCGTCATCTCTTGTTTTTTGTCACTAGCATGAAGTCACCTATTCTAGTAAATCGCGGATGGGTTCCTTCGGATTGGAAAGAAGAGTCTCAAGAATCGACAGAAACTGATGTTGTTACTGCTGCAAATAAGCTTAGAAAAGCTAATAAACTACTCTCTTCTCAACAAAACCCCTTGCCGAAGTTCTTGTTTAAGTTTAACAATTCAGTGATCCCTGAGGTTGGTTAGTCTTCACCACATAAACTTAAAAGGTACTCAATGTATATCAAATTCCATAAATAAGCTTTGTGGATATATATCTTGGCATGCATGCAGGAGCAAGTCTCTAGGGTTATGCATGTAGAAGTGGTTGGTGTGGTTAGAAGAAGTGAGATTCCAGGCATATTTGTGCCACCAAATGATCCAAGTTCAGGTAAGTGGTTCTTCGTTGACGTTCCTGAATTGGCACAAGCCATGGGATTTGGTGAGAACACGATCTATATAGAGAAGACCAACAAAGATATTGATGAAAATAGACGTTATCCAGTCCCGAGAGACGATGAGAACTTAATCCGTAGTAAAGGTGTACCAATGGACAATTACTTTTACTCATTTCTATGGTACTTAACTACTAATTATAACATCATATATATTTTCGAATTATTGCAATTTTTTTTTTTGTCTAAGGTGATGATGATCACATGGAATTAATAAGAGATATTATATTGTGTGTTTGTCTTGTTTTGATGAGCAGGTATTGTCTCTCCGTGGCTTGCTTTTCCAAGTCAAGAACGAGTTTCATGCGAATATAGCATTTACTTATTGCTTTCCAGGCCATTCCAACGACCATGTTTTTTCATGCACTTGGTTACAAAAGTATATATATATATATATCAAAATAAAAAATATTAGATGATGACAAATTCTATGGGAAATAAAACCCACACTGAGATTTTTATGTATTTTGCAAAGAAAAAACTTTATGAAACATGGCTAGGATTTGTATGAGTGGATCGTAGTATAAACGAGTATCGACAAATTGGATAAGTATTAATGAATGACAAAGAATACAATTTTTTTTTTTCTGAAAAAGATGAAGTGAAACGAGTTTGTACTAACGTATAATATGTTTTTCGCTAGGTAAAGTATATGATCATAAAAGTAAGGGAGTCTGACTTTCTTTTATAGCCCCGAGTCGAGTTTAGCCCCTTCCGCAGATCTCGACCATGTGCTAATCTCAGACCTACTTCAGTTTAAACAAGATACCCTGTTGACTCGATCAGCTCGGACTTCACGACTCGGTCTTTACTGCTTTGGTTAGTTCGGACTTCGTCATAATGAGCGGTCAAAATGGCATCTGTTTGGGCTTAGATGACGATCGCTGATGGGCTTAAAGTCAATTTACTGGGTTGAGGTAGTCTCGACTTAGTTTTAGGATGAAAATGATGGCAGGCCGGATTTCTTGTAAAATCCACATTTAACAAATTCTTCAATAAAAAAAGAAGTGATGGGTAAAAAACAAAATGATGAGAAAAAAAAAAAATTCCAAGTTTCCTCCAACCATAAGGTCCATAACCATAAATTATACTAAATAAAAGGGACAATTTGGGGCTCCATAAGTTATCCACATCATATTTTTAAACCATTCTCTCCTTCTGTCACATCAGCATTTTTAAAGTTCTCCTTCTTTGATTTCTAAAAAACTTTCTTAGAGTTGAACTAACAAATTAAAATTAAAAATCAATCTAACTTAAATAAAAACCAAATATTTATAATAATAAAAACTCCACAAACTCGACACGTCAACAAACCTAATATGGGTTTTAGTGTTAAAAACTCTTAGGAAAATAATCTAATATATATTATTAATCTAATTATAAAAAGCTCATTAAAACAGATGTGTAATGTAAGAAATTTTTTAAATTAAATTATATGACAAACGCAAAGGAAACTTTAACGTCTTCTAAGTTCTAAGAAACTTCACATACTTCTTTTTTTCGTGAATCGATACTAACTGGCTAATGATAATAATAATCTATTAGTATATATATATATATATTTTGGGTTGCTAATAAAAGAAAAAAAACTACACGAACACCATCATAATAAAAAGGAACAAAAATTAATTAGAATAATGAGATGCTTGAGCTAGCAATGATATGCTTCATAAGTTATTTCCTTTTTTAAAATGAAAACTGTTTTGGATTAAAGAAAGAGAACTTATAAGTGAAGTTTGGGGGTGCTAATTAAAGAAACAAAATACTACACGAACAAGATCTGAATAAAAGGAAACAAAAACTATTGTGGGCTGCTAAAGCCATCTACATAAGCAAAAACAAAAAAACCTACAAACTCGCCACGTGAGCAAACCTAATATGTTTTTTTTTTGTTTTGTTAAAAATCTCTTTTGAAAATATTTTAATATATATTATTAATCTAATTATAAAAGGCTCATTAAAACATATGTGAAATGTAGGAAAAATGTCTAAATTTAATTATATGCCAAATGTAAAGGACCTTTTACGCCTTCTAAGTTTTTAAAAATTCTACATACTTCTTCTTTTTGTAAATCAGTATTACCTCGCTAATGATAATAATAATCTATTAGTATATATAATTTTTTTTATATGGAGTTGCTAATGAAAAAATGACGACACTACACGATTAGAATAAAAGGGAACAAAAACTAATTAGAACAATGAGGTGCTTGAGTTGGCGATCATATATTTGATAAATTATTTCGTTTTTAATTTAAAATGAAAAATCGTTTTCTATTAAAAAAGAGAAAACATATTTGTGAAGTGTGGGGCTCCTAATGAAAAAAAAAACAAATACTACATGAACTCGATCAGATTAAAAGGAACCAAAATTTAACCAGAACAATGAGGTGCTTGAGTTGGCGATCATATGTTTGATAAGTTATTTTGTTTTCAATTTAAAATGAAAAATTGTTTTCGGCTAAAGAAAAAAAAACTTATATGTGGAGTTTGGGGATGCTAATGGAAAAAAACATTACACGAACACTATCCGAATAAAAGGAAACAAAAATTAATTAGAACATGACGTGCCTTAGTTGACGATCATATGTTTGATAAGTTATTTCGTTTTAAATTAAAATAAAAAATTGTTTTCGGTTAACGAAAGAGAAAACTTATATGTGAAGTTTGAGCTTGCTAATGAAAGAAAAAAACGATCACGATCTGAATAAAAGGAATCAAATATTAATTAGAACAATGAGGTGCTTGAGTTGGCGATCATATGTTTGATAAGTTATTTCGTTTTCAATTTAAAATGAAAATTATTTTTGATTAAAGAAAGAGAAAACATATTTGTGAAGTATGGGGCCGCTAATGAAAAAAAAAAATACTACACGAACTCGATCGGAATAAAAGGAACCAAAAATTAATGAGAATATTGAAGTGCTTGAGTTGGCGATCATATGTTTGATAAGTTATTTCGTTTTTAATTTAAAATAAAAAATTCTTTTCGATTGAAGAAATAGAAAATTTATATGTGATGTTTGGGGCTGCTAATGAAAAAAAAATACTACACGAATACGATCGGAATAAAGGGAAACAAAAATTATTTAGAACAATGAGGTACTTGAGTTGGCGACCATAAGTTTGATAAGTTATTTCGTTTTCAAAAAATAAAATTTTGTTCTTGATTAGAGAAAGAGAAAAATTATATGTGGGGTTTAGGACTGCTAATGAAAAACAAGAATACTACATGAACACTATAAGAATAAAAAGAAATAAAAAATAATTAGAACAATGATGTGCTTGAGTTGGCGATTATATGTTCGATAAGTTATTTTATTTTCAATTTAAAATGAAAAATTATTTTCGGTTAAAGAAAAAAAAAAACTTAAAGTTTATGAGTTCTACCATATACCGAATTCAGTTAAAATAAAAATAATTTTAATAATATTTTGAAAGCTGGTGAACAACAATGAGTTTCAATATGTATTTCAAGTTTTAGTTTAAAATTTAATTTTGACATGTCCAATGAAGTGCTTGAGTTGGTGATCATATGTTTGATAAGTTCTTTCGTTTTCAATTTAAAATAAAAAATTGTTTTCGATTAAAAAAATAAAAAACTTATAGTTGTTAAGTTCAATTATATACCGAATTCAGTTAAAACAAAAATAATTTCAATAATATTTTGAAAGTTTGTGAACAACAATATGTTTTGATACACATTTCAAATTTTAGTTTAAAAACTAATTTTGACATATTCACTTTGTAAAACGTTTTAGTTAAATCACAATATTTTTTTGGACATATTAAAATATTCAAGATGTATAAACTCGCATGAAAACTATTGTAAATAAATATTAAATTAAATAATAATCTAATGGTAAAGAGTAAAAAAAAAAGTGTTTGGGATCTGAAAAATTATTCCTGCGGGGGAAAGACACCAGGTTGATTCTTGAAAGGCATGGCGGCCACGTGTTTCTTGAAATCTAGCGCATCTGATAAAAAGACGAAAACACCCTTTAACTGTTTTTGTTTTTGGTTTATTTTTCTTTCTTTCTCCAATCATTCGTATTCCCCCTTCTTCCTCTCTTCTCTCTTCGCATCAGCCATGGCGGTTTCTATCTTTATCCCTCCAAAACCTCCTTTCTTTTACCTTCTCTAGACCTCTCTTTCTCTCTCGATTCCTCCTTCTTATCTCCTGCCTCGAAGTTTCTTCATCGTCCTTCTATGTAATTCGGTTTCCGAGGAGCCCAACCTTTCAATTTTTTCCCCCGATTTTCAATGGCAATTGTGACGGGAGATCGGTATGTTGAGAAGCTACAGAAGTTTTTAGAGGATGAAGCCGAGTCGCTTCTCGAAGAAACCATGGTTCTCAAGCTTAACCCAGCTGGTCTTCACTATATTCATCTCCGCCTCGAGTCTCTCCGTGAACTCGAGCGCATGCTCTCTGGTGCTCCTGTTGACTACCTTCGCGCTTACGTCTCCGACCTCGGAGACTACCGCGCACTCGAGCAGCTCCGCCGTATCCTCCGAATCCTCACTTCACTTAAGGTCGTTTCCACGCTTCCTTCTCCGGCTCGCGATCCGACGCCGTTATCTCTTATTCCCTTTGGTAGGCTTAAGGTTTTGGAGCTTCGTGGGTGTGATTTGTCCACTTCTCCGGCCAAAGGCTTGCTCGAGCTCCGCCACACCTTGGAAAAGATCATCTGCCATAATTCCACTGTCAGTTTTCCTTCCTACTTTTTCTAATTCATATGAATTTTACTGCATTTCTTTAGATTATAGTTATGCACAGAGAAATTGAACACTATTGGTATAGTTATTGAGGACGCAAGTTTGAATTATTGTGTTTATGCATATGCTAAACTTGTCTTTGAATCGATTCAATGAGGTTTTTAATCCACTTTGATATAGGATGCTCTGCGGCATGTGTTCGCCAGTAGAATTGCGGAGATAACGAATTCGCAGGAGTGGAATAAGTTGGCGGTCATATCATGTTCTTGTAACCGTCTTGTGCTCATGGATGAGTCCTTGCAGCTTCTGCCAGCTGCTGAGTCGCTTGATCTGAGTCGAAACAAGTTCGCAAAGGTGGATAATCTTGGGAGATGCACCAAATTGAAGCACCTTGACCTGGGTTTCAATCATCTTAGAACAGTCTCTCACTTGAGTCAGGTGGGAAACTTCAGGCTTCAGCATATATCCATGTGTAGGTTTCATTTGATCCAAAGTTACTTTAACACATACGGTTGTAAGATGAGAAGTTCGTATTTTTATTGTCATTTGAACTGTCTAGCTTGTCTCCATAGTGGCTTAATTTTGAAAAAACATGTATCTGTGCTGAAGCTTAATTCTGATTTCACCCTTGGGACCCATATACCGTTGTTTTTGGACAATGCAGGTATCATGTCATCTTGTAAAACTTGTTTTGCGGAACAACGCTCTAACTACGTTGCGTGGGATTGAGAACTTGAAGTCACTCGAAGGCCTTGATGTTTCCTACAATATCATTTCAAACTTTTCAGAACTGGAGTTGCTTTGGAGTCTTTCGTTACTGAAAGAATTGTGGCTGGAAGGAAATCCAGTGTGTTGTGCTCGATGGTACAGGGCACATGTCTTCAGCTACATTGCTCTTCCAGATGATGTAAGCTTTTTCTTTATTCTTGTTTTGGAGATCCTGGAGTCTTGTCGGGAAGACAGAAATTGAGCTATGTCAGCCTGTGATTGATGTGTAATGCTTCTTGTGTTATATGGCTTTTCAGCTCAAGCTAGATGGCAAAAAGTTAGGAACTAGAGAATTTTGGAAGAGGCAAATCATTGTAGCCCATAGGCAAAGTGAGCCTGCCAGCTACGGATTCTATTATCCAGCTAGAGAGGAAGGTAATGAAGAAGGAAACTGCAGTAGAAAAACGGTAAGCAACCACAAGTTCATTTACAATACACACATATCTATTATATCTCTTTTTCCTCGGGATAGTTTATTCAGAAAAATGAATTAAGGAAAGAAAAAGTAATTCCAATTAATTAAGCATTGTGGTGTGACTTTCTGGAGAACGTTGTGAGCCAATGACATGTCGCATTCAGCTTCTCTATTTGTGCTTTTCAGTATCTTGGTTTGTTTTGTTTGATATACAATAATTGAAAGCTTATTATACTTTTTAACCTTTAACAGAAAAAGATCTGTCGTCTCGCTTCTATTGATATCACCTACGTGAATTCTGACCAAGAGTCAGTGTCAAGTGATCACGAGAACAAAGAGAATGTAAATTGTGATCAAGAGGCCGAAGTATTTGGTCTTATAAGGAAAGTTGAAAGCCTGAAGAAAGAACGTTCTGTTCTGTGGTTGCGAGAGTTCAAGGAGTGGATGGATCATTCATCAGAGGATTTTGCAGATGTCAGCAAAGACATCAATATGGAAAAGAAGTACAATTCAAAGACTAGTGAAATCCAAAGGAAGCATGGTGGAGCACCAAGATATGCGTCCAAGTCCTTACGAGCTTCAAGAGATAAGAGTTATAGGAAAAGTTTAGAATGCACTGGTTCATATGTGGATCAGAAAAACGGTATGGATGATATTAAGTACGTTGAAGGTAACGGAACACAAATGATAAATGATGACATTTCTTCATTAGAACCTCGAAGTAGAGATCAAAATCATAAGTATCAGGAATATTTAGATGATGAGATGGAATCTGTGTCAGTCGAACTAAACAACCTGATTTCTACAGCACCTGCCATGGAGAAGTTTGCTGAAAATGGAAATTTGTCAACATTGGATATAAGCCAGGTTATGATGGGATCATTTTCATCATCAACATATCCTGGGTCTCCTCCTCATTATCAGAAGGATGTCTTATATCGACGTCATAACTTGGTGGAAGAAATCTTGCAGCTTTCTGCAGATTCTTATTCAGTGGCATCATCTGATAGCTCAAGCAGCTGCAGTGAAGATGATAACTATGACTCGGAGTCTGTGTATTCGAATCAAGAAGATGGTCGGTTGTCAGATCTTCTTAATGTGAATAGACTAGGGGAGGACGTTCTGGGATGTGAACCAAAAGAAACAGGCTCTCTTGATTCTCAACCGGAGAATGTTAGTATAATAAAAACTTTGAGGACTGATTAATCAATGAAGGAGAATACCACTAATTTTTTTTCTGAATTGCATAATGGTGAACTTGATTCTGGTGTTAATCAGTTTTACCATTTGGTTGAGACAAAGAAAAGCAGAAGGAAGCCTATAAAAAGATATGTTTCCTTTCAGAGAGAGGAAAGTTGCAATACTAATGGAGAGTCATCTCTCAGGAGTGATGCAGATAGTAGCTTTTTTGGTGAAGAGGGGTGTATTTCTGATCATTTGCAGGAAAGTTCCCTGACAACGGTTTGTAGGAATAGCATTATTAGATCTTTGGGGACTGAAAGAACACATGAAGGAAAGGGCGATTTAGTAGAGGAATACTTTTCAGCAAAACTGTCAGATTCCAGTTCTCAAGAAACTTGTAGGACTTACATGAGCTGTGATTTTATACTACAGAATGGTTCCACGTACAAACAACGGTAAGTTTTTGTTCCAATAGCATGGTTGTAGTATATAGGTAAAGGATACTGTAGTATTTAGTATTTAAAGTCCCTTTCAATAGGTTTATACATTCGTTTTAATAATTATTTCCTGACTTGCTGGGGGGAGTGGAGATGTCATCCTTGTCTAGTATGGCTAGGGTTTTCGTAATATTGAATCAAATTGATAGCATTAGATTTTGATGGGTTTGGCTTCCTTAAAATGGGTGATGATGTGTGAAAAATCTTATGTGAATTTCGGTTTTCTTATATAACTGCATAGCTAGTTGAGAAGCAACATCATAACATGATACTATTTCTTCCCTTCTGACAATATTCTGAAATACAGGGAAGTAGTGTTGCTGCTGAGTAGCCTAGACAAGCTGTACGTGCTACTCTTGGGTGTGTCTACTGATAATCAAGGTTAGACTAATCAGCTGTCTTCCTCTACCTAATCACGTCATTAGTTTTGTTGATGCTGAGTTCTTAACGGCCATGTGTCTCTGCAGGGAATCCTTTAAGTGTACTGTGTTCCCATGAAATCAACGATTTACAAGACGTCTCAGTTGGTCTAGGACTTCAGCTTGTGAGGTTGGTCTCTTTTTAATGGTTCGGCTTTGTAGCTCTGATTTTATGTCCATGTCCTGAATCTTTCTCGATCTTTCTGAGTAGGCTACGCTTTTTGGAGGATGCTGAATACATTTTTGTAACTAAGTGCATTGAGAGGACAACTGAATTACTCAATATCATACAAGTTTTCGATTCTCTGGCTACAAGATTTAAATGTTCGCTGCAAAGGTAAGCTATTAACTTTCAAGTTTCAACCCAGAGTCGGCTCTGTAAATTTTTGCTGTCATGATTTTTTCTTCCATGTTAATGGCAGTCTGGAGAATATTCAGATGGACTTGTTTGAGAAAGAAATATGTGGAGGTTTGAAGCTGAGTATATTCCAGTACAATATTCTCCAATTTCAGAGCAGCACCCTTGAAGGTATATTCTCTGTGTATCTATGATATTCTAGATTGATAAAAAAAAATGGTTCACTCAAATTTCCATCTTCTTCCCTTAAACCACACGTCAACATAGACTTGAAAAGTGTATTATCTATCGATAATTCTGCAAACCTGTGTTTAGACCAAATCAGTTATGCATCGGCTACCCAGAGTATATGGATTCATATTCACAATAAGCCATGTCACTTTATTTTAATCTCTCTGGTTTTTATTACATGACATTGAGAACGTTACCATAGAATATATTTTGGGTCCCTTGTTTCACTTGCATATTCTGAGCAAAGTGCACTCTGAATCATGAACCATGAAGCAGCACAGTTTCGTTACTATCTGCGTCAAAAACCTCAAATACAAGCTATCACTGGTGGTTGTATATACTAAGTTTTTTGTTTTGACTTTAACTGAACAGAAGTGTCGTGGCTTTGGCGGTCTCTATTTGTGGCTGCTGGGCGTCTCTTTATATGTAATGAAGACTTCTTGCAACTTAGTTCTCGAACAGCGTATTCTGCTTCTGTTCCGTATATCTTGCTTGACTCGTGCTGCTCCATTTCTGATGTATCTGAGACGGTAATAATTTTCTTCATTCATCTTCTTCCCCTTTTGCTCGCGCACTTCATCGAGATATGATGTCAACTTTCATGTACGAACTTGAACATTGTCCTTCCTTGTCCAGATCGTTGAATCGCAAGGCTGTGTTGTGTCATTGAAGATCAAAGAGAACAGAAGAGCGGATTCTGTTACATGGAAGCTCAATTGGTGCAGCTCTGAGAATGCACTCAAGTTTGTGGCGTTGCTTAAAGCTCTTCACCCTGATACGCCACAATGGCCATTGGCTGTAAGATACAGGAGATGAATCCTCGTTTGCCTTTTGTTTTCTACGGTCACGTTTTGTATCTAGCTAGATATGTATATACACACACACGCGTATATCGTTCATATTCATTTGATTCAATTTTGGGTTAAAACCATCTGTTTAATCCCCCCTCTGTGTTTTGAGCCCTTCCTTCCATATTTTGGAGTCTACATAGTAACAAACAATAAAATTTAAACAACCGGTATTTGTAAATTAGGCAGACGTCTTCAATTCCAAGTGAAACATGTGGATACACTATTTGGTTATGGGTACAAGTACAACAAACAAAGAAATGTCTTGACCTTGTATTATGTTAGTTTATTCATTAGCAGCAGCTGAATTGATCTCGCTTTGTTCGGACAAGTTCCAGCGGTAATCTCTCCAGTGCCATCTGAAAAATGAATTGTTTACCGTACGATCCAAATCATTAGTGAAGAAAAAAGAAAGAAAGATTGTTCTTTCTCACCCATAGTCTCGGAGCCGTTGGATCAGATTTAGGTTGTGCTTTGGCTAGCTTTGACTTGAAAGTTATGGTGATGCATACCTTAAACTCCACTGAGAAAGGGCTGTTCCACAAACACATACAATATTGGATGGAGATGATCATCGATCCAACAACTTCGGTATAGAAAAAAAAAATGAAGCAAAGAAACTCACCCTGCGAAAACGGATGGACACATCAATAGCCGAGGAAGTAAAACGTAAATGGGGAGAGTCATGTTACGGCACACATCTCCATCTGCAATCTGAACATGAGACGAGAAGAAGAACCGTCTTAGCAAGCATTTTGATATTACAAATGTTACATAAACAAACTAAAATGCTCATAGTTAAACCTGTGTAGACTGAATCAAAGAGGTCTCGGTAGCAATTCTCTCCCCAACAATTATTGACTCAACACGGAGTAGGTGAATCTCGATAGAAGTAATAGGAACCGAAGATGTTTCCACTGTTAACTCGCCACTGAGTGGATCCTGCAAAGAGCATTGAGTGGCTATCTTTCCGGTAACTCGGAAACCACCTTGTGAGATCAATAGTCTTATTAGTTCTCTCATTAACAAATCAGGAAAACGGCAAAATCTCCAAATAAGTAAGAAGACAAACCTGTCTTTATCTCGGGAAGTAACGGATGTCTCTGAGTGTCTTGAGTAATGTAGAAGATGACCATTTCTGGAGGAAGTGGCCTCTCAGGAAGATCAACTTCAAGAAAAAATAAACGAGAAAAATAAACATCACAAACAATTCAAAATTTGTCCTTCAAATTTGTCAAGGAAAAAGTACCTCTACCACTCTCGATTATAAACTCCATTGTTGCAGACAAAGGTTTGTGCAAGTATCCTCGCGGTATATCTGCAGTTAGTAGATACTGTCACAGAGATTTGTGCATCAATTTCTCAGATGAAAACCTTAAAACTCTGTTTAACAATGATCGAAATTAACTGACTTGGATACTGATATTTGTTCCATGAAATGTCTCGTAGAACTTTTCTCCAATGCCTTCCCCATCCTCCTTCAGATTTATAGAGAATGGTATCTGCAGCAACAAACACAACCATACAGCAGCTCAAGTTTCAATAATTGGAGCTTACTAAACCAATGACACAGACTATACATACCTCTGTAGTACCGGGAGTGATCTTCCCAGAAGATTCGACTTGGATCGTCTTCTTTCTGCGGGGAAGGTTCAAGAAACGAAGCAGGAAATTCCAAGTTTTTAGCATAAGCTTGACATCGAGGAATCAAATTCAAAAATCCAAAATATACAAAGACGCGAACATAGAGAGAGATACGATGCTTACACGATTTGAATGGGTTTGATGACGCCATAGAAAGACTCTATAACTCCAGCTGATCCTCCACGAACCTGAGATCAGTCGGAGATTTAATTCGAAGATTGATTTTCCACGAATTGAAAAAAGGCCCAATCGAGAGAATCTGAAACCTGTAAGTTGACCGATCCGTTGACTGATAAACGAATCCCTTGGTGGGAAATCGAACTTGGAGATTTTATCACGATTTTTCCTTCCACTCGTTCCTGATCAGAATTTGAAATCCAGAGACTTTTCAAATTCGTTCTTCATCGTTTATTATCGTAATCATAAGAAAGAGATTCGAGACATACGGAAGAGCGATAGATCCGATTCGATCGAGAAAGTTTTACATTCACCGTCGTCGTCATTGAATTGCCGGGACTGAGAGCTGCCGCAGCAGGGAGGTTTTGTGTTTATTTCAACGGCGAAGAAAATGAGACGGCAAGTAGTTCTCTCTCTCAGAAGAAAAACATCATGGTGTGTATGTTTCCGCGTAGAAGACAAAATGTTGATAAAACGACAAGCGGTTGATATCTGAACGTTAAAAACAGCAAGAAGTGTAGTTTCAAGGCGATTCTAATTAAAGGAAAAATTGCAAAAAATCAGCAGAGGAGACGTTTAAAACAGAGTAGTAGTACACATTCTTCTCTACTGTCACAGGGATGGTTTGCAGAGAGAAAGCTTAAACCCTAATTTTCAGAGAGAAGATGTGGAAGAAAGGGGAGTTAGTGTGGGTGACCTTAAACCCTTCAGATACATGGATTCCGGGTCGGATTCTGGATCCATCCGAACCTTTTGGGTTTCTGGTTTCCTTCTTCGGCCTAATGGAACCGCGACACGTTCCAAAACCTTGTCTCCGAAGCTTCGAGCGAGATTTCGGAACTCTGATTTCAGATTCATGGAGGTTCCGCCGGTTCGTGAACCGAGCTTTGCGAGCCCACTTTTGGAATATCTCGTTTGGGCTATGGTGTCCTTGCCAGCCGCCGATTGATTCGCCGTACCTCGACAGAGAAAACTCTCTCCTTCGGTTTCCTCCCACTTCGGATTCGGCTCTGGGTTTTGTGCGAGACATGGCAATTTCGCTACGAGTGCCTCTCCGGAGATTAGCTGAGACTAACAATTCAACCGCCCAAATCCTTAGCTTTCGACGTTACACTGTTGATTTTAAGCGCTCCGAATCTGTCTTTGAAGAAATCAGAGAAAGTAAGTGTGCAATTCTGCTTTTCTGGGTGTTTTTCTATATTTCTTGCTCTTGTGCTATCGATGCTCTCAGTTCTTTATATGATTGAGAACTGCTCAAAGGCATATTATTGATAGTGTTTCGTTTGATTAGTTTTTAGAGGAACTTAGAGATGCCAAATTTTTGAGTGTTGGGTCTGTGTATGCTCTGTTCACACTAGACCAAGGCGAAGTATCTATAGACAGACATTGCTATGATTTGGTCTTCTCAAATTATTTTGTGAATATGTGTACAGGTGCAAAGCTAATGGAACACTCAGGAGAACAAGATTGGTTTCTCGATCCCTCAAACTGCATCGACCTGGTTTGTATGTTTCCTGAGATATCGGATGTAGAAATGAAAAACGGTAGAGATTTAGGCCTAAGAGATCCATTGCCCAAGGATATACCTTGTTGTTCGTCTCACCCTGTTGATAAAGTAGTTCAGGTTTGCACATGGAATACGAGGAACCCTCTTGCCAACTCTGGTTCTAGCGTTATGAAAGCTTGTGGAACCGCAGCTCGAACATCTGACCATGAGGATGATGGTCACCCGTCGAAGAACAGAGAACGCCGTCAAGTCGAGCAGAGTATCTGCTTACTGAATTCAGAACCTCCTATTGAAGATATAATAGAGGAAGAGCCAAGAGCTGCTGTAGCAGAAGCACCTCGTGATGTTATGATTAATGTTGACAACATTGGTTCGGATGATGGAACCGTGACATCCGCAAAACAGTTGTCACCCTTGCTTGATGCGAGTAAAGACAAAGCTTTTCTGGCAAAGCCTATTTCTTTTGTTGTTCTGGAAGCCTGCAAGAACCAAGCCTGTTCAGTGAAAGAAACATATGCTAACCCAAGGAACATGCTTGATAGCTCTATGATCAGTGCCAAGACCTTGGTTGAGGAATCGTCAGATAGGAATACTTTCAATAGAACACAAGAATACTGCTCTGATGATGCATTGAAGTTACATACTGTGGAGGTAGGACAGGTTTCACTACATATTACCGGAACTTCAAACAAAGAATTCAGTTCTGATGATGTAGGTGTTGCACACGCAGAACTATTACAAGATTTGGAAGCTGCAACAACTGTTGGAAACCAGACGTGAGCAGTTGATAATGTCAATTCCACTGGGTTCAAAAGGAAAAGGAGTCGAGACAGTGCATCTGCACGTAACTCCAAGAGAAAGAAGAAATCAGGCAAACAATCTGTTTCTAATGATAAACCCCTGAATCTACACTTGATGAAAGATATGCGTCTTGCTGATCCAAAATGTTTGCGTATGAAGTTCTTGAGTAGACATGGGAATCTCCCATCCAAATCAGAACTGTTGAAGAGATTCAGCGTGTTTGGGAAAATCGATGCTTCAAGAACTGATGTAAACCCAGGGGAAAGCTCTGCGAAAGTGGTATTTCTACAGAGCATAGACGCGGTGACAGCTTATCAGTTTGCAAGGAGCAAAAAGTTTAAGCTAGGACGGTCTAAGGTAATGTATCGGCTCGTCGCCGTTGAGGAAGATAGTGAAGTAAACAAAGTTCATGCGACTTAGAAGCCTCAAAATTCCGTTCCATCACCAAGATCATGCCTCAAGAAACTTGGTTCGGTAGATAAAGAAGAGGGAAGAAGTAATTTGAAGGTGAAGTTTCAAATGGAGACTAACTGATGAAGACCTAGCTTGTGTGCATAGCTCACGTCTCTATCATGGAAACCCCCTTGTAAAGTAGCTAATGTCTACACCTAACGTAGAACTTGCAATTTTTTTTTGCCCTGAAGCTTGTATAATCTCGGCTTGTTTCTTATTAGAGATGACATAGTTTGCATATAAATTAGCTTTGACGATGAATGTGACTATAGACTAGGTTTCCATTAATCTGCTTTTTTAATTTTGGGAACTCAACGTAAAAAAAGAAAGAACCAAGTTGAAAGGAAGTAGCAAGCTGTGAATCTTGCAAATTCAAAAGCAGAAGTTTACAGTGCCAAAAGCAACAGTTTAAAGCAAGGCAGGTCGTTTCCATGTATGGTCTTCTTGATGGTCCTGGGATTCACAAGGTCGTTTGCACTCACATTTCTTGCAAACAGTGTTTCTCCTATAGTTCAAGAAGTCGCATCTGCAGAAGATCACACATAAAGACAAGGGAAGAAGATCACACATCTGGTTTAGGATATGAAAATAACAAATTTGTAAATTAAAGATCGGGGAAGAGAGACGCACGAGGGACATTCCCATTCTCCAGGCTCCAGTTGCCTCTTGGGACGTCGTTCTCGACACTGTTTACACTGTTTGTTGCTAGAAAAATTCATGAATCCACACCTGAGAATATACACAAAGTGGTATGATCAATACAAGATCAATCAATTAAACACAAAATCACTTTGAAAGCTAAGATTTTTACAGCTTCCATTCTTTACCAGACAGATCATAAACACAAAGAGATAGACGCAAATAAGATAGTTAGAGGCAGGTAAGGGAAACTAACCCAGAGCAGTTCCAGTCTCCTTTTTTCATTTCAACAACGTTCTCCATTGAAGTTCTCTTTGGTCCCTTTGCTTTGCATTTCAGACAGCTCTGGTTTCTTGAGAAGTTTGAGAAATTGCACCTGTGGAATCAGCAAGGAATAACCAACGAGGGTATGTCATAAAAGTATTTTATGACTTTTGATTCCGAGAAAAACAGGTAATTGTCAGATTTAGACTTACTCAGGGCATAGCCAGTCTCCTTCCTTGACAACAGCAACAACAGATCTTCTGTCAGCGACTTCATTGCACTCTCGACATCTTTCATTTCTGGCAAAGTTTAGAAAGTCGCATCTGTAGAATAACACAGAGGCAGAAACACACACAAAAAACTAAGTCAGAAATTTACAGCAAAAACACTAATTTCTCAAAGAAATGTTTAAAAACTCTTCATCCAAAGAAGCTGACAACATTCTTGGACAAAATCTTTGCAACCTCAGATAAGATATGTTCTGCAAATTACGAAAGAGCTTAGGAAACTAATATTTGATTAAAAAAATGTCTGAAAGGGTTTGTCCAGTTTCTCTAGAGGCATGAAAAAAGCAAACTCATTCGCAATATCACTTACTTAGGACAAGACCAATCTGCATTGTATTGAGACCAAACACGTTGAGAATGCTCATCGTTCCTCTCTTTAAAAACCCTCTCCTTAAAAACTCTCTCCTTGGGAGGCAAAGATTCCTTAGAAGCAGGTTTAGGCAAGACAGGGTTTACAGGCTTCTCACTGAACTCAACCAACTCTAAAAGAAGTCTTCTTGCAGACTCATGAACAAGTCCCCTGCCTGGTGGAATTGTTCCTCGAGAGATAACAATCGAATCAAGCGCATTGAACAACAGCAAACGCATGACATCAACGGTTCGAGCATCAGCTTCTGAGCCCTTAAGTATCACATAAGCTCTATCACACGAGTCACGAAGCTGACAAGAGGCACAAACCTATTTCAAAAGAAACACTTCTTATGGTTAAACATCTCTCTATTTCTAAGGTTTCAACAATCAATAGCTAATACATACATCTCCTTCGTCTAATCCAACATGAGCTCGAATCCTCTTGGAGGAGTTAACAGTTTTTCGAAAGAGATTAGGGCATCCACGCTCCACGAGAGCTTGTACATCACCTGATGATAAGGATCTGCATCAAAAAGCCAGCAATAACATCAGTAATATGAAAATTGAAAGATGAGAATTTCAAATTTTATACCTGAGGATGTCGTATCGATCGCGAGCGAAGCTGAGGCAAGCATCCTTGACTACGTTCATTTCTTGGTAAATCGTATCATCTTCGATGTCTTTGGTGAAATAGCCCTTCGTCTTCAAGCGATCGACGAAAGTTATCCACTCTGTCCATGGATGCGGTGACGGAGACGGAGACGGAGAATCTGAATCCACCGTGGAGGCTGCGGCGGTGGCGGCTTCACTGGAGAAGCATCGGAAGCGAAGAGAAACAGAGGGAAAACGGTTGAAAGAGATTGGAAACGAGGTTGTTTGAGGTCGGAAAATGGAATTTCCGACTAAGAAGATTCTGGAAGACGACATTTTCTCTTCCTTCCGGTAAGATCTCACCAGAGAGTGAGGTTTTAGGAGGGCTTTGCCCGGCGAACGAGTGGATAAAGAGAAGGCTTGCGAGTTTCAGTTATTTGCAATTTGACCACCTATTTATATAAGAGCTTCTTTTGTCACTGCTGTAGTTATAAATTTGCAGTTTCACACCTGAAATATCTCACATTCCTCTGTTTTCCTCATATGACTAATCAGCTTTCTCTGACCAGTGGCATCAATTCTGATAAATACATACTGGTTTGCACAAGTGATCAAATCAGCTGAGAAGCTTTTTTGGGAGTACACGCTCTGCTCTTCTTAACGATCCATCTTCTGTCTCTAAGATTTCTCCTGGTTGCAATTGCAACAACAATTTTTCTTTCTTTATTGCTTTCAAGGACAATTGCTTAAGAAGAAAGCCATTGTGCTATACTCAGAAGCTATAAAGTTAAATGACAACAATGGTGCCTATTACAGTAACAAAGCTGCTGCATACCTTGAACCCATTTTTACTGATATAATCTTTGTACATTGCTTGAAAAGATACTTATATGTAGAGCTTACCCTAGATAAAGAAGGTAAACTTTTCTTGTTGTTCGTAAGCCACTAAGAAGTTCTCTTGCCTTGAATATGGATCATCATATTTTGTAACTTTCTCAGAACATCAAGGCCTATTTATGAGGAGGAACGGCGAGAGAAATGCTACGCAATTTTGAGGAAGCTGTAGATCGTAAGCTTTGCACAGTCTTTCTGCTTCTTCAAGCATTTAAGATTTACGTTCAAAGATCGGTTTTGTTTACGCTTGTGCTGGAGCCAAACAACAAGATACTAGTTTTGTCAGCCGATAGACTAAGGAAGGTGTTGTTCGAGTGACAAGTTTTGTAGTTAAGAGTAAATCTTGATTTTTTTACCATTCTTTTGCCTGCAATGCGTTCATTAGAATCCGCCAAGAGTATAGGCCCATTTTGTTAATCGGTTCATTGTAAGGCAGTGATTGAGTTTGAGGAAGAATAAATGGTTGAAATTTTTTGTAACTGCTTCACTTCCTATCTACAAAAGTGGAATTCATCCTGCATCGACAGAGAACCAGAGTTATCCATTTCAGTCAAGGGCAGAGAGTTGTTAAAGTTTTTTTTATCTTAGGAACAATAATAGTCTTTATCCTCCAGGTTCTCTCCTTTAGTGGGTTCAACGAAGGGAGAGTTTCTGCTTCTATGATCAATTCCTTGGGACTTTTGTCGACTACTCAACCAGTAGCCACCAGCAAAACCTGTCTCCACAATCTTCAGTCCATATCCCATCTCCACATATCAAACCAGAAGCCACTGCTGTTGCAAAAGCTTCAGCCTTTGCAGCATCTAGTTTCCCATAGACAGAAACAAAAGAGTCATTTGCCTCAAATGATTTTATGTTTAAATGGTTCCTTGAACATGTAAAGTGCGGGTAAATTTTATATACACAGTAATAATGTGAGAGACAAGAAGATTTGAGAGACTCCAATTTCGCTATCTCAGCCGAGAGTGATTTTCACGCGTTTTAACAACCTTTTAAAATATAATTAACAATTAAATATGCATTTAATGTCAACAATCCATTTATTAATATCGAACCGGAAATTCGAAGGGTCATAACAATAAAATCAAAGTTTAAACTTAAAAATATAAATAACTGAAATATCTTTTAAAAGATTTAAATAAAACCAAAACATCTTTTTTTCTCGAAAATAGCATCGCTCCGACTTTAACTCAAGTCTACTCACCTGAAAAGAAAAAAGTGGGGCACTCAAGTCTACTCACCTGAAAAGAAAAAGAGAGAAAACGATCATACCTGCCTATTTGATCAATACGAAGCATTAATCATAACCACATACGCATCTACTCAATCTAGCGATTAGACAAACATCAATCAATATGCAAACACAAGTTCAAAAAAAACCTATTAAACAAGTTCCCACTCACGAGAACGTCACATTTTAAAATCTAGCGACTCGTCAGCTGAAATCTCACAGGCCCGTCAGTCCCTGTATTGGCTACACTTCCTTTGTGTGATGTCCAACCATGGTCCCACTTCACGCAACGTCCTTCGTGACGACTATCAAACAATCCGTTCATAGGACGTAATCAGTCATGCGCTCTAGTGCGCCTATTATAACACCAATCAACAATTTAAGCATCCACTCTCAATCATCATTTATGTTCGTTTTTATTAACAATGAATCTCTAATATCTAGGTTCAGCACACACATACTTAGCTAAGCCTAACACAACTTATAAATCAACGAGTACCGCCTCACATTTGCGTTCGATTGAAAATAAAAAATTTGAAGGTCCGGTTACTGCGGTTGACGGTCAAAAATTGCACTGAGGAAAATAGCGTTTAGGTTTCCTTAATAAACTTGCCGGAATTATAAACTTTTTTAAAATGAAAACCTTCCTAAACTAGAACTTTTCTCAAAAAAGAACTTCTCTGAATTAGAACATTACGAAATAAGAAATTCATAATTAAGTCTAGGGTTTTCGTTCAACTTGCTCAAAAAGGAATCTCAGATCTAGGGTTTTCGAATTTGACAGTTTTGATGATTTCTTGGCCGAAAAGCAATCGAAATAATTTTTGCGTTTTACCTCGGATCTGGGATCAGCCAATTGCAACGGCAAGATGGCTGGATGGGATTTACCACGATATGCCGAACTGCGGCTAGATCGATCTGATTCGCCGGAAAATTGGTCTGAAACTTCCTCAACAAAACTGGGATAACGTCAGATTTCTGGGATTTGAAAGAATGATTCACTCGGATTGAATTGGCCATAACTAACGAATTATACCTTCAAATCGGACGATTCAAGAGGCTCTGGAAAGACAAGAGAATCCTCTTTCCAACAACACCAAAATCGCGATATGGATCCTCTGGAGTCAACGGTAAACGGCCTCGAAAGGTTGCGCGTCAGAGATGCTTCGACGGCTGAGCTGCAGAGAACTCGTCAGAGTTTAGCTGAGGCTTTTTATCTATCTTCTATGCTGCTGGACGAAAACTATATATATAGAAGAGGGAGTAAAGTTGAGAAAATGTTAGGTTTAGAGTTTTAATGTGGGCTTTAAGACATGGGTTTGGAAAAAAAAAATGATGGGTTTGGGGGATGAAAGATGGGTTTGGAAAATAAATAATGGGTTTGGGATGTTACCAGATTCAAGATACAAAAAGCCATTTAACTCAAATGATTCACATAAACTCTGTTTTTCAAGTAAAAAGTCAAACGCACAAAGCAATATATTACTTCGGCGCTTCACCAATGGTAAGCTATGATATAAGGTGTGTTTCATCAAGCTTTGGCTTCACTCTCTATTCTAATAGGATCCCATGTAGATTCATGTATGCAGCCCCGCTCAGTAAAACTAAGGTCTTATGGCAAAAATGTTTTTTGGCCCCTTACTCAAGTTCAAACTGATTTTTTCAATATTTTGGACTTTATTTATATTTAAAATTTAATAGACTGGGACATAATATATATAACAAAATCTGAAATGACCGTTGACAAAAAAAAGAAAAAAAAAATATCTGAAATGACCCTGATTTATAGTTGAACTTTAATTGTTTAGGTTTAATTAAAATTGTTTTTCCTGGTAATATCTTGTGTAGATGGCAGAAGAAGAATATGGTGCTTAATTTCTTGCATGACAAACGTAAATAGTATGACCAATTTTTGCACACAGGCACTATGTTGCTTCAACAACCAAAGGTTCTTTAAGAAATTTTTTTTTATGATACTTAGTTTGTTTTTCTTGTTGGTATATTTTTATTTAGTTAGTTTGAAGTTTTACTAGCACATCTTTCCCGATAATTTCTGGTACATATGAGGTGGGGAAGTGAAGAATAGCCAAGTCATCATGTGCATTGGCAACATTGTTGCCGAAGCCTTGCTTTAGATCCCACGGGGTGTTGTGAAGATGTTTCTAGTAGGGAGAGTTGTCACTCCAACTTGAAGACCTCTACATTTGTTGTATAAACAGATGCAACATAGTCTTTGTCTATCTGTCGTTGATGGGATTCCACCTCTGTAGTGGAATGACCAAATTGAAAGTGGAGAAGCAGATGCGAGAGCTCGATGGTCAGCACAGCAATAACCATAACCATCTCCAGCCTCTGCCAATGTGCATCCGATGTGAGCACAGTGTTCCCGGAAATTGAGGGTTGACCGGAAAAGGGAAGGTATGCGTAACGCAGATCTCGGCGAGTTGGAGAAGCGGAAGTTGACCGTCGTTCTGTAGAAAGAGAAAGAGACCAAGATCAAACCTTTGGGGCGACTAAAAAAAAAGATTCGAAAAGAAAACTACTTCGGCCCTAAACCTCTCTAATTCGTAATCCAAAAAGTCAAAACTCTAAAATCTATTATATAAAATATGGTCAACTCTCTCCCTCATCTTGACACGTCAGCGTTTGTGCCACGTGGCATCTATTATTTAATTTTCAAAATTTTATTTTATTTGTATTAAATTTGAATCAAACAAACTATTTTTATCGTTTTATTTGCATTCATTTGGATTAGAACCCATAATCCTCTCAATAAAATACAATCATTTTTTACCATTATGCTACGAGTACTCTTTCACAACTCTCTCTAAAAACGTATGATATTGTTCTATGTTTTTCATATTAAATTGCAAGCACTTCTTAAAAAAATTATATGTATATCAATTTCAGACTTCGCAGGTTGTCCAACGCATAAAAAAAAAATTCTTAAAATGATAAATTAAAAAAATATTTTTTTTTTAAAACATCATGTAAAATAAATAAATATTCACATATTTATAATTAACTATACATAAAAATCATTAAATTAGAATTTAAATATTTAAAAATTATTATAAGTAAATGAAATTCAAATTTAATTTAAAAAATAATAAATATATAAATCTTATATAATACATAATTTTAAATATATCATTATATTATTTTTTGTTGAGTGATTTAATCCTTATTTTAAATAAATTAGGATAATTAAACTTTGGTACAAGTGAAAAACAATTATGATATTGAATAAATTAAAAATTTAACTCCAACGTATAAAATATTAAGACACAACAAAATATTCAATAAAAAATGAGAAGATAACAAATTATATAAAAAATATAGAGAAGAAGAAAAAAAAAAGACGAATGGATACAAAAATATACAAAATTTTAAAACATGGAAAAAGACATGGATTCAATGCAAGATATGTAAAAAAAATCTTCAACATGACAAAATGAAAAACAAAAAAATATATTATAATATTAAGATTTAGACAAATGAAAAGAGTATAAAAATTAAAGAATAAATAAAGATTCGTAAAATAATGTATGAAAGAGATTGCACATATCATCAAGAAAAAAAATTAGAAAATTAATTTTTTTTTTAAATGATAAAATCAATGAGTTAAAATATATAGATCTAAAACATATTATTTAAAATTCAAATTAAAATAAAATCCGCGCATCCTGTGGGTTCTCTCCTAGTCTATATAAAAGAATTAGCGGCAAAGGAGAAGCCGGGCCCTTAACTCTAATTAGAAATCCAACCGTCGTCAAAATCTGAAATCGGTATAAAAGAAGTACCGGCGGCCAAGGAGAAGCCGGAGGGTTGGAATGTGCATTTGTCGGAGGGTTTGGATGATCCATCAGAGATGTTTGCCTGTGTTGTGATGTGCTAGAGAGAAGTTTCAAAGAAGATGATGTTAGAATATAATTGAGTTTGGTAATATTTAATATGCTATAGTTTGTATGTAAAGTCAAGGGATGTAGTGACTTACTACGGAAGGATGTGAGTGAGAGACGTAACTTGTTAGATAAGTTACAACTGTTACATAGAATTAAAGTTATGTAAATATCTATATAAGTGTGTAAATATTGTCTTATAGAAAGCATGTCGAGAATATAAATAAGTTTCAGATTTATAGAAAGTTTATCTTTCGTTAATTTCTTCTTCAAAGGAGAAGAGATAATTATTTATCTCTTACACTGTTTCTCCATATTCTTTCTTACTCTGTTTTCAAATATAGGTTGAACAGATGAAGCCTGGTTGTTCTGGGATGAGAGAGACAGTTGTTCTGTTCTTCGATGAACGTAGGAGAGAGAAAGAAAAAAAAGAGTCGTTAGAGGGAATGAAGGGGAGGAATGGGTTTAATAAGCTTCCGATGCTTCTTTCTGGCGGTTGGAGATCACTCGCGCCCACGTCAGATTAGAGCCATCGGACAAAGTACAACCGTCGGATTGGTAGTGATAGCACAAGCGCAGTGAAGATGATAACTATGATGAGGACTGATGAGTCAATGAAGGAGAATACCACTAACGTTGTTTTTGAATTGCTGAACTTGATTCTGGTGTTAATCAAGCAGAAGGAAGCCTATAAAAACTATGCGGAGGTTTGAAGTTGAGTATATATTCCAGTACAATATCCTCCAATTCCAGAGCAGCACCCTTGGAGGTATATATTCTCTGTGTATCTATGATATTCTAGATTGATAAAAAAAAATGGTTCACTTAAACCACACGTGAAAATAGACTTGAAAGTGTATTATCTATCGATAAATCTGCAAACCTGTGTTTAGACCAAATCAGTAACTCATGTTAGCGTCGGCTACCCGGAGTATATGATTCATAATTTCATATTCACAATAAGCCATGTCACTTTATTTTAATCTCTCTGGTTTTTATTACATGACATTGAGAACGTTACCATAGAATATCTTTTGGTGCCTTGTTTCACTTGCATGTTCTGAGCAAAGTGCACTCTGAATCATGAACCATGATGCAGCACAGTTTCGTTACTACAGTTATTGTCTTATCTGCGTCAAAAAACCTCCAGTACAAGATATCACTGGTTGGTTGTATACTAAGATTTTTATTTGTTTGACTTTAACCGAACAGAAGTGTCGTGGCTTTGGCGGTCGCTATTTGTGGCTGCTGGGCGCCTCTTTATATGTAATGAAGACTTCTTGCAACTTAGTTCTCGAACAGCGTATTCTTCTTCTGTTCCGTATTTTCTTGCTTGACTCGTGCTGCTCCATTTCTGATGTATCTGAGACGGTAATAAGTTTCTTCATTCTTCTTCCCCTTTTGCTCGATGTGATGTCAGCTTTCATGTACGAACTTGAATATTTTCCTTGTCTGTGTTGTACATGTCACTGAAGATAAAAGAGAACAGAAGAGTGGATTTCGTTACATGGAAGCTCAGTTGGTGCAGCCCTGAGGATTTGTGTCTCAGAAGCCTCAAAATTCCGTTCCAACACTAAGATCATGTCTCAAGAAACATGGTTCGGTAGATAACGAAGATGGAAGAAGTAATCTGAAGGTGAAAGTTCAAATGGAGGCTAACTGATGAAGGCCTAGCTTCTGTGCATAGCTTATGTCTCTTTTCATCGTGCTGGATTCAACTGTATCTATCCTTTTAGTTTAGTCCAAGTCTAAAGCAACCCGTTAATAATGATGGGCACTTTCGAAATGGTATAAGCAAAATGTACAACTGTTCCAATCATTTGGCAAAGTTTGAATCTTTGACATTAATATCATAGAGTCTAGATTAAAGTTTATATATTGGAAATCCAGCTGAATGATCCATGGTATCTACTTAAGAGATGTCACTGGACTTGTCTCTCTATCCTAATTAAATCAATTTCTCAATTCTCTTCCAATGAGCTTTTGGTTTTAGTTTTTTTTTCCGAAAGCTCTCTGGTTTTTTCTTCTGCCAGATTTGTGTTAAAAGCTATGTTTCTGGTTTTGGTCATCTAGACTTGGTTAGGACACATGAAGCTGCTGCTTCAACATCTCATGTGGTTTCACTTCTTGTTGAAGGTGGAGCTACAAGTGTTGGGAAGACTGTAGTTGAAGAATTTGCCTTTAGGTTTGTCTTCTTCTTCCCCATGTCTGAATTCTGATAAATGTCTGGTCTGATTCCTGTGTTGTCGCCTTTACGATTCCTCAGTATCAGTGGAGAAACGAAGCATTATGATACACCCACGAATCCTGCTGCTCCTGCTCGTATCCCCCACGAAGCATTCTAAAGTTAAATGACTATTACAGTAACAGAGCAATTGTGCTATATTCTGTAACTGCTTCACTTCCTATATCACTACCCTCAATCTGCAAAAGTGGAATTCTTCCGGCATCAACAACCAAAGTTATCCATTTCAGTTTTTTTTTTATCTTTTTTTTCTTTAGGAACAATAATAGTCCTTATCCTCCAGGTTCTCTCCTTTAGTGGGTTGGGTTCACCGAAGGGAGAGCTTCTGCTTCTATGCTCAATTCCTTGGGACTTTTGTCGATTACTCAACCAGTAGCCACCAGCAAAACCTGTCTCCACAATCTTCAGTCCACATATCAAACCAGAAGCCACTGCTGTTGTCTTTGCAGCATCTAGAAACTTGGGTACCACAAAAACTCTTCCCCCAAATTATGTTGATTTGTTGACACATGCGAAATGAGGAAATGACCAAATACAAAACTTATTACGCACGCGTAAACAATTCACACGCTACTTTTTATTTCGAGGCAGTAAGGAACAAAAAAAAAACGCATACTTAGTATTATCTATCTTTCAAAAAACACAACTACAATGATATAATCATATCATATATTCATGTTAAGTTAAGTTCACATTGCCACCGAACCGAGAAAGATAAAAGGGAAGAAAATGTCAGGTGAATCGGATGTTGCACTCTGGTGAAAGTCTGGGGAGAGCCAGCAGATTAGCTCGCAAGAACTTATTGTTGTCTGCGTCAACACCAACTTTCACAGTTTCAAGACATTCCAGCTTGCCCAAGAAATGTCTCATCTGTTTCAGCTCTTGAAAAGAACCTCCATACCCTGAAATCTCCAGCACCCTCACATGACATGTCCATAAACAGCAAATCTCCTCTGCTTCTTAGGGATGCAAGCGCATGCATCTCCGCATCTATTTGTTACTCTGTGCACAAGACCCTGAAACCGGAGACCAGTTTTTGTAATGACCAACACTAACAACAACAAAAAGAGTCTCAGTAAAGGAAATTACCTTGATGACTAGAGTGTGTAGATTGGGACAGCTCCTGAGCAAAAGTGGCATTACTTGCCAACCTTTATCCTTGTGGCTCTCGACAGATAAATTAACGAGGTTGCTGAACACCGGCATGGATTTACAACAGAAATGAATTGCCTGATACATAAATATAGACATATGATCATCACAGCCAAAATCCATATACATAAGTGACCACAAAAACCGATCAATAGAAGAGAAAACAGACCTCAAGGGAATCAGGAGAAAGGTGAAGGGTCGTAACGTTGCTTATACCCGCAACTATACCTGTAACATCGCCATATATAAGTTTATTATCAGGAGACGCGGGAATGACCGTAATGTCACAATCGTCGTCATCAACACCATCATCATCATCATCATCATCATCATCATCATCATCATCATCATAATCATAATCGGTAGTTGACACCCATAATCTGAGACTCAACCTGGCTTCGACAAGCGAATCAAAATTAACACACATATGATCTCGGAACACGTGACTAGAATAGTCAAGGTACACAAGACTTGGTGCATCGAAATGCATGTAGTCGTGATGCTGTTGAGCATCCGGAAGATGGACAAGAACCACAAGTCGCTTGATGGATGCACTTTCCACGGTCGCACCGCAGCAAGGCGGATACCCATGATCAGCATCGGTTATGAACAACTCTTCCAAGGCAGGGCAGCCAAGGAGGAGCCAACAATATTGGTCATACTCAAGCGCAACTGATACGAGAGAGAGTGATTCGAGCGCTGGAAGAAACACACGCTGGGCTTCAAGAGAAACTTCGCCGGATAGTGTGAGCTTCACCAGTGTGTTGCTCGTAAAGAGCTTTGTCTCAATACAAACACAAGACGAGAGGGAGGCGTTCAGGTGTAGCTCCAACAGACCGCATTCCATTGCAGTCCGAACCCAACGGTTGACACAACGTTTCACAAAATCGTAACCGGCGTCCAAAGCAGGTACATGAGACAGAGAGAGTTTCTTGATGATGGGAGAATTGCTTAGCAGAGCACATGTCTTGTCCACGAAGCCTCTTATTGCTTCTTCTTCGTTGGGAAACGAAAAAACCACCGAGTCATCAAAACAAGGGTTGTCTACAAGACCCAGCAGATTCCTCCACCTCTTGGACAGAATCGATGTCGAAGCAGCCGCTTTTGTCGGAAGTAAAGACAGGATTTTGCCAAGAATCTCATCAGGCAAATTGCTGATTGAATCTCTACAACCCATACCCAATGATTTATGGGGCTTCAATCGTACCTACTCAAGATCAAAGATGATCCTTTTAATCGAAGGAGATGGGGAAATTCAGGAAGAGAAACACTTTGGGCTAATCAAAATTAAAACTTACGACGTCAGAGGATCCAAAAAGCTGTGCTTGAATCTGAGATACGGCGAGAGAAATAGAAGAAGAAGAACGAAACACACAAAACAATTACAGTTTTCGGATCACATGTTTCCGGTCTGAATCCTAAACCATGCCCACTTAGGTTTTTTTCTTGAGTTTTAAAATTCTACCTTTTGGTTTTGTTGAATTTAGTCGCGGTTTTGGCTCGGTTTAAGTTCAAAATTTTAATTGAACCGGTTGACCAAGATTATTTTGTTTTAACGATGGTGAATAAATTTAGTTTCGGGTTTAAATAAATTTATTTTGGTTTCTCGACTATGAATCAACTAAATTGATTAGAATTTGATTAAGTACTAAACCTAATGGTTTAAGAAGGTGATTATGATTATATGATTTAATTTAAGTCTAATCAAGTGAGGTTTAGTTTAACTAAGGTTAGTTAAGATTATAGTATTTAGTTTAATTTCATTCAATATAGATTGGTTTAGTGGGTTTGTTTAGATGGATTGTGTTAAGGACTTCGACAGAGAAACTCTCTCCCTTGCTTTCCTCTACCTTCGGATACGGTGCAATCTCAAGGGCTCGTTGAATGTTGCGGTCAAATGGGTTGTGCAGAAGCCAAGCTTCGGTTCTAGCCATGTGCTAAAGGTGCATTTGCACTAGATTTCTAATTTTTTTTTACAAATTTTAGTTAAATTTTCGGGTCCATTTAAAAAAAATTAGGATATTTTTTTTGCTAATTCTACTTATAAAACTGAAATATTACACAAGGTCCATAGAATTTTTGCACAAAGTCCATAGAATATTGCACAAGGTACATAGAATTTAGAATCTTTGAACGAAACACACGTTATTTAACTTTTTCAATTGAACATCTTTAATGTTTCGTTATAATCAATAACCTTTTCTTTTATGTGCGCAGCCTCAATTACTATTAAACTCCCACTTTTTAGTCGAAAACTGCTTATTTTATTGAACTTTTCTGTGATCACTCCATCTTATCTTTTCTGTGTGCTTGTTGTATAGTAAATCTAGGCAGAAGATTCACCACAATATGATACAAGCTTGAGTACCGATTTATTAAGATGTAAGAGAGTAAACTTTGAGGCATCAACATAATAATTAGTATTAACCGTCATAGTAGAGTGGGAGAGATGCTTTTGTTGAGAATATATAACTGGAAGGTTTAAGTGTTTTGTTTGATGTGGGTGAAGGATTTCTCACTTATCTTGCTTCACTTTTAGATTTTGGTGTGTGACCTATGGAGATGGATTATGTCGACCGGGATGGTATTTACAAATCAACATGGTATTGTGTTGTGGCGTAGATATTTTCTTGTAAGATTCCCTTGACCAGTGGTTGAGAAATTTACAAGACCTAGTTTGGTATAGCTTGATATATCTTACAAGGCTATGCTTCCCCTAAACTAGCTTTTAGGTCTGACTTTTACACATAAGCTTAGGTTGGTTGGTTTGCTCTGTTACGGGTTGGGTCCATAGCACTTTCGTAAGGCAGAGTTGATTTCTTTATCATTGGGACGAAGAATCATGTCGTATTTGATATCATGTTGACTCACGTGTTTTGAGGCATATAGGTTAGTGTTTTAAGTGGGTCGAGTGAAGTGGATAGATGCATTTGTTTTCACGACCTTCATGCGTTTGTCACTATCAAGAATTCAATTTCATTACCTGGTAGCCATTTGTCCTGTCTAGTGACTCTTTGATTCTGTCTAGTGACTGTGACACATAAGAATATATGACTAGATGATTCTTAATGTTTAGGAATAGATGATTCTTAATGTTTTTGGATAAGATAGCATAATTCACATTTCAGTGAAAAAAATATCCTTTCACAAAGAGAAGTTTGATGAACTCAATGAGATGCTTTCTTAAAACTGATTTTCTCTGTAGCAACTTTGTGCTACAGACAACAAAAAAAAAAGAAGAAAGACATGAAAAAAAAAAATGAAGTGTATCCCGTTTTTTGTTTTTCTGTTTCTTTTGTAACTCTTCTATGGCTATAGACATGAATTGTGCTCAGATCTTAAATATCCTATCTATTGCAAAGATGACTACTGTGAAAACTTTGCTAGCCGTGGTTGCTGCAAAGAATTGGAGTCTCACTCAACTGGATATATCCAATGCCTTTTGAATGGGGACCTAAAGGAGGAAATCTACATGACCTTACCTCCAGGATACACGGTTAAACCAGGTCAGTCATTGCCTCCCTGTTTGTAAACTTAAGAAATCTCTCTACGGTTTAAAGCAGACTTCACGACAATGGTTTCTGAAGTTTATCTCTGTCTTTCTTGCTTTGGGGTTTAAGAAATCTCACGCAGATCACACATCGTTTGTGAAGAATGTTGATGGAAACTACTTGGCAGTTCTAGTTTATGTTGATGATATCATCATTACTAGTAACAATGATGCTATAGTAGATCAACTAAAAGCAGATTTGAAGACAACCTTTCGTATGCGAGATCTTGGCCCCCTGAAGTATTTCCTTGGCCTTGAAATTGGACGATCCAGCAAAGGAATCTCGGTGTGTCAAGAAAGTATGTCTTGGAACATTTAGAAGAAACGGGTCTTCTAGCTTGCAAACCTCCAAGCATTCCCATGGAACCTAGTATTAAACTTGTTCAAGATTCAGTTGAGCCTGTCATTGAGGACCCTAGTCTTTATCGCCGTTTGGTTGGAAAGATGATGTACCTAACGATTACTCGTCCTAACATTACTTATGATGTGAACAAGCTATGTCAATTCACTTCTGCACCAAAGAACTCTCACCTTCAAGCTGCATACAAAGTGTTGCATTACTTGAAGGGTACTATTGGACTTGGATTGTTCTATTCTGCAGAATCCGATTTAATTTTAAAAGGTTTTACATATGCGGATTGGGCATCTTGTCCTGATACTCGAAGATCTACATCTGGTTTCTGCGTTTTTCTTGGAACAGCTATGATTTCCTGGAAATCCAAGAAGCAGCAAACGGTTTCACACTCCTCTGCATAGTCTGAGTATAGAGCAATGGAATTTGCATCTCGAGAAATCATTTCGTTGATAAATCTGGTACGTGAACTTGAAGCTCCTCAATCGAAACCTGTTGCTTTCTTTTGTGATTCCACTGCTGCGATTCACATTGCAAACAATACAGTGTTTCATGAAAGAACGAAACATATTAAATCGGATTGCCATCAAGTTCGTGACATGATTTCGAGTGGGTACATCAAAACTCTACATGTGCGTACTGATCAACCACTTGCGGATGTGTTTACTAAACCACTGTTTCCAAATCAGTTCAATGCTCTCTTTGGCAAGATGGCTTTGCGTTCCATCTACTTGCCATCTTTAGGAGGGATATTAGAGTATGTGATTATCATAAACGGTTAATACTAAACCATGTATTCAATCTGGGTTAGATTAATGTAAACCGGGTAATCTCATCTCGAATATATAACGAGAACAAATGTAATTGTTATCGTTCAAATCAATAACAAATTTTTCTCATTTCACTCTTCTTCTTCCTCATATCTCTCGATGAATTCTTGTTCTATAACATTGAGATCTTGGATTGAAGGGAAAGGGAGAGAGAAGAGAAGGATTAAGAGGAAAACAGAGAGAATCGCCATGGACAAGTTGGGGAGAACTCGCATTGTGACGATTCATAGAAAAACTGAAGAAGAAGAAGAAGAAGAGAGAGAAACCCTAGAAAAAAAAAGAGCTTTTTTGCAGAGCTGTGATTATAGAGAAAGAAGTGAAAGCAGTCAACAGCCTAATCTTCTCTTCTTCTCCTTTTTCCCATGTTTTTTTCTCTTTTCTTTTTTCTCCTCTGTTTTTTTAGGTATTTATTTATTTATGTGAGTATTAGTGTGAGTAATTGGAATTAAAATATAATTTTAAAAGTATTAAAGAAACAGAATAAATCAAGAACAAAGTTTTAACGCAAAAGTGTAACTTTCCCATGTCACAGCTACATCAGCAAAGCTTACGAACCATGAACACTATCTGTTTTCTTCTTCTGGTACCATTCCTACGAACGTACAAACAAACCTAAATTGAAAATCAAACATCAACGAATCAGTCTTTCCAAACAAATGTTTTCCTAACATTCTTCTCCATTATCCGTGGTAGATGAGTCAAATCAGCTTTCTACATTCCATCCGCTATCACTTGGACCTCCTCGATTGCTGAAACTGCTATTTTCAACTTATCTGCAGCTTGCTTCACTTTCTTTTGCTGCAACATTTGTCATTCGAAAAATTTATCATGAGATTGTCTATCTCCATCTCTCTCTTTACTTGTAAGAATCCTATTTTCAACTAATCATATCATCATTCACTTGTCTTCTAAGCGTAAACTACATAATGTACAGTCAAGTTGAATATATTTCCTAGTATACATTGTGATCTCACACAAATATAACGTCTAAACCAAATTTGATGCAAGGATGATGTAACCAGGAATACAGTAATTTAAACCAATAGTGCGGGGATAGTTGACTTACCAAGAGTGCGGCTTTTTTCTTGAGCTCTCTAGGGTCTGCAGCTTCCTGCCCAGTAGTAGCTTCTGCTGCCTTCATGCGTGGAAAAACGATTTTGACATATAAGTAAGTAAACAGTTTTGTATAAGTATGGTTATGTGTTACATGAACTATATACTTGTAGATAAGACTCATATGAAATGATAACGACTTACCAAATAGACCAACCACTTGCCATATTCACATTAGACACAAAACAAGATTTAGGAAATACACAAAAATTCAGATAAGATGCACATCTTTTCAGAGTTTTTGCACATTTAAAACATACCACAGCAAAGACCAGAGACAAATAACTCTTATGAATTTATCTACTCTATGCAGAAGAAACAAACAGCCAAGGACACCCATGAACTTAGGTATAAGACTTTATGCTAAACAATTTTTGACATTTTTTTTATAAATGGAAGGAATTTAAAAGAGGAAATACCTTCTTTGGCCTGCCCACAGTCCTCTTGCTAGCAACTTCTTCGCCTTTAGGTTTCCGTCCACGTTTCTTAGCTGGAGCCGCCACAGTAGTAGCTGGAACAGATGCAGCCGACACGTCAGCTCTCTTTGGCCTTCCACGCTTTCTAGAACCATCTACAGTAGCAACCAGAGACTCCGTCACAGGCAGAGTGTTCGACCTCTTGGGCCTACCACGGCCGCTCTTCACAACCGCCGCCGCAGACGCAGTCGGAACAGCTGCCGCTGTAGCTCCGTTTCTTTTCGGACGACCGCTCTTTCTCGTCGGCTGAGCTGAAACGGCGCCGTTTTGCGGGGAGTCGGATTTGGGCTTCGGCGGTCGACCACGGCCGCGTTTCTGAGTAGCAGTCGCGGCTGAGACGCCGGTGGGATCAGGTTGAAGGTTGTTGTCGGGCGCATCTCCGGCTGAATCGGATCTTGGAGGTTCGAGACCAGTTCCGTGAGTCGCGGGAGAAGTGTCAGATCTTTTCGCCATGAGAAATCTAGATTCGAATCAGAAAAAGCGATTGTGAAAACGGCGGTTAACGGAATCGTAACCCTAGAAAACGGGACTTCAACGGAGACTCGAACTAAACAACAAAATCCAGATTTCGCTAAAACCTTAAAGAAATTTCGATGCTGCAAACCAAGAATCTAGAGATGAAGACAGCAAATATCAGATTCAGGCTCTCGCGTAGCAGTACGGAAGAAAATTCATTTTCAGAAAAGCTAGGGTTCGCCAATGCACGTACCTTGTTTGTTCAGCTTGGGAGAGGAGGATTTGCGAATGAGATACTGAAGAAAGCTCGAGAAACTGGAGGACGAAGAAAGAAATAGCGACGAGAAACTTGGCTAAGATGAGAGAAGGTTTCGCGGTTACAGGATGGTCACCATGGCTGGAGCTTGGAGAGCAAAACGAATGACCGAGAGGTTCAGAATCAGTTGCGTCAACCGATACGGGTCCACCTAGAGTCGTTCTTTTATATATTATTAACAAATCCTTTAAAATATCGAAAATTATTTTACAGATTAGATCAAGGATTATTTATTTTAATTTTTGGTTCTATAATAAATTTAAAATTCTTATAATCGCCAGTTGGAAATGAAAACAACCTTGAAATATTGTACATACATAAGAGTAGTTTTGCGATTTCTTTTTATTATTTTTTTTGTAAAAAAAAATAAAACCAAAAAACTCATCTGAAATTACCCTACTTTATTTCAAATTCAAAAAATTTTGGAGGAAAAAATGGTTGAAAGGTGTGAGTGAAGAGTAAAAGCGTTCTCTACCCTCCACCTAATTATTGCAGTAATTACTTAAACCGGATTTCGAACTTTAAACAAAGCAGCTGACATAAGCAACGTTAAATTTAATGGCTTAAGATAATAATACTGACATGGCGTAAAAGACTGAAGAAACCATCATCATAAAGGTAGAAATGGTCATAAAAATTACATAGCGTTTTTGAGAAACATTAACTCCTAAAAGTCTAATAGACCAAATAAAAGAAGAGAGAACATGAGTCTAATAAACATGAGAGTACAAAGCAAAAGCCTACACAGATATGGACGATGGAGAGAATGAGGAAAAGAAAGAAAGAGAGAGAGAAAGAAAGAGATGGTACATGAACAATGGCAACATCCTAATCACTTTACAGACATTACCCTACCTCTCCTTGTTGTTTGGTTAGAGACACAATCATCATCATTTGGTTTTTGGTTTTTTTCTCCTGCAAACACCCTTATAAGATTAAAAAAAAGATCCATTGAACACACAACAAGCATACCCACCATCATCATCACAACTTGGCAGCCTTTAAGTTGTGTCAAGACTGCCCTCTTTAGAAAAGAGCTTCCTGCATAGCCTCTGCTTCTGTCTGTGCTTGTCCTTGTCCTTGTTCTTGTCCCTGTCCCTGCCCCTGCCCCTGCCCTTGTTCTTGTCCCTCTCCATGTCCCTCAGGTTCTGGTTCTGGTTCAGGGTGTTGTTCATCTGGCTGCTGCATTGCTTCCATGTGCTGTGGCTCGCCTGTTGTCTCTGGTGGTGTTGTTACTGTTAGCTGTTCCAGCTCTTGAATGGCTAGAACCACAGCTTGGTTTTCACTTCCTCCCATCTCGGCTTTCAACACATTAACAATTCCCTTAGCTTTCTCTTGCTGCATAAAGGAGGAGACCAGAACCAGCGTAAGCATGGAGAATTTAGGAATTTAAAAGAAAATGAAATCAAAAGAGGATCACATAGTGTTTTTGTTCATTAGTCGACTTACAAACAATTCAAACTTCATCTTGAGTTCACCATAGCCAATATCTTGTTGTCCAGAAGCTCCCCTTGACGCAGCATTCTGTGTTTGTAAAAGGCAAGAAAAAACAGATGTAAGTATGATAACTCAAAAAAATAAATGCAAGTGTGATCACTCATGGATATAATAGTTAACAAAATCTACAGGACAATCAATAATAATACAAAGATTTGAAAAAACACATTGATTTGATATACTAGTTCATTGATTTAAGATTGATATAATAGTCAACAAAATCTAGAGGACGATCAAGAATAATAGAAAGATTTGAAAACACACAAATTCTTGAACTTTGATTAAAACACCCAAATTTCTGCTTAAAAAATCAAAATTTGCTGGACTTTTGTGCATCGAAAGCTAATTTCCTATGTAATTCTAAACAATTATTACAAGCTAAAGCGAGCCGCCGACCACTTGGTCTTGATTACCAAACAAAGAGAAACCTTAAATTAATAATACTACACCAAAAACCAAATAAGCATAGACCAAAAGCAGAGACACGAATATATTTATACTGTAGAAACTATTTAGATACTCTCTACCTGCAAACTCGAAAGAGACAATATTCAGAGTGGAAAGTGACATTTATTCACAAGACAAAAGTTCCAGCTTTTTCTCTCGTCTATTTGACTCGGAAAATCGAAACATTTAGCTCTATAAATAACCTCGGGTTTTGATCATTATCACCGTGAGAACGCAGAGAAAAAATATACCTTTTTGGGTCTTCCCACGGGTCTTCCAGTACGGAAATAGCCTCTCTTCGGCTTCATAGCCTTCCTGATCACACCTCCGATCTTAGGAGGACGTCCTCGTCCTCTCCTCGCAGCCACGACCGCAACCTCCTCTCCTCCAATCTCTGCGTTAGGTGGTGGCGGTGGTGGCGCAACAGAAGAAGCACCTGCGTCAACTCTCCTCGGTCTCCCACGGCGCCTGACACCACCGTTGGCGACGTACGGGAACACCGAAGGCGGAGCTGAGACAACTGCCGGCTTCCTCTCCCTCCCAACAGCTCTTCCACTCGGAGGCCGACCTCTCCGTTTCGCAATTTCTGCACCGCCGGGAACATGAGCCCTCACTGTCGGCAAAGATCCATCTTTCCTAGGACGACCCGGTGGTCTCTTAATCGGCGCCTGCGCCTGCACCTGCGGCTGAGCCTGAGCCTGAGCCAGAGGCTGTGGCTGCATCTCCTCCTCCGGTCGAGAAACGGTTAATTCGTTTTGTTCCCAGGTGGGGTTTCCGTTACTCTGAACATCGGGTTTTGGTTTCGGAGGTCGACCACGACCACGCTTCTGAGTCAGAGGAGCAGAAGTCGCAGCCGGATCAGGTAAAGGTTGGTTCTCGTTGACTACGTTGCTCATGAAATCAGATCTGGGAGGCTCAAAACCAGCAGCTGCAGCCGCGGCGGCAACAGCAACGCTCGCCGGAGGGGAAGCAGCCGCGAATTTGTAGGACTTCTTCACCATCATGAGGACACCACTGTTCTTCAGAGTCTTGAGATGGTGCGTCAGCAAAGCGCCATGAGCTTGAGGTATCCCAGTGTAAACTCTCTCGATGTACCTCGAAATTGCTTGCTTGCTTGAGCCGTCTGGCTCGTTCAGAGCCGCAATCGCCGAACAAACCATCTATCGAAACACACGGAAAAGGAAAATTCAGTCACTGAAATTAAAAACCCTAGATAAGTCAAAAATGATGGAAATTCTCAGTTCCGGAGCTCAGATGAGCTTACGTCGGAGTAAGGAGGGTGGGCATAAGTCTGCTGAGGAGCTGGTTGCGGTGGCGGTGGAAAGAACTGGTTGTTGTTAGGCGGCGCGACGGCGGAGTTGTTAACGGCGCCGCTGAAGAAGGGGTGTTGGGGAGCGGCGAAGGGGTTGGAGTTGGTGAAGGAAGGAAAAGAGGTGAACGAAGGAGGATGATGCGGATCATTGGATACAGAGAGAGAAGGATCCATGGATTTAGAGAGAGAAAACAGAGGAAGGTGATGAGATTTTGATTTAGGGCTTTTTGTTTTTCGTTTTCTTTTTTTCTCCTCTTTTAATTTCGTTGTAATTATAAATATTTTGTGGCAGGAGGAGATAAAAAAAAGTTAGGTTGGAGAGAGAGTGTGTGTAGAGAGATATGCAAATGACGAAAGGGTAGGAAGGGCGAGTAGTTGAAATCTGACCGTTGAAAGTGTCTTTTGGTGCCGATTTACGACACGGATCGATGACATGGCGTCTCCTTTTTTTTATAGAAATTGTGTTTTGTGTTTCTTTGAATTTTTTTTTCTTACTACTATTAAACCGTATTAAGGTAATATATAATAAGATTTCTAATTTTTCTGTTTTTCTCTAAATATATTCATAATATTTCTAAATTTTATAATTTTCTCTCTTTGACTAAGATTTATTTCTTTATTTATTTGCATTTCTAACAACTGGACACAGTCTTTATTCTTTATGCTTTACCACATTATTTCTTGATTTGTAATTTTTTTTTAAACATTTGCAAAAATAACATAGTTGAATAATTTTATCGACTTTCAATAATATCTTTCAAAAATATGTTAAATAAATAATGATTTGTGACCATTATACTCTTATGAAATATAGAGGTATTTTTTGACAACGTTGGTATAAATAAAATGACAAAACAACCAATGTTTGTGAGAAATTAACATAACATGTAATAATTTATCAAGATTATTATTTATTAATATATATGATTTAGATTAGCTTTCAATGTTATTGTTCTGATATATTTGATTTCACAATTAGGTTTATGTTTGTTAAGAGCATCTCCAAAAGGAACCTCAAATCTTCAAATTTGAGGTTTTGTTCACTTTAAAAAAAAATTCAAAACCTCAAATTTGAGGTTTTATGTTTTTATTTGCACTTTTAGTCTTTCTAATTAGTTATGTCATAAAAAATATCTTAATAGTTTTGCTGTTTATCATTTTAACCTTATAATTATATGTTCTATTAGTATTTTACATATATGATTATAAATTTAACTTTTACACTTAAAGTTAAATAAATAATTTAAAATGACAAAAACATTTTTATAAAATAAATATTACATTCCATTCAAAATTAATATTATACAACAACAATATTACACTAAGCAAATTTAATACAAAAATAAAAATACATAAACACATAAGTATTACACAAATTAAAATAATACAAAATACTAATATTCAGGTAAATTTGGGTTCTAACCTCCAAGACCACCAAAATATTGTCCATAAAAATTTGGTCTAACTCGAAGTTGTTGTTGTTTTTGTTCTTGAGTTCTTTTTTGTATGATTCTTACTTGCTACGATCGAATAAACTCACGGGTATTAGGATCAATGATAGAGTCTAAATGTGTTAACAATATTTTGTTTTCCTCCCGCATTTCTTTTAAAGCAATTTTTTTAGCTTGATTTTGCTTGTAATTTCCGAGTTGGTGTGTGTGTTTTTTTTTAAGTTTATGTAATATCATATTATAATGTAATGTTTCATTGTATTATTATTTATAAATTTTATGTTAGGCTATTTACAATGGACACAAAAATTTGGATACAAAAAAAAAATCGATCTTTTCTACTATAATTTTTTTTATTACCCTTCAATAATCAAGTTATATAGTCAAGCCATATAATCGACTATGAATCGATTTTTTCTATTGTGAATTAAGCTATATAGTCGAGCTACATTCTTCGTCTAAATTAGAAAAACAAAAATATATTAAAAATAAAGATTATGATGTGGAGTGGTAGGGTAGAGTGTTGAATTGTATTAAACAAAACTATTGTAAAGTGTAAAAATTAAAAAGATGTTGAATAAGTATGTGGAAGAGAGAGAAGATGATGTGCAGTGTTAAAAAATAAAAAGTAGGGTGTTGAATGGAAAAACCATTGTGGATAGTCTCATAACTTTAGTTATTATTGTTAATATTTTTTTGTATGTTTTATATTTATTTATAAAGTTATATGATCTTACTAAATTATAATCAATAGTAAAACTAAAATGCAAAATATAATAATATTAAATTTATATTTGAGGTTTTGCTTTTCGAGACAAACTACTCAAAATCTCAAATTTGAGGTTTGGCTAACCTCAAATTTGAAGTTTTTTTTGGAGATGCTCTAACAACAACTATGATCAAAGGTTTATGGTGTTGAAGTTTTGTTATATTTACGATATAAAATATAGACATGAAAATGTTACCGTTCAAATAAAGAAGATGAAAAGTGATTAGCTTTCAATGTTATTGTTTAACTATGTTTGATTTCACGATTAGTTTCATGTTTGGAAACGACAACTAGAGTTTATGGTGTCGAAGTTTTGTTTAATTTAAGTATAGACATGAAAAATATTAACGTTTAAATAAAGAAGATGAAAAGTAATTGCACATCATAAACATATTTAAATTTCTATAAGTAGCTAATTTTTATATAAATACTAGCAATATATTAGACGAAATTTACCTAGTAACGAGTAAACCAAAATCCGTAAAAATAACATAGTTGATCAACTATTTGATAGGGTTCGCGATCATATTGGGCAAGGTTGTTAATTTATTTATTGTAATAAAAAAATTATATCGTAAAAAGTAGAAACTAAACCATATATGAGAAATTGAGAATATAGGAAATACTAAACCTAAATTTAATAACGTAAATTATAACAATCATAAAAAATATATAACGAATAAAATTAATCTAAACCATGAATGGAAAATAGCGAATATGAGAAATAGTAAAAGCAAATGAAATAACATAAAGTATATCAATCATAAAGAACATACAACTATAGATATATAAACCCTAAATGGAAAAAATCGAATATGATAAATAGCAAACTCAAATTGAATAACATAAAGTATAACAACCATAAAGAACATCTAACGATATAAATATAAATCCTAACTGGAAAATATTATGGCAACCATAAAGAAGATATAACGATAGAAATCTAAATCTTTGATGGAAAACCATGAATATACATTTGTTGAGATATTTGGGCATTTTAACATAAAATTTATTAAAATTATTGGAAATTTGATTTGAAATTTTTCTGTAATTTTTTTTTAAAAGTTTAAACTCTAACCCTAAATTCTATTTAGAGGGTGTTATTGGTTCTTGTATTTTAATAGATTTAGAAATTCAAACCAAATCCAGTGTTATTGGTTTTATGATTCTAAAATCCAAATATTATAAAAACTTGTTTTTTTATTGGATTTGAATAGATTTTGAAGTGTTTTTATGACTAAAATACAAATACTCAAACACTTGATTTAACTTTGGTATTTAATTGGATTTGAGTATTTTTTAAATCCAAAGAGGATTTCCAAATCCATTAAAAGATAAGAACCAATAACCCCTCCTAAATCAGAAACTCTAAATCCTAAACCTTAAACCATAAACTTTAAACATTAAACCATAAGTTTTAACTCTAATAGTTTCATATATAACCCTTAAACCGTAAAATTTAAACCATAATTTCAACATTCTAAACGGTTAAACCCCAACATTTAAACATTTATTTTTTTATGAAACTTTCTCAAGATTTTGAAGTTTTTTATAAGTTTTATAAACTTTGAATCGTTCACCCAAACCGATTCATGTACAATAGTCATGAACCATGCATAAGGGATAAAATCACAAAAGGTTGTAAAAAGTTTCATTACAACTTTGTTCTTATTTATAACATATATTGTTTTCGGACATCTTTTTAGGCATAACTGAAAATATTTCTAGTAAATATAACATTGTTTTTCTATAATAATTTTCTAAAATTTTATCAAACTTTTAGAACAAAATCATAGGCATCTGAAAATTTGATAAATTTATATAAAGTCTAATGTGTTTACTCTAAACAAACACTATTCATCTTTCTCATTTGAATTATTAGTTTATTTTATATCTAACCCCTAAATCATCAAATCTAAATCTTAACTAATGTTTTAAACCTTTTAGAACTTCATAAATCTCATATCCTATTTAACCACACCACATGCGTCGATCGGTTTACTTGAAAAAATAAAAGTTCATTTGTTGCGTAAAGGAGAATCAAATAACTCCAAAAACAATTGCGAAGGGTGATGAGTTAAAAATGACAAAAAGTTAACTCATTCGACATTAGTCCTCGAAGCATATTAAAGCTCAAAAATGGGTTATATATGTAAAGTGCTATTTTTATTCTAGATTAGCATTTTAACAATATATTGGGTTATAGGTCTTGATTTGTTGTGTGATCATTGAATGAAGTAATGAATGGATTTGAGCATATGTTATCCATTGAATAAAGAAAGTATCACAAAATCATTGAATGAATGAAGTAATGAATGAATTTGAGCACCTGTTAATCAATGAGGAAAACAACCTAGTTGGAGACGCTAGATATCCGTAAGTGAACTACCCACATACAGTACTAACAGTATGTAAGTGAACTACCCACATACAGTACTAACAGTATGATCAATAGACTGCACTTGCTCCATTTTGCACGTCTAATGCCTTCATTTTGTTGTATCAGATTACTGTATTAACATATTTCATATAGTTTATGGCCGTGATCACGTGTTATATGCTGTCTTAGGTATATTTATTTCAGATTTATGTTGAATCCACATAGTCGTTACTGTTTAAAGTAGTCTGGACATTGATACTTACTTCTTTCTTACAGTCAGTCCCTCCTGGTGAATTTTGTTTTTCAGACTCTGACTACATTTTCTGGTTATTGGGTGTAGAATATCTCAAAGTTAGGAAATATGAACAAATACAGAGCAATTGAAGCATTGCACTGCACAGTGTTGCCTATGTCGAGTGGCTTAAGAACCTGAAACCATCCATAGGGATCTTGGTTTCTTCCTAGGAGCAGTATATATCGATCCTGATTGTATTTCCAATTATTGAGTCATGCCTTGTTATTTGGTATTTTGCGCATGAAGAACATCTCAAGTTTCGAACTGTGACTACACACAAATCAGTGCAGAATGCTTGAGTCAAATGCCTTGTAACTTATCAGGAATCTCGTTCTTGCTTTAATTAAAGCAGACTTGGTATCGTTTGATTTTCTTACTCCTGATTGTAGATGTTGTGGTAGGGTGTACAATGGTAGAACAGGCCGCGAGATGATGCGTTCTTTAATGTTCATGGGACCGACGTTTTACCAGCGACTTGTTCAAATGGCAGAGGATAATGTCAAGCTCAGGAACACAGGACCAGTTCATCCGCTCACAAGACAACCAGACGCTGACAGAAAACGTTTTGGCGGAATCAAATCTGGAGAGATGGAGCGTGATTGCCTCATAGCCCATGGTGCTTTATCTAACTTGCATGAACGTTTCTTCACTCTCAGTGATTCCTTACCGATGCATGTCTGCAGAGAGTGCCTAAACGTAGCTAATGTGATAGAGATGACGGCTAGTAACGGTACAAAAGATCAGAGGACCGTACTGCAGATTGTGCCAGTCAACAGAGGAAGTTCAGGTCTTGTGCCGTATAGAGCTAAGCTTCTGGGTGAAGACAGTATGGGCATCAACCTCAAGTTTGACACCAAAGCTCTGCTAAATTCATTTCACATTTAAGTATTATTTGTATGTCACACCAACTCTTTAAAGCATCTTTCCTTACGGTATCTTATAATCTTTCGTCTTTTTCTCTTGAGACTTGAGCAAAGTAAATGTTTTGACTTCCGATAGAAAACCAAAAACTATCTTTACAATCCAAAAGACTTTTTGTAATTTGAGGGTCTCATGTTGGAATCTGAAAACTCCATGGCTTCTATAAAGAAATGTCATAAGATGTCTTCTACCATCAGATTGAGCTATTCAAAGTGTGTAAAAAAAGCCGGTGGAATGCAAAATGCAGGTTACTTCTAATGTGTAACTCAAAGTGTGTAAAAAAAGCCAAACATGAAAAAGAGAATAAATGGACCAATATCACGTTTGTGGGTTTCTGGAAATAGGAAAAATCAATCTCAAAACACTAGTACAGAAGAGAAAACCATTTGAGCCGGTGGAAAAATTGGAGTGATTTAAAGAAACTTTTTGGGAACTGATTCCATTCATGTCTTCTTCTTCTTCTCTCTAATAACGACCAATACCCCAAACCCTGATGACTCCATCTGTGTATCCGCTGAACAATGTGTTTCCATCTGCACTCCAGTTCAAGCTCGTGCAGTAGATAACCTGCATTTTGCATTCCACATTAGAACATATATTGCCATCATCATATCTCAAACCACAAACTTTCAAATCAGAGTAACCAACAAGTCGAAACCATGTAGCTAGAATCACTTGAGACATTGAAATCAGAGACAATAGCTAACGTAAATCACATAGGTTTCTGAATCTAAGCTAAATTACTCTTCTTCACAAAAGTGTTATTCAGATATATCACCCATCTATCAAATCAAAATGCCATTCTTGTAAACTACACAAAACAATGAAGGCATTCCTTAACAAAAAGATCTCATATTTTAGAACAATGGCTAATTCAGTAGAAATGAATTCACAGAAATAGTTAAGCATTATTTTTGGTTCCACAATGACAAAACTTGAAATCAGACAGTTCAATATAAGATGATATGACAGATATACCTTCGTCTTGTTTCCGGTTCCAGCAGAAACATCAGACTTCTCAGCCTCAGCCTTGAGATCAACCTTCAAATCCTCAACAACACTCTTGCTCTCAAGGTCCCAGATCCTAATGCTGTTCTCTGTCGCTGCGCACAACCAGTATCTGTTGGGGCTGAAGCAGAGTGAGTGAATAACAGAGCCAGCCTCGAGAGAGTAAAGCTTCTTTCCTTCAGCCAAATCCCAAAGCAGGATCATACCATCTTTCCCACCACTGGCACATAGAGAACCGTCGGGTGACACAGCCACCGTGTTCAGGTAACCAGAGTGGCCGGCGAGAGTGTTCCTAAGCCTACAATTCTGGAGATTCCAGACCTTCACGGTGTGATCCCAAGACGCGGACACAATGGTTGGCACAACTGTGTTAGGGCTAAACCTCACACAGCTAACCCATTCCTTGTGCCCATCAGCTTGATCGTCGGAGATCGTGAACTTGCATTCTCCGAGTGTGTTCCACAGCTAGATATCCGTAAGTGAACTACCCACATACAGTACTAACAGTATGTAAGTGAACTACCCACATACAGTACTAACAGTATGATCAATAGACTGCACTTGCTCCATTTTGCACGTCTAATGCCTTCATTTTGTTGTATCAGATTACTGTATTAACATATTTCATATAGTTTATGGCCGTGATCACGTGTTATATGCTGTCTTAGGTATATTTATTTCAGATTTATGTTGAATCCACATAGTCGTTACTGTTTAAAGTAGTCTGGACATTGATACTTACTTCTTTCTTACAGTCAGTCCCTCCTGGTGAATTTTGTTTTTCAGACTCTGACTACATTTTCTGGTTATTGGGTGTAGAATATCTCAAAGTTAGGAAATATGAACAAATACAGAGCAATTGAAGCATTGCACTGCACAGTGTTGCCTATGTCGAGTGGCTTAAGAACCTGAAACCATCCATAGGGATCTTGGTTTCTTCCTAGGAGCAGTATATATCGATCCTGATTGTATTTCCAATTATTGAGTCATGCCTTGTTATTTGGTATTTTGCGCATGAAGAACATCTCAAGTTTCGAACTGTGACTACACACAAATCAGTGCAGAATGCTTGAGTCAAATGCCTTGTAACTTATCAGGAATCTCGTTCTTGCTTTAATTAAAGCAGACTTGGTATCGTTTGATTTTCTTACTCCTGATTGTAGATGTTGTGGTAGGGTGTACAATGGTAGAACAGGCCGCGAGATGATGCGTTCTTTAATGTTCATGGGACCGACGTTTTACCAGCGACTTGTTCAAATGGCAGAGGATAATGTCAAGCTCAGGAACACAGGACCAGTTCATCCGCTCACAAGACAACCAGACGCTGACAGAAAACGTTTTGGCGGAATCAAATCTGGAGAGATGGAGCGTGATTGCCTCATAGCCCATGGTGCTTTATCTAACTTGCATGAACGTTTCTTCACTCTCAGTGATTCCTTACCGATGCATGTCTGCAGAGAGTGCCTAAACGTAGCTAATGTGATAGAGATGACGGCTAGTAACGGTACAAAAGATCAGAGGACCGTACTGCAGATTGTGCCAGTCAACAGAGGAAGTTCAGGTCTTGTGCCGTATAGAGCTAAGCTTCTGGGTGAAGACAGTATGGGCATCAACCTCAAGTTTGACACCAAAGCTCTGCTAAATTCATTTCACATTTAAGTATTATTTGTATGTCACACCAACTCTTTAAAGCATCTTTCCTTACGGTATCTTATAATCTTTCGTCTTTTTCTCTTGAGACTTGAGCAAAGTAAATGTTTTGACTTCCGATAGAAAACCAAAAACTATCTTTACAATCCAAAAGACTTTTTGTAATTTGAGGGTCTCATGTTGGAATCTGAAAACTCCATGGCTTCTATAAAGAAATGTCATAAGATGTCTTCTACCATCAGATTGAGCTATTCAAAGTGTGTAAAAAAAGCCGGTGGAATGCAAAATGCAGGTTACTTCTAATGTGTAACTCAAAGTGTGTAAAAAAAGCCAAACATGAAAAAGAGAATAAATGGACCAATATCACGTTTGTGGGTTTCTGGAAATAGGAAAAATCAATCTCAAAACACTAGTACAGAAGAGAAAACCATTTGAGCCGGTGGAAAAATTGGAGTGATTTAAAGAAACTTTTTGGGAACTGATTCCATTCATGTCTTCTTCTTCTTCTCTCTAATAACGACCAATACCCCAAACCCTGATGACTCCATCTGTGTATCCGCTGAACAATGTGTTTCCATCTGCACTCCAGTTCAAGCTCGTGCAGTAGATAACCTGCATTTTGCATTCCACATTAGAACATATATTGCCATCATCATATCTCAAACCACAAACTTTCAAATCAGAGTAACCAACAAGTCGAAACCATGTAGCTAGAATCACTTGAGACATTGAAATCAGAGACAATAGCTAACGTAAATCACATAGGTTTCTGAATCTAAGCTAAATTACTCTTCTTCACAAAAGTGTTATTCAGATATATCACCCATCTATCAAATCAAAATGCCATTCTTGTAAACTACACAAAACAATGAAGGCATTCCTTAACAAAAAGATCTCATATTTTAGAACAATGGCTAATTCAGTAGAAATGAATTCACAGAAATAGTTAAGCATTATTTTTGGTTCCACAATGACAAAACTTGAAATCAGACAGTTCAATATAAGATGATATGACAGATATACCTTCGTCTTGTTTCCGGTTCCAGCAGAAACATCAGACTTCTCAGCCTCAGCCTTGAGATCAACCTTCAAATCCTCAACAACACTCTTGCTCTCAAGGTCCCAGATCCTAATGCTGTTCTCTGTCGCTGCGCACAACCAGTATCTGTTGGGGCTGAAGCAGAGTGAGTGAATAACAGAGCCAGCCTCGAGAGAGTAAAGCTTCTTTCCTTCAGCCAAATCCCAAAGCAGGATCATACCATCTTTCCCACCACTGGCACATAGAGAACCGTCGGGTGACACAGCCACCGTGTTCAGGTAACCAGAGTGGCCGGCGAGAGTGTTCCTAAGCCTACAATTCTGGAGATTCCAGACCTTCACGGTGTGATCCCAAGACGCGGACACAATGGTTGGCACAACTGTGTTAGGGCTAAACCTCACACAGCTAACCCATTCCTTGTGCCCATCAGCTTGATCGTCGGAGATCGTGAACTTGCATTCTCCGAGTGTGTTCCACAGCTAGATATCCGTAAGTGAACTACCCACATACAGTACTAACAGTATGTAAGTGAACTACCCACATACAGTACTAACAGTATGATCAATAGACTGCACTTGCTCCATTTTGCACGTCTAATGCCTTCATTTTGTTGTATCAGATTACTGTATTAACATATTTCATATAGTTTATGGCCGTGATCACGTGTTATATGCTGTCTTAGGTATATTTATTTCAGATTTATGTTGAATCCACATAGTCGTTACTGTTTAAAGTAGTCTGGACATTGATACTTACTTCTTTCTTACAGTCAGTCCCTCCTGGTGAATTTTGTTTTTCAGACTCTGACTACATTTTCTGGTTATTGGGTGTAGAATATCTCAAAGTTAGGAAATATGAACAAATACAGAGCAATTGAAGCATTGCACTGCACAGTGTTGCCTATGTCGAGTGGCTTAAGAACCTGAAACCATCCATAGGGATCTTGGTTTCTTCCTAGGAGCAGTATATATCGATCCTGATTGTATTTCCAATTATTGAGTCATGCCTTGTTATTTGGTATTTTGCGCATGAAGAACATCTCAAGTTTCGAACTGTGACTACACACAAATCAGTGCAGAATGCTTGAGTCAAATGCCTTGTAACTTATCAGGAATCTCGTTCTTGCTTTAATTAAAGCAGACTTGGTATCGTTTGATTTTCTTACTCCTGATTGTAGATGTTGTGGTAGGGTGTACAATGGTAGAACAGGCCGCGAGATGATGCGTTCTTTAATGTTCATGGGACCGACGTTTTACCAGCGACTTGTTCAAATGGCAGAGGATAATGTCAAGCTCAGGAACACAGGACCAGTTCATCCGCTCACAAGACAACCAGACGCTGACAGAAAACGTTTTGGCGGAATCAAATCTGGAGAGATGGAGCGTGATTGCCTCATAGCCCATGGTGCTTTATCTAACTTGCATGAACGTTTCTTCACTCTCAGTGATTCCTTACCGATGCATGTCTGCAGAGAGTGCCTAAACGTAGCTAATGTGATAGAGATGACGGCTAGTAACGGTACAAAAGATCAGAGGACCGTACTGCAGATTGTGCCAGTCAACAGAGGAAGTTCAGGTCTTGTGCCGTATAGAGCTAAGCTTCTGGGTGAAGACAGTATGGGCATCAACCTCAAGTTTGACACCAAAGCTCTGCTAAATTCATTTCACATTTAAGTATTATTTGTATGTCACACCAACTCTTTAAAGCATCTTTCCTTACGGTATCTTATAATCTTTCGTCTTTTTCTCTTGAGACTTGAGCAAAGTAAATGTTTTGACTTCCGATAGAAAACCAAAAACTATCTTTACAATCCAAAAGACTTTTTGTAATTTGAGGGTCTCATGTTGGAATCTGAAAACTCCATGGCTTCTATAAAGAAATGTCATAAGATGTCTTCTACCATCAGATTGAGCTATTCAAAGTGTGTAAAAAAAGCCGGTGGAATGCAAAATGCAGGTTACTTCTAATGTGTAACTCAAAGTGTGTAAAAAAAGCCAAACATGAAAAAGAGAATAAATGGACCAATATCACGTTTGTGGGTTTCTGGAAATAGGAAAAATCAATCTCAAAACACTAGTACAGAAGAGAAAACCATTTGAGCCGGTGGAAAAATTGGAGTGATTTAAAGAAACTTTTTGGGAACTGATTCCATTCATGTCTTCTTCTTCTTCTCTCTAATAACGACCAATACCCCAAACCCTGATGACTCCATCTGTGTATCCGCTGAACAATGTGTTTCCATCTGCACTCCAGTTCAAGCTCGTGCAGTAGATAACCTGCATTTTGCATTCCACATTAGAACATATATTGCCATCATCATATCTCAAACCACAAACTTTCAAATCAGAGTAACCAACAAGTCGAAACCATGTAGCTAGAATCACTTGAGACATTGAAATCAGAGACAATAGCTAACGTAAATCACATAGGTTTCTGAATCTAAGCTAAATTACTCTTCTTCACAAAAGTGTTATTCAGATATATCACCCATCTATCAAATCAAAATGCCATTCTTGTAAACTACACAAAACAATGAAGGCATTCCTTAACAAAAAGATCTCATATTTTAGAACAATGGCTAATTCAGTAGAAATGAATTCACAGAAATAGTTAAGCATTATTTTTGGTTCCACAATGACAAAACTTGAAATCAGACAGTTCAATATAAGATGATATGACAGATATACCTTCGTCTTGTTTCCGGTTCCAGCAGAAACATCAGACTTCTCAGCCTCAGCCTTGAGATCAACCTTCAAATCCTCAACAACACTCTTGCTCTCAAGGTCCCAGATCCTAATGCTGTTCTCTGTCGCTGCGCACAACCAGTATCTGTTGGGGCTGAAGCAGAGTGAGTGAATAACAGAGCCAGCCTCGAGAGAGTAAAGCTTCTTTCCTTCAGCCAAATCCCAAAGCAGGATCATACCATCTTTCCCACCACTGGCACATAGAGAACCGTCGGGTGACACAGCCACCGTGTTCAGGTAACCAGAGTGGCCGGCGAGAGTGTTCCTAAGCCTACAATTCTGGAGATTCCAGACCTTCACGGTGTGATCCCAAGACGCGGACACAATGGTTGGCACAACTGTGTTAGGGCTAAACCTCACACAGCTAACCCATTCCTTGTGCCCATCAGCTTGATCGTCGGAGATCGTGAACTTGCATTCTCCGAGTGTGTTCCACAGCTAGATATCCGTAAGTGAACTACCCACATACAGTACTAACAGTATGTAAGTGAACTACCCACATACAGTACTAACAGTATGATCAATAGACTGCACTTGCTCCATTTTGCACGTCTAATGCCTTCATTTTGTTGTATCAGATTACTGTATTAACATATTTCATATAGTTTATGGCCGTGATCACGTGTTATATGCTGTCTTAGGTATATTTATTTCAGATTTATGTTGAATCCACATAGTCGTTACTGTTTAAAGTAGTCTGGACATTGATACTTACTTCTTTCTTACAGTCAGTCCCTCCTGGTGAATTTTGTTTTTCAGACTCTGACTACATTTTCTGGTTATTGGGTGTAGAATATCTCAAAGTTAGGAAATATGAACAAATACAGAGCAATTGAAGCATTGCACTGCACAGTGTTGCCTATGTCGAGTGGCTTAAGAACCTGAAACCATCCATAGGGATCTTGGTTTCTTCCTAGGAGCAGTATATATCGATCCTGATTGTATTTCCAATTATTGAGTCATGCCTTGTTATTTGGTATTTTGCGCATGAAGAACATCTCAAGTTTCGAACTGTGACTACACACAAATCAGTGCAGAATGCTTGAGTCAAATGCCTTGTAACTTATCAGGAATCTCGTTCTTGCTTTAATTAAAGCAGACTTGGTATCGTTTGATTTTCTTACTCCTGATTGTAGATGTTGTGGTAGGGTGTACAATGGTAGAACAGGCCGCGAGATGATGCGTTCTTTAATGTTCATGGGACCGACGTTTTACCAGCGACTTGTTCAAATGGCAGAGGATAATGTCAAGCTCAGGAACACAGGACCAGTTCATCCGCTCACAAGACAACCAGACGCTGACAGAAAACGTTTTGGCGGAATCAAATCTGGAGAGATGGAGCGTGATTGCCTCATAGCCCATGGTGCTTTATCTAACTTGCATGAACGTTTCTTCACTCTCAGTGATTCCTTACCGATGCATGTCTGCAGAGAGTGCCTAAACGTAGCTAATGTGATAGAGATGACGGCTAGTAACGGTACAAAAGATCAGAGGACCGTACTGCAGATTGTGCCAGTCAACAGAGGAAGTTCAGGTCTTGTGCCGTATAGAGCTAAGCTTCTGGGTGAAGACAGTATGGGCATCAACCTCAAGTTTGACACCAAAGCTCTGCTAAATTCATTTCACATTTAAGTATTATTTGTATGTCACACCAACTCTTTAAAGCATCTTTCCTTACGGTATCTTATAATCTTTCGTCTTTTTCTCTTGAGACTTGAGCAAAGTAAATGTTTTGACTTCCGATAGAAAACCAAAAACTATCTTTACAATCCAAAAGACTTTTTGTAATTTGAGGGTCTCATGTTGGAATCTGAAAACTCCATGGCTTCTATAAAGAAATGTCATAAGATGTCTTCTACCATCAGATTGAGCTATTCAAAGTGTGTAAAAAAAGCCGGTGGAATGCAAAATGCAGGTTACTTCTAATGTGTAACTCAAAGTGTGTAAAAAAAGCCAAACATGAAAAAGAGAATAAATGGACCAATATCACGTTTGTGGGTTTCTGGAAATAGGAAAAATCAATCTCAAAACACTAGTACAGAAGAGAAAACCATTTGAGCCGGTGGAAAAATTGGAGTGATTTAAAGAAACTTTTTGGGAACTGATTCCATTCATGTCTTCTTCTTCTTCTCTCTAATAACGACCAATACCCCAAACCCTGATGACTCCATCTGTGTATCCGCTGAACAATGTGTTTCCATCTGCACTCCAGTTCAAGCTCGTGCAGTAGATAACCTGCATTTTGCATTCCACATTAGAACATATATTGCCATCATCATATCTCAAACCACAAACTTTCAAATCAGAGTAACCAACAAGTCGAAACCATGTAGCTAGAATCACTTGAGACATTGAAATCAGAGACAATAGCTAACGTAAATCACATAGGTTTCTGAATCTAAGCTAAATTACTCTTCTTCACAAAAGTGTTATTCAGATATATCACCCATCTATCAAATCAAAATGCCATTCTTGTAAACTACACAAAACAATGAAGGCATTCCTTAACAAAAAGATCTCATATTTTAGAACAATGGCTAATTCAGTAGAAATGAATTCACAGAAATAGTTAAGCATTATTTTTGGTTCCACAATGACAAAACTTGAAATCAGACAGTTCAATATAAGATGATATGACAGATATACCTTCGTCTTGTTTCCGGTTCCAGCAGAAACATCAGACTTCTCAGCCTCAGCCTTGAGATCAACCTTCAAATCCTCAACAACACTCTTGCTCTCAAGGTCCCAGATCCTAATGCTGTTCTCTGTCGCTGCGCACAACCAGTATCTGTTGGGGCTGAAGCAGAGTGAGTGAATAACAGAGCCAGCCTCGAGAGAGTAAAGCTTCTTTCCTTCAGCCAAATCCCAAAGCAGGATCATACCATCTTTCCCACCACTGGCACATAGAGAACCGTCGGGTGACACAGCCACCGTGTTCAGGTAACCAGAGTGGCCGGCGAGAGTGTTCCTAAGCCTACAATTCTGGAGATTCCAGACCTTCACGGTGTGATCCCAAGACGCGGACACAATGGTTGGCACAACTGTGTTAGGGCTAAACCTCACACAGCTAACCCATTCCTTGTGCCCATCAGCTTGATCGTCGGAGATCGTGAACTTGCATTCTCCGAGTGTGTTCCACAGCTAGATATCCGTAAGTGAACTACCCACATACAGTACTAACAGTATGTAAGTGAACTACCCACATACAGTACTAACAGTATGATCAATAGACTGCACTTGCTCCATTTTGCACGTCTAATGCCTTCATTTTGTTGTATCAGATTACTGTATTAACATATTTCATATAGTTTATGGCCGTGATCACGTGTTATATGCTGTCTTAGGTATATTTATTTCAGATTTATGTTGAATCCACATAGTCGTTACTGTTTAAAGTAGTCTGGACATTGATACTTACTTCTTTCTTACAGTCAGTCCCTCCTGGTGAATTTTGTTTTTCAGACTCTGACTACATTTTCTGGTTATTGGGTGTAGAATATCTCAAAGTTAGGAAATATGAACAAATACAGAGCAATTGAAGCATTGCACTGCACAGTGTTGCCTATGTCGAGTGGCTTAAGAACCTGAAACCATCCATAGGGATCTTGGTTTCTTCCTAGGAGCAGTATATATCGATCCTGATTGTATTTCCAATTATTGAGTCATGCCTTGTTATTTGGTATTTTGCGCATGAAGAACATCTCAAGTTTCGAACTGTGACTACACACAAATCAGTGCAGAATGCTTGAGTCAAATGCCTTGTAACTTATCAGGAATCTCGTTCTTGCTTTAATTAAAGCAGACTTGGTATCGTTTGATTTTCTTACTCCTGATTGTAGATGTTGTGGTAGGGTGTACAATGGTAGAACAGGCCGCGAGATGATGCGTTCTTTAATGTTCATGGGACCGACGTTTTACCAGCGACTTGTTCAAATGGCAGAGGATAATGTCAAGCTCAGGAACACAGGACCAGTTCATCCGCTCACAAGACAACCAGACGCTGACAGAAAACGTTTTGGCGGAATCAAATCTGGAGAGATGGAGCGTGATTGCCTCATAGCCCATGGTGCTTTATCTAACTTGCATGAACGTTTCTTCACTCTCAGTGATTCCTTACCGATGCATGTCTGCAGAGAGTGCCTAAACGTAGCTAATGTGATAGAGATGACGGCTAGTAACGGTACAAAAGATCAGAGGACCGTACTGCAGATTGTGCCAGTCAACAGAGGAAGTTCAGGTCTTGTGCCGTATAGAGCTAAGCTTCTGGGTGAAGACAGTATGGGCATCAACCTCAAGTTTGACACCAAAGCTCTGCTAAATTCATTTCACATTTAAGTATTATTTGTATGTCACACCAACTCTTTAAAGCATCTTTCCTTACGGTATCTTATAATCTTTCGTCTTTTTCTCTTGAGACTTGAGCAAAGTAAATGTTTTGACTTCCGATAGAAAACCAAAAACTATCTTTACAATCCAAAAGACTTTTTGTAATTTGAGGGTCTCATGTTGGAATCTGAAAACTCCATGGCTTCTATAAAGAAATGTCATAAGATGTCTTCTACCATCAGATTGAGCTATTCAAAGTGTGTAAAAAAAGCCGGTGGAATGCAAAATGCAGGTTACTTCTAATGTGTAACTCAAAGTGTGTAAAAAAAGCCAAACATGAAAAAGAGAATAAATGGACCAATATCACGTTTGTGGGTTTCTGGAAATAGGAAAAATCAATCTCAAAACACTAGTACAGAAGAGAAAACCATTTGAGCCGGTGGAAAAATTGGAGTGATTTAAAGAAACTTTTTGGGAACTGATTCCATTCATGTCTTCTTCTTCTTCTCTCTAATAACGACCAATACCCCAAACCCTGATGACTCCATCTGTGTATCCGCTGAACAATGTGTTTCCATCTGCACTCCAGTTCAAGCTCGTGCAGTAGATAACCTGCATTTTGCATTCCACATTAGAACATATATTGCCATCATCATATCTCAAACCACAAACTTTCAAATCAGAGTAACCAACAAGTCGAAACCATGTAGCTAGAATCACTTGAGACATTGAAATCAGAGACAATAGCTAACGTAAATCACATAGGTTTCTGAATCTAAGCTAAATTACTCTTCTTCACAAAAGTGTTATTCAGATATATCACCCATCTATCAAATCAAAATGCCATTCTTGTAAACTACACAAAACAATGAAGGCATTCCTTAACAAAAAGATCTCATATTTTAGAACAATGGCTAATTCAGTAGAAATGAATTCACAGAAATAGTTAAGCATTATTTTTGGTTCCACAATGACAAAACTTGAAATCAGACAGTTCAATATAAGATGATATGACAGATATACCTTCGTCTTGTTTCCGGTTCCAGCAGAAACATCAGACTTCTCAGCCTCAGCCTTGAGATCAACCTTCAAATCCTCAACAACACTCTTGCTCTCAAGGTCCCAGATCCTAATGCTGTTCTCTGTCGCTGCGCACAACCAGTATCTGTTGGGGCTGAAGCAGAGTGAGTGAATAACAGAGCCAGCCTCGAGAGAGTAAAGCTTCTTTCCTTCAGCCAAATCCCAAAGCAGGATCATACCATCTTTCCCACCACTGGCACATAGAGAACCGTCGGGTGACACAGCCACCGTGTTCAGGTAACCAGAGTGGCCGGCGAGAGTGTTCCTAAGCCTACAATTCTGGAGATTCCAGACCTTCACGGTGTGATCCCAAGACGCGGACACAATGGTTGGCACAACTGTGTTAGGGCTAAACCTCACACAGCTAACCCATTCCTTGTGCCCATCAGCTTGATCGTCGGAGATCGTGAACTTGCATTCTCCGAGTGTGTTCCACAGCTAGATATCCGTAAGTGAACTACCCACATACAGTACTAACAGTATGTAAGTGAACTACCCACATACAGTACTAACAGTATGATCAATAGACTGCACTTGCTCCATTTTGCACGTCTAATGCCTTCATTTTGTTGTATCAGATTACTGTATTAACATATTTCATATAGTTTATGGCCGTGATCACGTGTTATATGCTGTCTTAGGTATATTTATTTCAGATTTATGTTGAATCCACATAGTCGTTACTGTTTAAAGTAGTCTGGACATTGATACTTACTTCTTTCTTACAGTCAGTCCCTCCTGGTGAATTTTGTTTTTCAGACTCTGACTACATTTTCTGGTTATTGGGTGTAGAATATCTCAAAGTTAGGAAATATGAACAAATACAGAGCAATTGAAGCATTGCACTGCACAGTGTTGCCTATGTCGAGTGGCTTAAGAACCTGAAACCATCCATAGGGATCTTGGTTTCTTCCTAGGAGCAGTATATATCGATCCTGATTGTATTTCCAATTATTGAGTCATGCCTTGTTATTTGGTATTTTGCGCATGAAGAACATCTCAAGTTTCGAACTGTGACTACACACAAATCAGTGCAGAATGCTTGAGTCAAATGCCTTGTAACTTATCAGGAATCTCGTTCTTGCTTTAATTAAAGCAGACTTGGTATCGTTTGATTTTCTTACTCCTGATTGTAGATGTTGTGGTAGGGTGTACAATGGTAGAACAGGCCGCGAGATGATGCGTTCTTTAATGTTCATGGGACCGACGTTTTACCAGCGACTTGTTCAAATGGCAGAGGATAATGTCAAGCTCAGGAACACAGGACCAGTTCATCCGCTCACAAGACAACCAGACGCTGACAGAAAACGTTTTGGCGGAATCAAATCTGGAGAGATGGAGCGTGATTGCCTCATAGCCCATGGTGCTTTATCTAACTTGCATGAACGTTTCTTCACTCTCAGTGATTCCTTACCGATGCATGTCTGCAGAGAGTGCCTAAACGTAGCTAATGTGATAGAGATGACGGCTAGTAACGGTACAAAAGATCAGAGGACCGTACTGCAGATTGTGCCAGTCAACAGAGGAAGTTCAGGTCTTGTGCCGTATAGAGCTAAGCTTCTGGGTGAAGACAGTATGGGCATCAACCTCAAGTTTGACACCAAAGCTCTGCTAAATTCATTTCACATTTAAGTATTATTTGTATGTCACACCAACTCTTTAAAGCATCTTTCCTTACGGTATCTTATAATCTTTCGTCTTTTTCTCTTGAGACTTGAGCAAAGTAAATGTTTTGACTTCCGATAGAAAACCAAAAACTATCTTTACAATCCAAAAGACTTTTTGTAATTTGAGGGTCTCATGTTGGAATCTGAAAACTCCATGGCTTCTATAAAGAAATGTCATAAGATGTCTTCTACCATCAGATTGAGCTATTCAAAGTGTGTAAAAAAAGCCGGTGGAATGCAAAATGCAGGTTACTTCTAATGTGTAACTCAAAGTGTGTAAAAAAAGCCAAACATGAAAAAGAGAATAAATGGACCAATATCACGTTTGTGGGTTTCTGGAAATAGGAAAAATCAATCTCAAAACACTAGTACAGAAGAGAAAACCATTTGAGCCGGTGGAAAAATTGGAGTGATTTAAAGAAACTTTTTGGGAACTGATTCCATTCATGTCTTCTTCTTCTTCTCTCTAATAACGACCAATACCCCAAACCCTGATGACTCCATCTGTGTATCCGCTGAACAATGTGTTTCCATCTGCACTCCAGTTCAAGCTCGTGCAGTAGATAACCTGCATTTTGCATTCCACATTAGAACATATATTGCCATCATCATATCTCAAACCACAAACTTTCAAATCAGAGTAACCAACAAGTCGAAACCATGTAGCTAGAATCACTTGAGACATTGAAATCAGAGACAATAGCTAACGTAAATCACATAGGTTTCTGAATCTAAGCTAAATTACTCTTCTTCACAAAAGTGTTATTCAGATATATCACCCATCTATCAAATCAAAATGCCATTCTTGTAAACTACACAAAACAATGAAGGCATTCCTTAACAAAAAGATCTCATATTTTAGAACAATGGCTAATTCAGTAGAAATGAATTCACAGAAATAGTTAAGCATTATTTTTGGTTCCACAATGACAAAACTTGAAATCAGACAGTTCAATATAAGATGATATGACAGATATACCTTCGTCTTGTTTCCGGTTCCAGCAGAAACATCAGACTTCTCAGCCTCAGCCTTGAGATCAACCTTCAAATCCTCAACAACACTCTTGCTCTCAAGGTCCCAGATCCTAATGCTGTTCTCTGTCGCTGCGCACAACCAGTATCTGTTGGGGCTGAAGCAGAGTGAGTGAATAACAGAGCCAGCCTCGAGAGAGTAAAGCTTCTTTCCTTCAGCCAAATCCCAAAGCAGGATCATACCATCTTTCCCACCACTGGCACATAGAGAACCGTCGGGTGACACAGCCACCGTGTTCAGGTAACCAGAGTGGCCGGCGAGAGTGTTCCTAAGCCTACAATTCTGGAGATTCCAGACCTTCACGGTGTGATCCCAAGACGCGGACACAATGGTTGGCACAACTGTGTTAGGGCTAAACCTCACACAGCTAACCCATTCCTTGTGCCCATCAGCTTGATCGTCGGAGATCGTGAACTTGCATTCTCCGAGTGTGTTCCACAGCTAGATATCCGTAAGTGAACTACCCACATACAGTACTAACAGTATGTAAGTGAACTACCCACATACAGTACTAACAGTATGATCAATAGACTGCACTTGCTCCATTTTGCACGTCTAATGCCTTCATTTTGTTGTATCAGATTACTGTATTAACATATTTCATATAGTTTATGGCCGTGATCACGTGTTATATGCTGTCTTAGGTATATTTATTTCAGATTTATGTTGAATCCACATAGTCGTTACTGTTTAAAGTAGTCTGGACATTGATACTTACTTCTTTCTTACAGTCAGTCCCTCCTGGTGAATTTTGTTTTTCAGACTCTGACTACATTTTCTGGTTATTGGGTGTAGAATATCTCAAAGTTAGGAAATATGAACAAATACAGAGCAATTGAAGCATTGCACTGCACAGTGTTGCCTATGTCGAGTGGCTTAAGAACCTGAAACCATCCATAGGGATCTTGGTTTCTTCCTAGGAGCAGTATATATCGATCCTGATTGTATTTCCAATTATTGAGTCATGCCTTGTTATTTGGTATTTTGCGCATGAAGAACATCTCAAGTTTCGAACTGTGACTACACACAAATCAGTGCAGAATGCTTGAGTCAAATGCCTTGTAACTTATCAGGAATCTCGTTCTTGCTTTAATTAAAGCAGACTTGGTATCGTTTGATTTTCTTACTCCTGATTGTAGATGTTGTGGTAGGGTGTACAATGGTAGAACAGGCCGCGAGATGATGCGTTCTTTAATGTTCATGGGACCGACGTTTTACCAGCGACTTGTTCAAATGGCAGAGGATAATGTCAAGCTCAGGAACACAGGACCAGTTCATCCGCTCACAAGACAACCAGACGCTGACAGAAAACGTTTTGGCGGAATCAAATCTGGAGAGATGGAGCGTGATTGCCTCATAGCCCATGGTGCTTTATCTAACTTGCATGAACGTTTCTTCACTCTCAGTGATTCCTTACCGATGCATGTCTGCAGAGAGTGCCTAAACGTAGCTAATGTGATAGAGATGACGGCTAGTAACGGTACAAAAGATCAGAGGACCGTACTGCAGATTGTGCCAGTCAACAGAGGAAGTTCAGGTCTTGTGCCGTATAGAGCTAAGCTTCTGGGTGAAGACAGTATGGGCATCAACCTCAAGTTTGACACCAAAGCTCTGCTAAATTCATTTCACATTTAAGTATTATTTGTATGTCACACCAACTCTTTAAAGCATCTTTCCTTACGGTATCTTATAATCTTTCGTCTTTTTCTCTTGAGACTTGAGCAAAGTAAATGTTTTGACTTCCGATAGAAAACCAAAAACTATCTTTACAATCCAAAAGACTTTTTGTAATTTGAGGGTCTCATGTTGGAATCTGAAAACTCCATGGCTTCTATAAAGAAATGTCATAAGATGTCTTCTACCATCAGATTGAGCTATTCAAAGTGTGTAAAAAAAGCCGGTGGAATGCAAAATGCAGGTTACTTCTAATGTGTAACTCAAAGTGTGTAAAAAAAGCCAAACATGAAAAAGAGAATAAATGGACCAATATCACGTTTGTGGGTTTCTGGAAATAGGAAAAATCAATCTCAAAACACTAGTACAGAAGAGAAAACCATTTGAGCCGGTGGAAAAATTGGAGTGATTTAAAGAAACTTTTTGGGAACTGATTCCATTCATGTCTTCTTCTTCTTCTCTCTAATAACGACCAATACCCCAAACCCTGATGACTCCATCTGTGTATCCGCTGAACAATGTGTTTCCATCTGCACTCCAGTTCAAGCTCGTGCAGTAGATAACCTGCATTTTGCATTCCACATTAGAACATATATTGCCATCATCATATCTCAAACCACAAACTTTCAAATCAGAGTAACCAACAAGTCGAAACCATGTAGCTAGAATCACTTGAGACATTGAAATCAGAGACAATAGCTAACGTAAATCACATAGGTTTCTGAATCTAAGCTAAATTACTCTTCTTCACAAAAGTGTTATTCAGATATATCACCCATCTATCAAATCAAAATGCCATTCTTGTAAACTACACAAAACAATGAAGGCATTCCTTAACAAAAAGATCTCATATTTTAGAACAATGGCTAATTCAGTAGAAATGAATTCACAGAAATAGTTAAGCATTATTTTTGGTTCCACAATGACAAAACTTGAAATCAGACAGTTCAATATAAGATGATATGACAGATATACCTTCGTCTTGTTTCCGGTTCCAGCAGAAACATCAGACTTCTCAGCCTCAGCCTTGAGATCAACCTTCAAATCCTCAACAACACTCTTGCTCTCAAGGTCCCAGATCCTAATGCTGTTCTCTGTCGCTGCGCACAACCAGTATCTGTTGGGGCTGAAGCAGAGTGAGTGAATAACAGAGCCAGCCTCGAGAGAGTAAAGCTTCTTTCCTTCAGCCAAATCCCAAAGCAGGATCATACCATCTTTCCCACCACTGGCACATAGAGAACCGTCGGGTGACACAGCCACCGTGTTCAGGTAACCAGAGTGGCCGGCGAGAGTGTTCCTAAGCCTACAATTCTGGAGATTCCAGACCTTCACGGTGTGATCCCAAGACGCGGACACAATGGTTGGCACAACTGTGTTAGGGCTAAACCTCACACAGCTAACCCATTCCTTGTGCCCATCAGCTTGATCGTCGGAGATCGTGAACTTGCATTCTCCGAGTGTGTTCCACAGCTAGATATCCGTAAGTGAACTACCCACATACAGTACTAACAGTATGTAAGTGAACTACCCACATACAGTACTAACAGTATGATCAATAGACTGCACTTGCTCCATTTTGCACGTCTAATGCCTTCATTTTGTTGTATCAGATTACTGTATTAACATATTTCATATAGTTTATGGCCGTGATCACGTGTTATATGCTGTCTTAGGTATATTTATTTCAGATTTATGTTGAATCCACATAGTCGTTACTGTTTAAAGTAGTCTGGACATTGATACTTACTTCTTTCTTACAGTCAGTCCCTCCTGGTGAATTTTGTTTTTCAGACTCTGACTACATTTTCTGGTTATTGGGTGTAGAATATCTCAAAGTTAGGAAATATGAACAAATACAGAGCAATTGAAGCATTGCACTGCACAGTGTTGCCTATGTCGAGTGGCTTAAGAACCTGAAACCATCCATAGGGATCTTGGTTTCTTCCTAGGAGCAGTATATATCGATCCTGATTGTATTTCCAATTATTGAGTCATGCCTTGTTATTTGGTATTTTGCGCATGAAGAACATCTCAAGTTTCGAACTGTGACTACACACAAATCAGTGCAGAATGCTTGAGTCAAATGCCTTGTAACTTATCAGGAATCTCGTTCTTGCTTTAATTAAAGCAGACTTGGTATCGTTTGATTTTCTTACTCCTGATTGTAGATGTTGTGGTAGGGTGTACAATGGTAGAACAGGCCGCGAGATGATGCGTTCTTTAATGTTCATGGGACCGACGTTTTACCAGCGACTTGTTCAAATGGCAGAGGATAATGTCAAGCTCAGGAACACAGGACCAGTTCATCCGCTCACAAGACAACCAGACGCTGACAGAAAACGTTTTGGCGGAATCAAATCTGGAGAGATGGAGCGTGATTGCCTCATAGCCCATGGTGCTTTATCTAACTTGCATGAACGTTTCTTCACTCTCAGTGATTCCTTACCGATGCATGTCTGCAGAGAGTGCCTAAACGTAGCTAATGTGATAGAGATGACGGCTAGTAACGGTACAAAAGATCAGAGGACCGTACTGCAGATTGTGCCAGTCAACAGAGGAAGTTCAGGTCTTGTGCCGTATAGAGCTAAGCTTCTGGGTGAAGACAGTATGGGCATCAACCTCAAGTTTGACACCAAAGCTCTGCTAAATTCATTTCACATTTAAGTATTATTTGTATGTCACACCAACTCTTTAAAGCATCTTTCCTTACGGTATCTTATAATCTTTCGTCTTTTTCTCTTGAGACTTGAGCAAAGTAAATGTTTTGACTTCCGATAGAAAACCAAAAACTATCTTTACAATCCAAAAGACTTTTTGTAATTTGAGGGTCTCATGTTGGAATCTGAAAACTCCATGGCTTCTATAAAGAAATGTCATAAGATGTCTTCTACCATCAGATTGAGCTATTCAAAGTGTGTAAAAAAAGCCGGTGGAATGCAAAATGCAGGTTACTTCTAATGTGTAACTCAAAGTGTGTAAAAAAAGCCAAACATGAAAAAGAGAATAAATGGACCAATATCACGTTTGTGGGTTTCTGGAAATAGGAAAAATCAATCTCAAAACACTAGTACAGAAGAGAAAACCATTTGAGCCGGTGGAAAAATTGGAGTGATTTAAAGAAACTTTTTGGGAACTGATTCCATTCATGTCTTCTTCTTCTTCTCTCTAATAACGACCAATACCCCAAACCCTGATGACTCCATCTGTGTATCCGCTGAACAATGTGTTTCCATCTGCACTCCAGTTCAAGCTCGTGCAGTAGATAACCTGCATTTTGCATTCCACATTAGAACATATATTGCCATCATCATATCTCAAACCACAAACTTTCAAATCAGAGTAACCAACAAGTCGAAACCATGTAGCTAGAATCACTTGAGACATTGAAATCAGAGACAATAGCTAACGTAAATCACATAGGTTTCTGAATCTAAGCTAAATTACTCTTCTTCACAAAAGTGTTATTCAGATATATCACCCATCTATCAAATCAAAATGCCATTCTTGTAAACTACACAAAACAATGAAGGCATTCCTTAACAAAAAGATCTCATATTTTAGAACAATGGCTAATTCAGTAGAAATGAATTCACAGAAATAGTTAAGCATTATTTTTGGTTCCACAATGACAAAACTTGAAATCAGACAGTTCAATATAAGATGATATGACAGATATACCTTCGTCTTGTTTCCGGTTCCAGCAGAAACATCAGACTTCTCAGCCTCAGCCTTGAGATCAACCTTCAAATCCTCAACAACACTCTTGCTCTCAAGGTCCCAGATCCTAATGCTGTTCTCTGTCGCTGCGCACAACCAGTATCTGTTGGGGCTGAAGCAGAGTGAGTGAATAACAGAGCCAGCCTCGAGAGAGTAAAGCTTCTTTCCTTCAGCCAAATCCCAAAGCAGGATCATACCATCTTTCCCACCACTGGCACATAGAGAACCGTCGGGTGACACAGCCACCGTGTTCAGGTAACCAGAGTGGCCGGCGAGAGTGTTCCTAAGCCTACAATTCTGGAGATTCCAGACCTTCACGGTGTGATCCCAAGACGCGGACACAATGGTTGGCACAACTGTGTTAGGGCTAAACCTCACACAGCTAACCCATTCCTTGTGCCCATCAGCTTGATCGTCGGAGATCGTGAACTTGCATTCTCCGAGTGTGTTCCACAGCTAGATATCCGTAAGTGAACTACCCACATACAGTACTAACAGTATGTAAGTGAACTACCCACATACAGTACTAACAGTATGATCAATAGACTGCACTTGCTCCATTTTGCACGTCTAATGCCTTCATTTTGTTGTATCAGATTACTGTATTAACATATTTCATATAGTTTATGGCCGTGATCACGTGTTATATGCTGTCTTAGGTATATTTATTTCAGATTTATGTTGAATCCACATAGTCGTTACTGTTTAAAGTAGTCTGGACATTGATACTTACTTCTTTCTTACAGTCAGTCCCTCCTGGTGAATTTTGTTTTTCAGACTCTGACTACATTTTCTGGTTATTGGGTGTAGAATATCTCAAAGTTAGGAAATATGAACAAATACAGAGCAATTGAAGCATTGCACTGCACAGTGTTGCCTATGTCGAGTGGCTTAAGAACCTGAAACCATCCATAGGGATCTTGGTTTCTTCCTAGGAGCAGTATATATCGATCCTGATTGTATTTCCAATTATTGAGTCATGCCTTGTTATTTGGTATTTTGCGCATGAAGAACATCTCAAGTTTCGAACTGTGACTACACACAAATCAGTGCAGAATGCTTGAGTCAAATGCCTTGTAACTTATCAGGAATCTCGTTCTTGCTTTAATTAAAGCAGACTTGGTATCGTTTGATTTTCTTACTCCTGATTGTAGATGTTGTGGTAGGGTGTACAATGGTAGAACAGGCCGCGAGATGATGCGTTCTTTAATGTTCATGGGACCGACGTTTTACCAGCGACTTGTTCAAATGGCAGAGGATAATGTCAAGCTCAGGAACACAGGACCAGTTCATCCGCTCACAAGACAACCAGACGCTGACAGAAAACGTTTTGGCGGAATCAAATCTGGAGAGATGGAGCGTGATTGCCTCATAGCCCATGGTGCTTTATCTAACTTGCATGAACGTTTCTTCACTCTCAGTGATTCCTTACCGATGCATGTCTGCAGAGAGTGCCTAAACGTAGCTAATGTGATAGAGATGACGGCTAGTAACGGTACAAAAGATCAGAGGACCGTACTGCAGATTGTGCCAGTCAACAGAGGAAGTTCAGGTCTTGTGCCGTATAGAGCTAAGCTTCTGGGTGAAGACAGTATGGGCATCAACCTCAAGTTTGACACCAAAGCTCTGCTAAATTCATTTCACATTTAAGTATTATTTGTATGTCACACCAACTCTTTAAAGCATCTTTCCTTACGGTATCTTATAATCTTTCGTCTTTTTCTCTTGAGACTTGAGCAAAGTAAATGTTTTGACTTCCGATAGAAAACCAAAAACTATCTTTACAATCCAAAAGACTTTTTGTAATTTGAGGGTCTCATGTTGGAATCTGAAAACTCCATGGCTTCTATAAAGAAATGTCATAAGATGTCTTCTACCATCAGATTGAGCTATTCAAAGTGTGTAAAAAAAGCCGGTGGAATGCAAAATGCAGGTTACTTCTAATGTGTAACTCAAAGTGTGTAAAAAAAGCCAAACATGAAAAAGAGAATAAATGGACCAATATCACGTTTGTGGGTTTCTGGAAATAGGAAAAATCAATCTCAAAACACTAGTACAGAAGAGAAAACCATTTGAGCCGGTGGAAAAATTGGAGTGATTTAAAGAAACTTTTTGGGAACTGATTCCATTCATGTCTTCTTCTTCTTCTCTCTAATAACGACCAATACCCCAAACCCTGATGACTCCATCTGTGTATCCGCTGAACAATGTGTTTCCATCTGCACTCCAGTTCAAGCTCGTGCAGTAGATAACCTGCATTTTGCATTCCACATTAGAACATATATTGCCATCATCATATCTCAAACCACAAACTTTCAAATCAGAGTAACCAACAAGTCGAAACCATGTAGCTAGAATCACTTGAGACATTGAAATCAGAGACAATAGCTAACGTAAATCACATAGGTTTCTGAATCTAAGCTAAATTACTCTTCTTCACAAAAGTGTTATTCAGATATATCACCCATCTATCAAATCAAAATGCCATTCTTGTAAACTACACAAAACAATGAAGGCATTCCTTAACAAAAAGATCTCATATTTTAGAACAATGGCTAATTCAGTAGAAATGAATTCACAGAAATAGTTAAGCATTATTTTTGGTTCCACAATGACAAAACTTGAAATCAGACAGTTCAATATAAGATGATATGACAGATATACCTTCGTCTTGTTTCCGGTTCCAGCAGAAACATCAGACTTCTCAGCCTCAGCCTTGAGATCAACCTTCAAATCCTCAACAACACTCTTGCTCTCAAGGTCCCAGATCCTAATGCTGTTCTCTGTCGCTGCGCACAACCAGTATCTGTTGGGGCTGAAGCAGAGTGAGTGAATAACAGAGCCAGCCTCGAGAGAGTAAAGCTTCTTTCCTTCAGCCAAATCCCAAAGCAGGATCATACCATCTTTCCCACCACTGGCACATAGAGAACCGTCGGGTGACACAGCCACCGTGTTCAGGTAACCAGAGTGGCCGGCGAGAGTGTTCCTAAGCCTACAATTCTGGAGATTCCAGACCTTCACGGTGTGATCCCAAGACGCGGACACAATGGTTGGCACAACTGTGTTAGGGCTAAACCTCACACAGCTAACCCATTCCTTGTGCCCATCAGCTTGATCGTCGGAGATCGTGAACTTGCATTCTCCGAGTGTGTTCCACAGCTAGATATCCGTAAGTGAACTACCCACATACAGTACTAACAGTATGTAAGTGAACTACCCACATACAGTACTAACAGTATGATCAATAGACTGCACTTGCTCCATTTTGCACGTCTAATGCCTTCATTTTGTTGTATCAGATTACTGTATTAACATATTTCATATAGTTTATGGCCGTGATCACGTGTTATATGCTGTCTTAGGTATATTTATTTCAGATTTATGTTGAATCCACATAGTCGTTACTGTTTAAAGTAGTCTGGACATTGATACTTACTTCTTTCTTACAGTCAGTCCCTCCTGGTGAATTTTGTTTTTCAGACTCTGACTACATTTTCTGGTTATTGGGTGTAGAATATCTCAAAGTTAGGAAATATGAACAAATACAGAGCAATTGAAGCATTGCACTGCACAGTGTTGCCTATGTCGAGTGGCTTAAGAACCTGAAACCATCCATAGGGATCTTGGTTTCTTCCTAGGAGCAGTATATATCGATCCTGATTGTATTTCCAATTATTGAGTCATGCCTTGTTATTTGGTATTTTGCGCATGAAGAACATCTCAAGTTTCGAACTGTGACTACACACAAATCAGTGCAGAATGCTTGAGTCAAATGCCTTGTAACTTATCAGGAATCTCGTTCTTGCTTTAATTAAAGCAGACTTGGTATCGTTTGATTTTCTTACTCCTGATTGTAGATGTTGTGGTAGGGTGTACAATGGTAGAACAGGCCGCGAGATGATGCGTTCTTTAATGTTCATGGGACCGACGTTTTACCAGCGACTTGTTCAAATGGCAGAGGATAATGTCAAGCTCAGGAACACAGGACCAGTTCATCCGCTCACAAGACAACCAGACGCTGACAGAAAACGTTTTGGCGGAATCAAATCTGGAGAGATGGAGCGTGATTGCCTCATAGCCCATGGTGCTTTATCTAACTTGCATGAACGTTTCTTCACTCTCAGTGATTCCTTACCGATGCATGTCTGCAGAGAGTGCCTAAACGTAGCTAATGTGATAGAGATGACGGCTAGTAACGGTACAAAAGATCAGAGGACCGTACTGCAGATTGTGCCAGTCAACAGAGGAAGTTCAGGTCTTGTGCCGTATAGAGCTAAGCTTCTGGGTGAAGACAGTATGGGCATCAACCTCAAGTTTGACACCAAAGCTCTGCTAAATTCATTTCACATTTAAGTATTATTTGTATGTCACACCAACTCTTTAAAGCATCTTTCCTTACGGTATCTTATAATCTTTCGTCTTTTTCTCTTGAGACTTGAGCAAAGTAAATGTTTTGACTTCCGATAGAAAACCAAAAACTATCTTTACAATCCAAAAGACTTTTTGTAATTTGAGGGTCTCATGTTGGAATCTGAAAACTCCATGGCTTCTATAAAGAAATGTCATAAGATGTCTTCTACCATCAGATTGAGCTATTCAAAGTGTGTAAAAAAAGCCGGTGGAATGCAAAATGCAGGTTACTTCTAATGTGTAACTCAAAGTGTGTAAAAAAAGCCAAACATGAAAAAGAGAATAAATGGACCAATATCACGTTTGTGGGTTTCTGGAAATAGGAAAAATCAATCTCAAAACACTAGTACAGAAGAGAAAACCATTTGAGCCGGTGGAAAAATTGGAGTGATTTAAAGAAACTTTTTGGGAACTGATTCCATTCATGTCTTCTTCTTCTTCTCTCTAATAACGACCAATACCCCAAACCCTGATGACTCCATCTGTGTATCCGCTGAACAATGTGTTTCCATCTGCACTCCAGTTCAAGCTCGTGCAGTAGATAACCTGCATTTTGCATTCCACATTAGAACATATATTGCCATCATCATATCTCAAACCACAAACTTTCAAATCAGAGTAACCAACAAGTCGAAACCATGTAGCTAGAATCACTTGAGACATTGAAATCAGAGACAATAGCTAACGTAAATCACATAGGTTTCTGAATCTAAGCTAAATTACTCTTCTTCACAAAAGTGTTATTCAGATATATCACCCATCTATCAAATCAAAATGCCATTCTTGTAAACTACACAAAACAATGAAGGCATTCCTTAACAAAAAGATCTCATATTTTAGAACAATGGCTAATTCAGTAGAAATGAATTCACAGAAATAGTTAAGCATTATTTTTGGTTCCACAATGACAAAACTTGAAATCAGACAGTTCAATATAAGATGATATGACAGATATACCTTCGTCTTGTTTCCGGTTCCAGCAGAAACATCAGACTTCTCAGCCTCAGCCTTGAGATCAACCTTCAAATCCTCAACAACACTCTTGCTCTCAAGGTCCCAGATCCTAATGCTGTTCTCTGTCGCTGCGCACAACCAGTATCTGTTGGGGCTGAAGCAGAGTGAGTGAATAACAGAGCCAGCCTCGAGAGAGTAAAGCTTCTTTCCTTCAGCCAAATCCCAAAGCAGGATCATACCATCTTTCCCACCACTGGCACATAGAGAACCGTCGGGTGACACAGCCACCGTGTTCAGGTAACCAGAGTGGCCGGCGAGAGTGTTCCTAAGCCTACAATTCTGGAGATTCCAGACCTTCACGGTGTGATCCCAAGACGCGGACACAATGGTTGGCACAACTGTGTTAGGGCTAAACCTCACACAGCTAACCCATTCCTTGTGCCCATCAGCTTGATCGTCGGAGATCGTGAACTTGCATTCTCCGAGTGTGTTCCACAGCTAGATATCCGTAAGTGAACTACCCACATACAGTACTAACAGTATGTAAGTGAACTACCCACATACAGTACTAACAGTATGATCAATAGACTGCACTTGCTCCATTTTGCACGTCTAATGCCTTCATTTTGTTGTATCAGATTACTGTATTAACATATTTCATATAGTTTATGGCCGTGATCACGTGTTATATGCTGTCTTAGGTATATTTATTTCAGATTTATGTTGAATCCACATAGTCGTTACTGTTTAAAGTAGTCTGGACATTGATACTTACTTCTTTCTTACAGTCAGTCCCTCCTGGTGAATTTTGTTTTTCAGACTCTGACTACATTTTCTGGTTATTGGGTGTAGAATATCTCAAAGTTAGGAAATATGAACAAATACAGAGCAATTGAAGCATTGCACTGCACAGTGTTGCCTATGTCGAGTGGCTTAAGAACCTGAAACCATCCATAGGGATCTTGGTTTCTTCCTAGGAGCAGTATATATCGATCCTGATTGTATTTCCAATTATTGAGTCATGCCTTGTTATTTGGTATTTTGCGCATGAAGAACATCTCAAGTTTCGAACTGTGACTACACACAAATCAGTGCAGAATGCTTGAGTCAAATGCCTTGTAACTTATCAGGAATCTCGTTCTTGCTTTAATTAAAGCAGACTTGGTATCGTTTGATTTTCTTACTCCTGATTGTAGATGTTGTGGTAGGGTGTACAATGGTAGAACAGGCCGCGAGATGATGCGTTCTTTAATGTTCATGGGACCGACGTTTTACCAGCGACTTGTTCAAATGGCAGAGGATAATGTCAAGCTCAGGAACACAGGACCAGTTCATCCGCTCACAAGACAACCAGACGCTGACAGAAAACGTTTTGGCGGAATCAAATCTGGAGAGATGGAGCGTGATTGCCTCATAGCCCATGGTGCTTTATCTAACTTGCATGAACGTTTCTTCACTCTCAGTGATTCCTTACCGATGCATGTCTGCAGAGAGTGCCTAAACGTAGCTAATGTGATAGAGATGACGGCTAGTAACGGTACAAAAGATCAGAGGACCGTACTGCAGATTGTGCCAGTCAACAGAGGAAGTTCAGGTCTTGTGCCGTATAGAGCTAAGCTTCTGGGTGAAGACAGTATGGGCATCAACCTCAAGTTTGACACCAAAGCTCTGCTAAATTCATTTCACATTTAAGTATTATTTGTATGTCACACCAACTCTTTAAAGCATCTTTCCTTACGGTATCTTATAATCTTTCGTCTTTTTCTCTTGAGACTTGAGCAAAGTAAATGTTTTGACTTCCGATAGAAAACCAAAAACTATCTTTACAATCCAAAAGACTTTTTGTAATTTGAGGGTCTCATGTTGGAATCTGAAAACTCCATGGCTTCTATAAAGAAATGTCATAAGATGTCTTCTACCATCAGATTGAGCTATTCAAAGTGTGTAAAAAAAGCCGGTGGAATGCAAAATGCAGGTTACTTCTAATGTGTAACTCAAAGTGTGTAAAAAAAGCCAAACATGAAAAAGAGAATAAATGGACCAATATCACGTTTGTGGGTTTCTGGAAATAGGAAAAATCAATCTCAAAACACTAGTACAGAAGAGAAAACCATTTGAGCCGGTGGAAAAATTGGAGTGATTTAAAGAAACTTTTTGGGAACTGATTCCATTCATGTCTTCTTCTTCTTCTCTCTAATAACGACCAATACCCCAAACCCTGATGACTCCATCTGTGTATCCGCTGAACAATGTGTTTCCATCTGCACTCCAGTTCAAGCTCGTGCAGTAGATAACCTGCATTTTGCATTCCACATTAGAACATATATTGCCATCATCATATCTCAAACCACAAACTTTCAAATCAGAGTAACCAACAAGTCGAAACCATGTAGCTAGAATCACTTGAGACATTGAAATCAGAGACAATAGCTAACGTAAATCACATAGGTTTCTGAATCTAAGCTAAATTACTCTTCTTCACAAAAGTGTTATTCAGATATATCACCCATCTATCAAATCAAAATGCCATTCTTGTAAACTACACAAAACAATGAAGGCATTCCTTAACAAAAAGATCTCATATTTTAGAACAATGGCTAATTCAGTAGAAATGAATTCACAGAAATAGTTAAGCATTATTTTTGGTTCCACAATGACAAAACTTGAAATCAGACAGTTCAATATAAGATGATATGACAGATATACCTTCGTCTTGTTTCCGGTTCCAGCAGAAACATCAGACTTCTCAGCCTCAGCCTTGAGATCAACCTTCAAATCCTCAACAACACTCTTGCTCTCAAGGTCCCAGATCCTAATGCTGTTCTCTGTCGCTGCGCACAACCAGTATCTGTTGGGGCTGAAGCAGAGTGAGTGAATAACAGAGCCAGCCTCGAGAGAGTAAAGCTTCTTTCCTTCAGCCAAATCCCAAAGCAGGATCATACCATCTTTCCCACCACTGGCACATAGAGAACCGTCGGGTGACACAGCCACCGTGTTCAGGTAACCAGAGTGGCCGGCGAGAGTGTTCCTAAGCCTACAATTCTGGAGATTCCAGACCTTCACGGTGTGATCCCAAGACGCGGACACAATGGTTGGCACAACTGTGTTAGGGCTAAACCTCACACAGCTAACCCATTCCTTGTGCCCATCAGCTTGATCGTCGGAGATCGTGAACTTGCATTCTCCGAGTGTGTTCCACAGCTAGATATCCGTAAGTGAACTACCCACATACAGTACTAACAGTATGTAAGTGAACTACCCACATACAGTACTAACAGTATGATCAATAGACTGCACTTGCTCCATTTTGCACGTCTAATGCCTTCATTTTGTTGTATCAGATTACTGTATTAACATATTTCATATAGTTTATGGCCGTGATCACGTGTTATATGCTGTCTTAGGTATATTTATTTCAGATTTATGTTGAATCCACATAGTCGTTACTGTTTAAAGTAGTCTGGACATTGATACTTACTTCTTTCTTACAGTCAGTCCCTCCTGGTGAATTTTGTTTTTCAGACTCTGACTACATTTTCTGGTTATTGGGTGTAGAATATCTCAAAGTTAGGAAATATGAACAAATACAGAGCAATTGAAGCATTGCACTGCACAGTGTTGCCTATGTCGAGTGGCTTAAGAACCTGAAACCATCCATAGGGATCTTGGTTTCTTCCTAGGAGCAGTATATATCGATCCTGATTGTATTTCCAATTATTGAGTCATGCCTTGTTATTTGGTATTTTGCGCATGAAGAACATCTCAAGTTTCGAACTGTGACTACACACAAATCAGTGCAGAATGCTTGAGTCAAATGCCTTGTAACTTATCAGGAATCTCGTTCTTGCTTTAATTAAAGCAGACTTGGTATCGTTTGATTTTCTTACTCCTGATTGTAGATGTTGTGGTAGGGTGTACAATGGTAGAACAGGCCGCGAGATGATGCGTTCTTTAATGTTCATGGGACCGACGTTTTACCAGCGACTTGTTCAAATGGCAGAGGATAATGTCAAGCTCAGGAACACAGGACCAGTTCATCCGCTCACAAGACAACCAGACGCTGACAGAAAACGTTTTGGCGGAATCAAATCTGGAGAGATGGAGCGTGATTGCCTCATAGCCCATGGTGCTTTATCTAACTTGCATGAACGTTTCTTCACTCTCAGTGATTCCTTACCGATGCATGTCTGCAGAGAGTGCCTAAACGTAGCTAATGTGATAGAGATGACGGCTAGTAACGGTACAAAAGATCAGAGGACCGTACTGCAGATTGTGCCAGTCAACAGAGGAAGTTCAGGTCTTGTGCCGTATAGAGCTAAGCTTCTGGGTGAAGACAGTATGGGCATCAACCTCAAGTTTGACACCAAAGCTCTGCTAAATTCATTTCACATTTAAGTATTATTTGTATGTCACACCAACTCTTTAAAGCATCTTTCCTTACGGTATCTTATAATCTTTCGTCTTTTTCTCTTGAGACTTGAGCAAAGTAAATGTTTTGACTTCCGATAGAAAACCAAAAACTATCTTTACAATCCAAAAGACTTTTTGTAATTTGAGGGTCTCATGTTGGAATCTGAAAACTCCATGGCTTCTATAAAGAAATGTCATAAGATGTCTTCTACCATCAGATTGAGCTATTCAAAGTGTGTAAAAAAAGCCGGTGGAATGCAAAATGCAGGTTACTTCTAATGTGTAACTCAAAGTGTGTAAAAAAAGCCAAACATGAAAAAGAGAATAAATGGACCAATATCACGTTTGTGGGTTTCTGGAAATAGGAAAAATCAATCTCAAAACACTAGTACAGAAGAGAAAACCATTTGAGCCGGTGGAAAAATTGGAGTGATTTAAAGAAACTTTTTGGGAACTGATTCCATTCATGTCTTCTTCTTCTTCTCTCTAATAACGACCAATACCCCAAACCCTGATGACTCCATCTGTGTATCCGCTGAACAATGTGTTTCCATCTGCACTCCAGTTCAAGCTCGTGCAGTAGATAACCTGCATTTTGCATTCCACATTAGAACATATATTGCCATCATCATATCTCAAACCACAAACTTTCAAATCAGAGTAACCAACAAGTCGAAACCATGTAGCTAGAATCACTTGAGACATTGAAATCAGAGACAATAGCTAACGTAAATCACATAGGTTTCTGAATCTAAGCTAAATTACTCTTCTTCACAAAAGTGTTATTCAGATATATCACCCATCTATCAAATCAAAATGCCATTCTTGTAAACTACACAAAACAATGAAGGCATTCCTTAACAAAAAGATCTCATATTTTAGAACAATGGCTAATTCAGTAGAAATGAATTCACAGAAATAGTTAAGCATTATTTTTGGTTCCACAATGACAAAACTTGAAATCAGACAGTTCAATATAAGATGATATGACAGATATACCTTCGTCTTGTTTCCGGTTCCAGCAGAAACATCAGACTTCTCAGCCTCAGCCTTGAGATCAACCTTCAAATCCTCAACAACACTCTTGCTCTCAAGGTCCCAGATCCTAATGCTGTTCTCTGTCGCTGCGCACAACCAGTATCTGTTGGGGCTGAAGCAGAGTGAGTGAATAACAGAGCCAGCCTCGAGAGAGTAAAGCTTCTTTCCTTCAGCCAAATCCCAAAGCAGGATCATACCATCTTTCCCACCACTGGCACATAGAGAACCGTCGGGTGACACAGCCACCGTGTTCAGGTAACCAGAGTGGCCGGCGAGAGTGTTCCTAAGCCTACAATTCTGGAGATTCCAGACCTTCACGGTGTGATCCCAAGACGCGGACACAATGGTTGGCACAACTGTGTTAGGGCTAAACCTCACACAGCTAACCCATTCCTTGTGCCCATCAGCTTGATCGTCGGAGATCGTGAACTTGCATTCTCCGAGTGTGTTCCACAGCTAGATATCCGTAAGTGAACTACCCACATACAGTACTAACAGTATGTAAGTGAACTACCCACATACAGTACTAACAGTATGATCAATAGACTGCACTTGCTCCATTTTGCACGTCTAATGCCTTCATTTTGTTGTATTAGATTACTGTATTAACATATTTCATATAGTTTATGGCCGTGATCACGTGTTATATGCTGTCTTAGGTATATTTATTTCAGATTTATGTTGAATCCACATAGTCGTTACTGTTTAAAGTAGTCTGGACATTGATACTTACTTCTTTCTTACAGTCAGTCCCTCCTGGTGAATTTTGTTTTTCAGACTCTGACTACATTTTCTGGTTATTGGGTGTAGAATATCTCAAAGTTAGGAAATATGAACAAATACAGAGCAATTGAAGCATTGCACTGCACAGTGTTGCCTATGTCGAGTGGCTTAAGAACCTGAAACCATCCATAGGGATCTTGGTTTCTTCCTAGGAGCAGTATATATTGATCCTGATTGTATTTCCAATTATTGAGTCATGCCTTGTTATTTGGTATTTTGCGCATGAAGAACATCTCAAGTTTCGAACTGTGACTACACACAAATCAGTGCAGAATGCTTGAGTCAAATGCCTTGTAACTTATCAGGAATCTCGTTCTTGCTTTAATTAAAGCAGACTTGGTATCGTTTGATTTTCTTACTCCTGATTGTAGATGTTGTGGTAGGGTGTACAATGGTAGAACAGGCCGCGAGATGATGCGTTCTTTAATGTTCATGGGACCGACGTTTTACCAGCGACTTGTTCAAATGGCAGAGGATAATGTCAAGCTCAGGAACACAGGACCAGTTCATCCGCTCACAAGACTACCAGACGCTGACAGAAAACGTTTTGGCGGAATCAAATCTGGAGAGATGGAGCGTGATTGCCTCATAGCCCATGGTGCTTTATCTAACTTGCATGAACGTTTCTTCACTCTCAGTGATTCCTTACCGATGCATGTCTGCAGAGAGTGCCTAAACGTAGCTAATGTGATAGAGATGACGGCTAGTAACGGTACAAAAGATCAGAGGACCGTACTGCAGATTGTGCCAGTCAACAGAGGAAGTTCAGGTCTTGTGCCGTATAGAGCTAAGCTTCTGGGTGAAGACAGTATGGGCATCAACCTCAAGTTTGACACCAAAGCTCTGCTAAATTCATTTCACATTTAAGTATTATTTGTATGTCACACCAACTCTTTAAAGCATCTTTCCTTACAGTATCTTATAATCTTTCGTCTTTTTCTCTTGAGACTTGAGCAAAGTAAATGTTTTGACTTCCGATAGAAAACCAAAAACTATCTTTACAATCCAAAAGACTTTTTGTAATTTGAGGGTCTCATGTTGGAATCTGAAAACTCCATGGCTTCTATAAAGAAATGTCATAAGATGTCTTCTACCATCAGATTGAGCTATTCAAAGTGTGTAAAAAAAGCCGGTGGAATGCAAAATGCAGGTTACTTCTAATGTGTAACTCAAAGTGTGTAAAAAAAGCCAAACATGAAAAAGAGAATAAATGGACCAATATCACGTTTGTGGGTTTCTGGAAATAGGAAAAATCAATCTCAAAACACTAGTACAGAAGAGAAAACCATTTGAGCCGGTGGAAAAATTGGAGTGATTTAAAGAAACTTTTTGGGAACTGATTCCATTCATGTCTTCTTCTTCTTCTCTCTAATAACGACCAATACCCCAAACCCTGATGACTCCATCTGTGTATCCGCTGAACAATGTGTTTCCATCTGCACTCCAGTTCAAGCTCGTGCAGTAGATAACCTGCATTTTGCATTCCACATTAGAACATATATTGCCATCATCATATCTCAAACCACAAACTTTCAAATCAGAGTAACCAACAAGTCGAAACCATGTAGCTAGAATCACTTGAGACATTGAAATCAGAGACAATAGCTAACGTAAATCACATAGGTTTCTGAATCTAAGCTAAATTACTCTTCTTCACAAAAGTGTTATTCAGATATATCACCCATCTATCAAATCAAAATGCCATTCTTGTAAACTACACAAAACAATGAAGGCATTCCTTAACAAAAAGATCTCATATTTTAGAACAATGGCTAATTCAGTAGAAATGAATTCACAGAAATAGTTAAGCATTATTTTTGGTTCCACAATGACAAAACTTGAAATCAGACAGTTCAATATAAGATGATATGACAGATATACCTTCGTCTTGTTTCCGGTTCCAGCAGAAACATCAGACTTCTCAGCCTCAGCCTTGAGATCAACCTTCAAATCCTCAACAACACTCTTGCTCTCAAGGTCCCAGATCCTAATGCTGTTCTCTGTCGCTGCGCACAACCAGTATCTGTTGGGGCTGAAGCAGAGTGAGTGAATAACAGAGCCAGCCTCGAGAGAGTAAAGCTTCTTTCCTTCAGCCAAATCCCAAAGCAGGATCATACCATCTTTCCCACCACTGGCACATAGAGAACCGTCGGGTGACACAGCCACCGTGTTCAGGTAACCAGAGTGGCCGGCGAGAGTGTTCCTAAGCCTACAATTCTGGAGATTCCAGACCTTCACGGTGTGATCCCAAGACGCGGACACAATGGTTGGCACAACTGTGTTAGGGCTAAACCTCACACAGCTAACCCATTCCTTGTGCCCATCAGCTTGATCGTCGGAGATCGTGAACTTGCATTCTCCGAGTGTGTTCCACAGCTAGATATCCGTAAGTGAACTACCCACATACAGTACTAACAGTATGTAAGTGAACTACCCACATACAGTACTAACAGTATGATCAATAGACTGCACTTGCTCCATTTTGCACGTCTAATGCCTTCATTTTGTTGTATCAGATTACTGTATTAACATATTTCATATAGTTTATGGCCGTGATCACGTGTTATATGCTGTCTTAGGTATATTTATTTCAGATTTATGTTGAATCCACATAGTCGTTACTGTTTAAAGTAGTCTGGACATTGATACTTACTTCTTTCTTACAGTCAGTCCCTCCTGGTGAATTTTGTTTTTCAGACTCTGACTACATTTTCTGGTTATTGGGTGTAGAATATCTCAAAGTTAGGAAATATGAACAAATACAGAGCAATTGAAGCATTGCACTGCACAGTGTTGCCTATGTCGAGTGGCTTAAGAACCTGAAACCATCCATAGGGATCTTGGTTTCTTCCTAGGAGCAGTATATATCGATCCTGATTGTATTTCCAATTATTGAGTCATGCCTTGTTATTTGGTATTTTGCGCATGAAGAACATCTCAAGTTTCGAACTGTGACTACACACAAATCAGTGCAGAATGCTTGAGTCAAATGCCTTGTAACTTATCAGGAATCTCGTTCTTGCTTTAATTAAAGCAGACTTGGTATCGTTTGATTTTCTTACTCCTGATTGTAGATGTTGTGGTAGGGTGTACAATGGTAGAACAGGCCGCGAGATGATGCGTTCTTTAATGTTCATGGGACCGACGTTTTACCAGCGACTTGTTCAAATGGCAGAGGATAATGTCAAGCTCAGGAACACAGGACCAGTTCATCCGCTCACAAGACAACCAGACGCTGACAGAAAACGTTTTGGCGGAATCAAATCTGGAGAGATGGAGCGTGATTGCCTCATAGCCCATGGTGCTTTATCTAACTTGCATGAACGTTTCTTCACTCTCAGTGATTCCTTACCGATGCATGTCTGCAGAGAGTGCCTAAACGTAGCTAATGTGATAGAGATGACGGCTAGTAACGGTACAAAAGATCAGAGGACCGTACTGCAGATTGTGCCAGTCAACAGAGGAAGTTCAGGTCTTGTGCCGTATAGAGCTAAGCTTCTGGGTGAAGACAGTATGGGCATCAACCTCAAGTTTGACACCAAAGCTCTGCTAAATTCATTTCACATTTAAGTATTATTTGTATGTCACACCAACTCTTTAAAGCATCTTTCCTTACGGTATCTTATAATCTTTCGTCTTTTTCTCTTGAGACTTGAGCAAAGTAAATGTTTTGACTTCCGATAGAAAACCAAAAACTATCTTTACAATCCAAAAGACTTTTTGTAATTTGAGGGTCTCATGTTGGAATCTGAAAACTCCATGGCTTCTATAAAGAAATGTCATAAGATGTCTTCTACCATCAGATTGAGCTATTCAAAGTGTGTAAAAAAAGCCGGTGGAATGCAAAATGCAGGTTACTTCTAATGTGTAACTCAAAGTGTGTAAAAAAAGCCAAACATGAAAAAGAGAATAAATGGACCAATATCACGTTTGTGGGTTTCTGGAAATAGGAAAAATCAATCTCAAAACACTAGTACAGAAGAGAAAACCATTTGAGCCGGTGGAAAAATTGGAGTGATTTAAAGAAACTTTTTGGGAACTGATTCCATTCATGTCTTCTTCTTCTTCTCTCTAATAACGACCAATACCCCAAACCCTGATGACTCCATCTGTGTATCCGCTGAACAATGTGTTTCCATCTGCACTCCAGTTCAAGCTCGTGCAGTAGATAACCTGCATTTTGCATTCCACATTAGAACATATATTGCCATCATCATATCTCAAACCACAAACTTTCAAATCAGAGTAACCAACAAGTCGAAACCATGTAGCTAGAATCACTTGAGACATTGAAATCAGAGACAATAGCTAACGTAAATCACATAGGTTTCTGAATCTAAGCTAAATTACTCTTCTTCACAAAAGTGTTATTCAGATATATCACCCATCTATCAAATCAAAATGCCATTCTTGTAAACTACACAAAACAATGAAGGCATTCCTTAACAAAAAGATCTCATATTTTAGAACAATGGCTAATTCAGTAGAAATGAATTCACAGAAATAGTTAAGCATTATTTTTGGTTCCACAATGACAAAACTTGAAATCAGACAGTTCAATATAAGATGATATGACAGATATACCTTCGTCTTGTTTCCGGTTCCAGCAGAAACATCAGACTTCTCAGCCTCAGCCTTGAGATCAACCTTCAAATCCTCAACAACACTCTTGCTCTCAAGGTCCCAGATCCTAATGCTGTTCTCTGTCGCTGCGCACAACCAGTATCTGTTGGGGCTGAAGCAGAGTGAGTGAATAACAGAGCCAGCCTCGAGAGAGTAAAGCTTCTTTCCTTCAGCCAAATCCCAAAGCAGGATCATACCATCTTTCCCACCACTGGCACATAGAGAACCGTCGGGTGACACAGCCACCGTGTTCAGGTAACCAGAGTGGCCGGCGAGAGTGTTCCTAAGCCTACAATTCTGGAGATTCCAGACCTTCACGGTGTGATCCCAAGACGCGGACACAATGGTTGGCACAACTGTGTTAGGGCTAAACCTCACACAGCTAACCCATTCCTTGTGCCCATCAGCTTGATCGTCGGAGATCGTGAACTTGCATTCTCCGAGTGTGTTCCACAGCTAGATATCCGTAAGTGAACTACCCACATACAGTACTAACAGTATGTAAGTGAACTACCCACATACAGTACTAACAGTATGATCAATAGACTGCACTTGCTCCATTTTGCACGTCTAATGCCTTCATTTTGTTGTATCAGATTACTGTATTAACATATTTCATATAGTTTATGGCCGTGATCACGTGTTATATGCTGTCTTAGGTATATTTATTTCAGATTTATGTTGAATCCACATAGTCGTTACTGTTTAAAGTAGTCTGGACATTGATACTTACTTCTTTCTTACAGTCAGTCCCTCCTGGTGAATTTTGTTTTTCAGACTCTGACTACATTTTCTGGTTATTGGGTGTAGAATATCTCAAAGTTAGGAAATATGAACAAATACAGAGCAATTGAAGCATTGCACTGCACAGTGTTGCCTATGTCGAGTGGCTTAAGAACCTGAAACCATCCATAGGGATCTTGGTTTCTTCCTAGGAGCAGTATATATCGATCCTGATTGTATTTCCAATTATTGAGTCATGCCTTGTTATTTGGTATTTTGCGCATGAAGAACATCTCAAGTTTCGAACTGTGACTACACACAAATCAGTGCAGAATGCTTGAGTCAAATGCCTTGTAACTTATCAGGAATCTCGTTCTTGCTTTAATTAAAGCAGACTTGGTATCGTTTGATTTTCTTACTCCTGATTGTAGATGTTGTGGTAGGGTGTACAATGGTAGAACAGGCCGCGAGATGATGCGTTCTTTAATGTTCATGGGACCGACGTTTTACCAGCGACTTGTTCAAATGGCAGAGGATAATGTCAAGCTCAGGAACACAGGACCAGTTCATCCGCTCACAAGACAACCAGACGCTGACAGAAAACGTTTTGGCGGAATCAAATCTGGAGAGATGGAGCGTGATTGCCTCATAGCCCATGGTGCTTTATCTAACTTGCATGAACGTTTCTTCACTCTCAGTGATTCCTTACCGATGCATGTCTGCAGAGAGTGCCTAAACGTAGCTAATGTGATAGAGATGACGGCTAGTAACGGTACAAAAGATCAGAGGACCGTACTGCAGATTGTGCCAGTCAACAGAGGAAGTTCAGGTCTTGTGCCGTATAGAGCTAAGCTTCTGGGTGAAGACAGTATGGGCATCAACCTCAAGTTTGACACCAAAGCTCTGCTAAATTCATTTCACATTTAAGTATTATTTGTATGTCACACCAACTCTTTAAAGCATCTTTCCTTACGGTATCTTATAATCTTTCGTCTTTTTCTCTTGAGACTTGAGCAAAGTAAATGTTTTGACTTCCGATAGAAAACCAAAAACTATCTTTACAATCCAAAAGACTTTTTGTAATTTGAGGGTCTCATGTTGGAATCTGAAAACTCCATGGCTTCTATAAAGAAATGTCATAAGATGTCTTCTACCATCAGATTGAGCTATTCAAAGTGTGTAAAAAAAGCCGGTGGAATGCAAAATGCAGGTTACTTCTAATGTGTAACTCAAAGTGTGTAAAAAAAGCCAAACATGAAAAAGAGAATAAATGGACCAATATCACGTTTGTGGGTTTCTGGAAATAGGAAAAATCAATCTCAAAACACTAGTACAGAAGAGAAAACCATTTGAGCCGGTGGAAAAATTGGAGTGATTTAAAGAAACTTTTTGGGAACTGATTCCATTCATGTCTTCTTCTTCTTCTCTCTAATAACGACCAATACCCCAAACCCTGATGACTCCATCTGTGTATCCGCTGAACAATGTGTTTCCATCTGCACTCCAGTTCAAGCTCGTGCAGTAGATAACCTGCATTTTGCATTCCACATTAGAACATATATTGCCATCATCATATCTCAAACCACAAACTTTCAAATCAGAGTAACCAACAAGTCGAAACCATGTAGCTAGAATCACTTGAGACATTGAAATCAGAGACAATAGCTAACGTAAATCACATAGGTTTCTGAATCTAAGCTAAATTACTCTTCTTCACAAAAGTGTTATTCAGATATATCACCCATCTATCAAATCAAAATGCCATTCTTGTAAACTACACAAAACAATGAAGGCATTCCTTAACAAAAAGATCTCATATTTTAGAACAATGGCTAATTCAGTAGAAATGAATTCACAGAAATAGTTAAGCATTATTTTTGGTTCCACAATGACAAAACTTGAAATCAGACAGTTCAATATAAGATGATATGACAGATATACCTTCGTCTTGTTTCCGGTTCCAGCAGAAACATCAGACTTCTCAGCCTCAGCCTTGAGATCAACCTTCAAATCCTCAACAACACTCTTGCTCTCAAGGTCCCAGATCCTAATGCTGTTCTCTGTCGCTGCGCACAACCAGTATCTGTTGGGGCTGAAGCAGAGTGAGTGAATAACAGAGCCAGCCTCGAGAGAGTAAAGCTTCTTTCCTTCAGCCAAATCCCAAAGCAGGATCATACCATCTTTCCCACCACTGGCACATAGAGAACCGTCGGGTGACACAGCCACCGTGTTCAGGTAACCAGAGTGGCCGGCGAGAGTGTTCCTAAGCCTACAATTCTGGAGATTCCAGACCTTCACGGTGTGATCCCAAGACGCGGACACAATGGTTGGCACAACTGTGTTAGGGCTAAACCTCACACAGCTAACCCATTCCTTGTGCCCATCAGCTTGATCGTCGGAGATCGTGAACTTGCATTCTCCGAGTGTGTTCCACAGCTAGATATCCGTAAGTGAACTACCCACATACAGTACTAACAGTATGTAAGTGAACTACCCACATACAGTACTAACAGTATGATCAATAGACTGCACTTGCTCCATTTTGCACGTCTAATGCCTTCATTTTGTTGTATCAGATTACTGTATTAACATATTTCATATAGTTTATGGCCGTGATCACGTGTTATATGCTGTCTTAGGTATATTTATTTCAGATTTATGTTGAATCCACATAGTCGTTACTGTTTAAAGTAGTCTGGACATTGATACTTACTTCTTTCTTACAGTCAGTCCCTCCTGGTGAATTTTGTTTTTCAGACTCTGACTACATTTTCTGGTTATTGGGTGTAGAATATCTCAAAGTTAGGAAATATGAACAAATACAGAGCAATTGAAGCATTGCACTGCACAGTGTTGCCTATGTCGAGTGGCTTAAGAACCTGAAACCATCCATAGGGATCTTGGTTTCTTCCTAGGAGCAGTATATATCGATCCTGATTGTATTTCCAATTATTGAGTCATGCCTTGTTATTTGGTATTTTGCGCATGAAGAACATCTCAAGTTTCGAACTGTGACTACACACAAATCAGTGCAGAATGCTTGAGTCAAATGCCTTGTAACTTATCAGGAATCTCGTTCTTGCTTTAATTAAAGCAGACTTGGTATCGTTTGATTTTCTTACTCCTGATTGTAGATGTTGTGGTAGGGTGTACAATGGTAGAACAGGCCGCGAGATGATGCGTTCTTTAATGTTCATGGGACCGACGTTTTACCAGCGACTTGTTCAAATGGCAGAGGATAATGTCAAGCTCAGGAACACAGGACCAGTTCATCCGCTCACAAGACAACCAGACGCTGACAGAAAACGTTTTGGCGGAATCAAATCTGGAGAGATGGAGCGTGATTGCCTCATAGCCCATGGTGCTTTATCTAACTTGCATGAACGTTTCTTCACTCTCAGTGATTCCTTACCGATGCATGTCTGCAGAGAGTGCCTAAACGTAGCTAATGTGATAGAGATGACGGCTAGTAACGGTACAAAAGATCAGAGGACCGTACTGCAGATTGTGCCAGTCAACAGAGGAAGTTCAGGTCTTGTGCCGTATAGAGCTAAGCTTCTGGGTGAAGACAGTATGGGCATCAACCTCAAGTTTGACACCAAAGCTCTGCTAAATTCATTTCACATTTAAGTATTATTTGTATGTCACACCAACTCTTTAAAGCATCTTTCCTTACGGTATCTTATAATCTTTCGTCTTTTTCTCTTGAGACTTGAGCAAAGTAAATGTTTTGACTTCCGATAGAAAACCAAAAACTATCTTTACAATCCAAAAGACTTTTTGTAATTTGAGGGTCTCATGTTGGAATCTGAAAACTCCATGGCTTCTATAAAGAAATGTCATAAGATGTCTTCTACCATCAGATTGAGCTATTCAAAGTGTGTAAAAAAAGCCGGTGGAATGCAAAATGCAGGTTACTTCTAATGTGTAACTCAAAGTGTGTAAAAAAAGCCAAACATGAAAAAGAGAATAAATGGACCAATATCACGTTTGTGGGTTTCTGGAAATAGGAAAAATCAATCTCAAAACACTAGTACAGAAGAGAAAACCATTTGAGCCGGTGGAAAAATTGGAGTGATTTAAAGAAACTTTTTGGGAACTGATTCCATTCATGTCTTCTTCTTCTTCTCTCTAATAACGACCAATACCCCAAACCCTGATGACTCCATCTGTGTATCCGCTGAACAATGTGTTTCCATCTGCACTCCAGTTCAAGCTCGTGCAGTAGATAACCTGCATTTTGCATTCCACATTAGAACATATATTGCCATCATCATATCTCAAACCACAAACTTTCAAATCAGAGTAACCAACAAGTCGAAACCATGTAGCTAGAATCACTTGAGACATTGAAATCAGAGACAATAGCTAACGTAAATCACATAGGTTTCTGAATCTAAGCTAAATTACTCTTCTTCACAAAAGTGTTATTCAGATATATCACCCATCTATCAAATCAAAATGCCATTCTTGTAAACTACACAAAACAATGAAGGCATTCCTTAACAAAAAGATCTCATATTTTAGAACAATGGCTAATTCAGTAGAAATGAATTCACAGAAATAGTTAAGCATTATTTTTGGTTCCACAATGACAAAACTTGAAATCAGACAGTTCAATATAAGATGATATGACAGATATACCTTCGTCTTGTTTCCGGTTCCAGCAGAAACATCAGACTTCTCAGCCTCAGCCTTGAGATCAACCTTCAAATCCTCAACAACACTCTTGCTCTCAAGGTCCCAGATCCTAATGCTGTTCTCTGTCGCTGCGCACAACCAGTATCTGTTGGGGCTGAAGCAGAGTGAGTGAATAACAGAGCCAGCCTCGAGAGAGTAAAGCTTCTTTCCTTCAGCCAAATCCCAAAGCAGGATCATACCATCTTTCCCACCACTGGCACATAGAGAACCGTCGGGTGACACAGCCACCGTGTTCAGGTAACCAGAGTGGCCGGCGAGAGTGTTCCTAAGCCTACAATTCTGGAGATTCCAGACCTTCACGGTGTGATCCCAAGACGCGGACACAATGGTTGGCACAACTGTGTTAGGGCTAAACCTCACACAGCTAACCCATTCCTTGTGCCCATCAGCTTGATCGTCGGAGATCGTGAACTTGCATTCTCCGAGTGTGTTCCACAGCTAGATATCCGTAAGTGAACTACCCACATACAGTACTAACAGTATGTAAGTGAACTACCCACATACAGTACTAACAGTATGATCAATAGACTGCACTTGCTCCATTTTGCACGTCTAATGCCTTCATTTTGTTGTATCAGATTACTGTATTAACATATTTCATATAGTTTATGGCCGTGATCACGTGTTATATGCTGTCTTAGGTATATTTATTTCAGATTTATGTTGAATCCACATAGTCGTTACTGTTTAAAGTAGTCTGGACATTGATACTTACTTCTTTCTTACAGTCAGTCCCTCCTGGTGAATTTTGTTTTTCAGACTCTGACTACATTTTCTGGTTATTGGGTGTAGAATATCTCAAAGTTAGGAAATATGAACAAATACAGAGCAATTGAAGCATTGCACTGCACAGTGTTGCCTATGTCGAGTGGCTTAAGAACCTGAAACCATCCATAGGGATCTTGGTTTCTTCCTAGGAGCAGTATATATCGATCCTGATTGTATTTCCAATTATTGAGTCATGCCTTGTTATTTGGTATTTTGCGCATGAAGAACATCTCAAGTTTCGAACTGTGACTACACACAAATCAGTGCAGAATGCTTGAGTCAAATGCCTTGTAACTTATCAGGAATCTCGTTCTTGCTTTAATTAAAGCAGACTTGGTATCGTTTGATTTTCTTACTCCTGATTGTAGATGTTGTGGTAGGGTGTACAATGGTAGAACAGGCCGCGAGATGATGCGTTCTTTAATGTTCATGGGACCGACGTTTTACCAGCGACTTGTTCAAATGGCAGAGGATAATGTCAAGCTCAGGAACACAGGACCAGTTCATCCGCTCACAAGACAACCAGACGCTGACAGAAAACGTTTTGGCGGAATCAAATCTGGAGAGATGGAGCGTGATTGCCTCATAGCCCATGGTGCTTTATCTAACTTGCATGAACGTTTCTTCACTCTCAGTGATTCCTTACCGATGCATGTCTGCAGAGAGTGCCTAAACGTAGCTAATGTGATAGAGATGACGGCTAGTAACGGTACAAAAGATCAGAGGACCGTACTGCAGATTGTGCCAGTCAACAGAGGAAGTTCAGGTCTTGTGCCGTATAGAGCTAAGCTTCTGGGTGAAGACAGTATGGGCATCAACCTCAAGTTTGACACCAAAGCTCTGCTAAATTCATTTCACATTTAAGTATTATTTGTATGTCACACCAACTCTTTAAAGCATCTTTCCTTACGGTATCTTATAATCTTTCGTCTTTTTCTCTTGAGACTTGAGCAAAGTAAATGTTTTGACTTCCGATAGAAAACCAAAAACTATCTTTACAATCCAAAAGACTTTTTGTAATTTGAGGGTCTCATGTTGGAATCTGAAAACTCCATGGCTTCTATAAAGAAATGTCATAAGATGTCTTCTACCATCAGATTGAGCTATTCAAAGTGTGTAAAAAAAGCCGGTGGAATGCAAAATGCAGGTTACTTCTAATGTGTAACTCAAAGTGTGTAAAAAAAGCCAAACATGAAAAAGAGAATAAATGGACCAATATCACGTTTGTGGGTTTCTGGAAATAGGAAAAATCAATCTCAAAACACTAGTACAGAAGAGAAAACCATTTGAGCCGGTGGAAAAATTGGAGTGATTTAAAGAAACTTTTTGGGAACTGATTCCATTCATGTCTTCTTCTTCTTCTCTCTAATAACGACCAATACCCCAAACCCTGATGACTCCATCTGTGTATCCGCTGAACAATGTGTTTCCATCTGCACTCCAGTTCAAGCTCGTGCAGTAGATAACCTGCATTTTGCATTCCACATTAGAACATATATTGCCATCATCATATCTCAAACCACAAACTTTCAAATCAGAGTAACCAACAAGTCGAAACCATGTAGCTAGAATCACTTGAGACATTGAAATCAGAGACAATAGCTAACGTAAATCACATAGGTTTCTGAATCTAAGCTAAATTACTCTTCTTCACAAAAGTGTTATTCAGATATATCACCCATCTATCAAATCAAAATGCCATTCTTGTAAACTACACAAAACAATGAAGGCATTCCTTAACAAAAAGATCTCATATTTTAGAACAATGGCTAATTCAGTAGAAATGAATTCACAGAAATAGTTAAGCATTATTTTTGGTTCCACAATGACAAAACTTGAAATCAGACAGTTCAATATAAGATGATATGACAGATATACCTTCGTCTTGTTTCCGGTTCCAGCAGAAACATCAGACTTCTCAGCCTCAGCCTTGAGATCAACCTTCAAATCCTCAACAACACTCTTGCTCTCAAGGTCCCAGATCCTAATGCTGTTCTCTGTCGCTGCGCACAACCAGTATCTGTTGGGGCTGAAGCAGAGTGAGTGAATAACAGAGCCAGCCTCGAGAGAGTAAAGCTTCTTTCCTTCAGCCAAATCCCAAAGCAGGATCATACCATCTTTCCCACCACTGGCACATAGAGAACCGTCGGGTGACACAGCCACCGTGTTCAGGTAACCAGAGTGGCCGGCGAGAGTGTTCCTAAGCCTACAATTCTGGAGATTCCAGACCTTCACGGTGTGATCCCAAGACGCGGACACAATGGTTGGCACAACTGTGTTAGGGCTAAACCTCACACAGCTAACCCATTCCTTGTGCCCATCAGCTTGATCGTCGGAGATCGTGAACTTGCATTCTCCGAGTGTGTTCCACAGCTAGATATCCGTAAGTGAACTACCCACATACAGTACTAACAGTATGTAAGTGAACTACCCACATACAGTACTAACAGTATGATCAATAGACTGCACTTGCTCCATTTTGCACGTCTAATGCCTTCATTTTGTTGTATCAGATTACTGTATTAACATATTTCATATAGTTTATGGCCGTGATCACGTGTTATATGCTGTCTTAGGTATATTTATTTCAGATTTATGTTGAATCCACATAGTCGTTACTGTTTAAAGTAGTCTGGACATTGATACTTACTTCTTTCTTACAGTCAGTCCCTCCTGGTGAATTTTGTTTTTCAGACTCTGACTACATTTTCTGGTTATTGGGTGTAGAATATCTCAAAGTTAGGAAATATGAACAAATACAGAGCAATTGAAGCATTGCACTGCACAGTGTTGCCTATGTCGAGTGGCTTAAGAACCTGAAACCATCCATAGGGATCTTGGTTTCTTCCTAGGAGCAGTATATATCGATCCTGATTGTATTTCCAATTATTGAGTCATGCCTTGTTATTTGGTATTTTGCGCATGAAGAACATCTCAAGTTTCGAACTGTGACTACACACAAATCAGTGCAGAATGCTTGAGTCAAATGCCTTGTAACTTATCAGGAATCTCGTTCTTGCTTTAATTAAAGCAGACTTGGTATCGTTTGATTTTCTTACTCCTGATTGTAGATGTTGTGGTAGGGTGTACAATGGTAGAACAGGCCGCGAGATGATGCGTTCTTTAATGTTCATGGGACCGACGTTTTACCAGCGACTTGTTCAAATGGCAGAGGATAATGTCAAGCTCAGGAACACAGGACCAGTTCATCCGCTCACAAGACAACCAGACGCTGACAGAAAACGTTTTGGCGGAATCAAATCTGGAGAGATGGAGCGTGATTGCCTCATAGCCCATGGTGCTTTATCTAACTTGCATGAACGTTTCTTCACTCTCAGTGATTCCTTACCGATGCATGTCTGCAGAGAGTGCCTAAACGTAGCTAATGTGATAGAGATGACGGCTAGTAACGGTACAAAAGATCAGAGGACCGTACTGCAGATTGTGCCAGTCAACAGAGGAAGTTCAGGTCTTGTGCCGTATAGAGCTAAGCTTCTGGGTGAAGACAGTATGGGCATCAACCTCAAGTTTGACACCAAAGCTCTGCTAAATTCATTTCACATTTAAGTATTATTTGTATGTCACACCAACTCTTTAAAGCATCTTTCCTTACGGTATCTTATAATCTTTCGTCTTTTTCTCTTGAGACTTGAGCAAAGTAAATGTTTTGACTTCCGATAGAAAACCAAAAACTATCTTTACAATCCAAAAGACTTTTTGTAATTTGAGGGTCTCATGTTGGAATCTGAAAACTCCATGGCTTCTATAAAGAAATGTCATAAGATGTCTTCTACCATCAGATTGAGCTATTCAAAGTGTGTAAAAAAAGCCGGTGGAATGCAAAATGCAGGTTACTTCTAATGTGTAACTCAAAGTGTGTAAAAAAAGCCAAACATGAAAAAGAGAATAAATGGACCAATATCACGTTTGTGGGTTTCTGGAAATAGGAAAAATCAATCTCAAAACACTAGTACAGAAGAGAAAACCATTTGAGCCGGTGGAAAAATTGGAGTGATTTAAAGAAACTTTTTGGGAACTGATTCCATTCATGTCTTCTTCTTCTTCTCTCTAATAACGACCAATACCCCAAACCCTGATGACTCCATCTGTGTATCCGCTGAACAATGTGTTTCCATCTGCACTCCAGTTCAAGCTCGTGCAGTAGATAACCTGCATTTTGCATTCCACATTAGAACATATATTGCCATCATCATATCTCAAACCACAAACTTTCAAATCAGAGTAACCAACAAGTCGAAACCATGTAGCTAGAATCACTTGAGACATTGAAATCAGAGACAATAGCTAACGTAAATCACATAGGTTTCTGAATCTAAGCTAAATTACTCTTCTTCACAAAAGTGTTATTCAGATATATCACCCATCTATCAAATCAAAATGCCATTCTTGTAAACTACACAAAACAATGAAGGCATTCCTTAACAAAAAGATCTCATATTTTAGAACAATGGCTAATTCAGTAGAAATGAATTCACAGAAATAGTTAAGCATTATTTTTGGTTCCACAATGACAAAACTTGAAATCAGACAGTTCAATATAAGATGATATGACAGATATACCTTCGTCTTGTTTCCGGTTCCAGCAGAAACATCAGACTTCTCAGCCTCAGCCTTGAGATCAACCTTCAAATCCTCAACAACACTCTTGCTCTCAAGGTCCCAGATCCTAATGCTGTTCTCTGTCGCTGCGCACAACCAGTATCTGTTGGGGCTGAAGCAGAGTGAGTGAATAACAGAGCCAGCCTCGAGAGAGTAAAGCTTCTTTCCTTCAGCCAAATCCCAAAGCAGGATCATACCATCTTTCCCACCACTGGCACATAGAGAACCGTCGGGTGACACAGCCACCGTGTTCAGGTAACCAGAGTGGCCGGCGAGAGTGTTCCTAAGCCTACAATTCTGGAGATTCCAGACCTTCACGGTGTGATCCCAAGACGCGGACACAATGGTTGGCACAACTGTGTTAGGGCTAAACCTCACACAGCTAACCCATTCCTTGTGCCCATCAGCTTGATCGTCGGAGATCGTGAACTTGCATTCTCCGAGTGTGTTCCACAGCTAGATATCCGTAAGTGAACTACCCACATACAGTACTAACAGTATGTAAGTGAACTACCCACATACAGTACTAACAGTATGATCAATAGACTGCACTTGCTCCATTTTGCACGTCTAATGCCTTCATTTTGTTGTATCAGATTACTGTATTAACATATTTCATATAGTTTATGGCCGTGATCACGTGTTATATGCTGTCTTAGGTATATTTATTTCAGATTTATGTTGAATCCACATAGTCGTTACTGTTTAAAGTAGTCTGGACATTGATACTTACTTCTTTCTTACAGTCAGTCCCTCCTGGTGAATTTTGTTTTTCAGACTCTGACTACATTTTCTGGTTATTGGGTGTAGAATATCTCAAAGTTAGGAAATATGAACAAATACAGAGCAATTGAAGCATTGCACTGCACAGTGTTGCCTATGTCGAGTGGCTTAAGAACCTGAAACCATCCATAGGGATCTTGGTTTCTTCCTAGGAGCAGTATATATCGATCCTGATTGTATTTCCAATTATTGAGTCATGCCTTGTTATTTGGTATTTTGCGCATGAAGAACATCTCAAGTTTCGAACTGTGACTACACACAAATCAGTGCAGAATGCTTGAGTCAAATGCCTTGTAACTTATCAGGAATCTCGTTCTTGCTTTAATTAAAGCAGACTTGGTATCGTTTGATTTTCTTACTCCTGATTGTAGATGTTGTGGTAGGGTGTACAATGGTAGAACAGGCCGCGAGATGATGCGTTCTTTAATGTTCATGGGACCGACGTTTTACCAGCGACTTGTTCAAATGGCAGAGGATAATGTCAAGCTCAGGAACACAGGACCAGTTCATCCGCTCACAAGACAACCAGACGCTGACAGAAAACGTTTTGGCGGAATCAAATCTGGAGAGATGGAGCGTGATTGCCTCATAGCCCATGGTGCTTTATCTAACTTGCATGAACGTTTCTTCACTCTCAGTGATTCCTTACCGATGCATGTCTGCAGAGAGTGCCTAAACGTAGCTAATGTGATAGAGATGACGGCTAGTAACGGTACAAAAGATCAGAGGACCGTACTGCAGATTGTGCCAGTCAACAGAGGAAGTTCAGGTCTTGTGCCGTATAGAGCTAAGCTTCTGGGTGAAGACAGTATGGGCATCAACCTCAAGTTTGACACCAAAGCTCTGCTAAATTCATTTCACATTTAAGTATTATTTGTATGTCACACCAACTCTTTAAAGCATCTTTCCTTACGGTATCTTATAATCTTTCGTCTTTTTCTCTTGAGACTTGAGCAAAGTAAATGTTTTGACTTCCGATAGAAAACCAAAAACTATCTTTACAATCCAAAAGACTTTTTGTAATTTGAGGGTCTCATGTTGGAATCTGAAAACTCCATGGCTTCTATAAAGAAATGTCATAAGATGTCTTCTACCATCAGATTGAGCTATTCAAAGTGTGTAAAAAAAGCCGGTGGAATGCAAAATGCAGGTTACTTCTAATGTGTAACTCAAAGTGTGTAAAAAAAGCCAAACATGAAAAAGAGAATAAATGGACCAATATCACGTTTGTGGGTTTCTGGAAATAGGAAAAATCAATCTCAAAACACTAGTACAGAAGAGAAAACCATTTGAGCCGGTGGAAAAATTGGAGTGATTTAAAGAAACTTTTTGGGAACTGATTCCATTCATGTCTTCTTCTTCTTCTCTCTAATAACGACCAATACCCCAAACCCTGATGACTCCATCTGTGTATCCGCTGAACAATGTGTTTCCATCTGCACTCCAGTTCAAGCTCGTGCAGTAGATAACCTGCATTTTGCATTCCACATTAGAACATATATTGCCATCATCATATCTCAAACCACAAACTTTCAAATCAGAGTAACCAACAAGTCGAAACCATGTAGCTAGAATCACTTGAGACATTGAAATCAGAGACAATAGCTAACGTAAATCACATAGGTTTCTGAATCTAAGCTAAATTACTCTTCTTCACAAAAGTGTTATTCAGATATATCACCCATCTATCAAATCAAAATGCCATTCTTGTAAACTACACAAAACAATGAAGGCATTCCTTAACAAAAAGATCTCATATTTTAGAACAATGGCTAATTCAGTAGAAATGAATTCACAGAAATAGTTAAGCATTATTTTTGGTTCCACAATGACAAAACTTGAAATCAGACAGTTCAATATAAGATGATATGACAGATATACCTTCGTCTTGTTTCCGGTTCCAGCAGAAACATCAGACTTCTCAGCCTCAGCCTTGAGATCAACCTTCAAATCCTCAACAACACTCTTGCTCTCAAGGTCCCAGATCCTAATGCTGTTCTCTGTCGCTGCGCACAACCAGTATCTGTTGGGGCTGAAGCAGAGTGAGTGAATAACAGAGCCAGCCTCGAGAGAGTAAAGCTTCTTTCCTTCAGCCAAATCCCAAAGCAGGATCATACCATCTTTCCCACCACTGGCACATAGAGAACCGTCGGGTGACACAGCCACCGTGTTCAGGTAACCAGAGTGGCCGGCGAGAGTGTTCCTAAGCCTACAATTCTGGAGATTCCAGACCTTCACGGTGTGATCCCAAGACGCGGACACAATGGTTGGCACAACTGTGTTAGGGCTAAACCTCACACAGCTAACCCATTCCTTGTGCCCATCAGCTTGATCGTCGGAGATCGTGAACTTGCATTCTCCGAGTGTGTTCCACAGCTAGATATCCGTAAGTGAACTACCCACATACAGTACTAACAGTATGTAAGTGAACTACCCACATACAGTACTAACAGTATGATCAATAGACTGCACTTGCTCCATTTTGCACGTCTAATGCCTTCATTTTGTTGTATCAGATTACTGTATTAACATATTTCATATAGTTTATGGCCGTGATCACGTGTTATATGCTGTCTTAGGTATATTTATTTCAGATTTATGTTGAATCCACATAGTCGTTACTGTTTAAAGTAGTCTGGACATTGATACTTACTTCTTTCTTACAGTCAGTCCCTCCTGGTGAATTTTGTTTTTCAGACTCTGACTACATTTTCTGGTTATTGGGTGTAGAATATCTCAAAGTTAGGAAATATGAACAAATACAGAGCAATTGAAGCATTGCACTGCACAGTGTTGCCTATGTCGAGTGGCTTAAGAACCTGAAACCATCCATAGGGATCTTGGTTTCTTCCTAGGAGCAGTATATATCGATCCTGATTGTATTTCCAATTATTGAGTCATGCCTTGTTATTTGGTATTTTGCGCATGAAGAACATCTCAAGTTTCGAACTGTGACTACACACAAATCAGTGCAGAATGCTTGAGTCAAATGCCTTGTAACTTATCAGGAATCTCGTTCTTGCTTTAATTAAAGCAGACTTGGTATCGTTTGATTTTCTTACTCCTGATTGTAGATGTTGTGGTAGGGTGTACAATGGTAGAACAGGCCGCGAGATGATGCGTTCTTTAATGTTCATGGGACCGACGTTTTACCAGCGACTTGTTCAAATGGCAGAGGATAATGTCAAGCTCAGGAACACAGGACCAGTTCATCCGCTCACAAGACAACCAGACGCTGACAGAAAACGTTTTGGCGGAATCAAATCTGGAGAGATGGAGCGTGATTGCCTCATAGCCCATGGTGCTTTATCTAACTTGCATGAACGTTTCTTCACTCTCAGTGATTCCTTACCGATGCATGTCTGCAGAGAGTGCCTAAACGTAGCTAATGTGATAGAGATGACGGCTAGTAACGGTACAAAAGATCAGAGGACCGTACTGCAGATTGTGCCAGTCAACAGAGGAAGTTCAGGTCTTGTGCCGTATAGAGCTAAGCTTCTGGGTGAAGACAGTATGGGCATCAACCTCAAGTTTGACACCAAAGCTCTGCTAAATTCATTTCACATTTAAGTATTATTTGTATGTCACACCAACTCTTTAAAGCATCTTTCCTTACGGTATCTTATAATCTTTCGTCTTTTTCTCTTGAGACTTGAGCAAAGTAAATGTTTTGACTTCCGATAGAAAACCAAAAACTATCTTTACAATCCAAAAGACTTTTTGTAATTTGAGGGTCTCATGTTGGAATCTGAAAACTCCATGGCTTCTATAAAGAAATGTCATAAGATGTCTTCTACCATCAGATTGAGCTATTCAAAGTGTGTAAAAAAAGCCGGTGGAATGCAAAATGCAGGTTACTTCTAATGTGTAACTCAAAGTGTGTAAAAAAAGCCAAACATGAAAAAGAGAATAAATGGACCAATATCACGTTTGTGGGTTTCTGGAAATAGGAAAAATCAATCTCAAAACACTAGTACAGAAGAGAAAACCATTTGAGCCGGTGGAAAAATTGGAGTGATTTAAAGAAACTTTTTGGGAACTGATTCCATTCATGTCTTCTTCTTCTTCTCTCTAATAACGACCAATACCCCAAACCCTGATGACTCCATCTGTGTATCCGCTGAACAATGTGTTTCCATCTGCACTCCAGTTCAAGCTCGTGCAGTAGATAACCTGCATTTTGCATTCCACATTAGAACATATATTGCCATCATCATATCTCAAACCACAAACTTTCAAATCAGAGTAACCAACAAGTCGAAACCATGTAGCTAGAATCACTTGAGACATTGAAATCAGAGACAATAGCTAACGTAAATCACATAGGTTTCTGAATCTAAGCTAAATTACTCTTCTTCACAAAAGTGTTATTCAGATATATCACCCATCTATCAAATCAAAATGCCATTCTTGTAAACTACACAAAACAATGAAGGCATTCCTTAACAAAAAGATCTCATATTTTAGAACAATGGCTAATTCAGTAGAAATGAATTCACAGAAATAGTTAAGCATTATTTTTGGTTCCACAATGACAAAACTTGAAATCAGACAGTTCAATATAAGATGATATGACAGATATACCTTCGTCTTGTTTCCGGTTCCAGCAGAAACATCAGACTTCTCAGCCTCAGCCTTGAGATCAACCTTCAAATCCTCAACAACACTCTTGCTCTCAAGGTCCCAGATCCTAATGCTGTTCTCTGTCGCTGCGCACAACCAGTATCTGTTGGGGCTGAAGCAGAGTGAGTGAATAACAGAGCCAGCCTCGAGAGAGTAAAGCTTCTTTCCTTCAGCCAAATCCCAAAGCAGGATCATACCATCTTTCCCACCACTGGCACATAGAGAACCGTCGGGTGACACAGCCACCGTGTTCAGGTAACCAGAGTGGCCGGCGAGAGTGTTCCTAAGCCTACAATTCTGGAGATTCCAGACCTTCACGGTGTGATCCCAAGACGCGGACACAATGGTTGGCACAACTGTGTTAGGGCTAAACCTCACACAGCTAACCCATTCCTTGTGCCCATCAGCTTGATCGTCGGAGATCGTGAACTTGCATTCTCCGAGTGTGTTCCACAGCTAGATATCCGTAAGTGAACTACCCACATACAGTACTAACAGTATGTAAGTGAACTACCCACATACAGTACTAACAGTATGATCAATAGACTGCACTTGCTCCATTTTGCACGTCTAATGCCTTCATTTTGTTGTATCAGATTACTGTATTAACATATTTCATATAGTTTATGGCCGTGATCACGTGTTATATGCTGTCTTAGGTATATTTATTTCAGATTTATGTTGAATCCACATAGTCGTTACTGTTTAAAGTAGTCTGGACATTGATACTTACTTCTTTCTTACAGTCAGTCCCTCCTGGTGAATTTTGTTTTTCAGACTCTGACTACATTTTCTGGTTATTGGGTGTAGAATATCTCAAAGTTAGGAAATATGAACAAATACAGAGCAATTGAAGCATTGCACTGCACAGTGTTGCCTATGTCGAGTGGCTTAAGAACCTGAAACCATCCATAGGGATCTTGGTTTCTTCCTAGGAGCAGTATATATCGATCCTGATTGTATTTCCAATTATTGAGTCATGCCTTGTTATTTGGTATTTTGCGCATGAAGAACATCTCAAGTTTCGAACTGTGACTACACACAAATCAGTGCAGAATGCTTGAGTCAAATGCCTTGTAACTTATCAGGAATCTCGTTCTTGCTTTAATTAAAGCAGACTTGGTATCGTTTGATTTTCTTACTCCTGATTGTAGATGTTGTGGTAGGGTGTACAATGGTAGAACAGGCCGCGAGATGATGCGTTCTTTAATGTTCATGGGACCGACGTTTTACCAGCGACTTGTTCAAATGGCAGAGGATAATGTCAAGCTCAGGAACACAGGACCAGTTCATCCGCTCACAAGACAACCAGACGCTGACAGAAAACGTTTTGGCGGAATCAAATCTGGAGAGATGGAGCGTGATTGCCTCATAGCCCATGGTGCTTTATCTAACTTGCATGAACGTTTCTTCACTCTCAGTGATTCCTTACCGATGCATGTCTGCAGAGAGTGCCTAAACGTAGCTAATGTGATAGAGATGACGGCTAGTAACGGTACAAAAGATCAGAGGACCGTACTGCAGATTGTGCCAGTCAACAGAGGAAGTTCAGGTCTTGTGCCGTATAGAGCTAAGCTTCTGGGTGAAGACAGTATGGGCATCAACCTCAAGTTTGACACCAAAGCTCTGCTAAATTCATTTCACATTTAAGTATTATTTGTATGTCACACCAACTCTTTAAAGCATCTTTCCTTACGGTATCTTATAATCTTTCGTCTTTTTCTCTTGAGACTTGAGCAAAGTAAATGTTTTGACTTCCGATAGAAAACCAAAAACTATCTTTACAATCCAAAAGACTTTTTGTAATTTGAGGGTCTCATGTTGGAATCTGAAAACTCCATGGCTTCTATAAAGAAATGTCATAAGATGTCTTCTACCATCAGATTGAGCTATTCAAAGTGTGTAAAAAAAGCCGGTGGAATGCAAAATGCAGGTTACTTCTAATGTGTAACTCAAAGTGTGTAAAAAAAGCCAAACATGAAAAAGAGAATAAATGGACCAATATCACGTTTGTGGGTTTCTGGAAATAGGAAAAATCAATCTCAAAACACTAGTACAGAAGAGAAAACCATTTGAGCCGGTGGAAAAATTGGAGTGATTTAAAGAAACTTTTTGGGAACTGATTCCATTCATGTCTTCTTCTTCTTCTCTCTAATAACGACCAATACCCCAAACCCTGATGACTCCATCTGTGTATCCGCTGAACAATGTGTTTCCATCTGCACTCCAGTTCAAGCTCGTGCAGTAGATAACCTGCATTTTGCATTCCACATTAGAACATATATTGCCATCATCATATCTCAAACCACAAACTTTCAAATCAGAGTAACCAACAAGTCGAAACCATGTAGCTAGAATCACTTGAGACATTGAAATCAGAGACAATAGCTAACGTAAATCACATAGGTTTCTGAATCTAAGCTAAATTACTCTTCTTCACAAAAGTGTTATTCAGATATATCACCCATCTATCAAATCAAAATGCCATTCTTGTAAACTACACAAAACAATGAAGGCATTCCTTAACAAAAAGATCTCATATTTTAGAACAATGGCTAATTCAGTAGAAATGAATTCACAGAAATAGTTAAGCATTATTTTTGGTTCCACAATGACAAAACTTGAAATCAGACAGTTCAATATAAGATGATATGACAGATATACCTTCGTCTTGTTTCCGGTTCCAGCAGAAACATCAGACTTCTCAGCCTCAGCCTTGAGATCAACCTTCAAATCCTCAACAACACTCTTGCTCTCAAGGTCCCAGATCCTAATGCTGTTCTCTGTCGCTGCGCACAACCAGTATCTGTTGGGGCTGAAGCAGAGTGAGTGAATAACAGAGCCAGCCTCGAGAGAGTAAAGCTTCTTTCCTTCAGCCAAATCCCAAAGCAGGATCATACCATCTTTCCCACCACTGGCACATAGAGAACCGTCGGGTGACACAGCCACCGTGTTCAGGTAACCAGAGTGGCCGGCGAGAGTGTTCCTAAGCCTACAATTCTGGAGATTCCAGACCTTCACGGTGTGATCCCAAGACGCGGACACAATGGTTGGCACAACTGTGTTAGGGCTAAACCTCACACAGCTAACCCATTCCTTGTGCCCATCAGCTTGATCGTCGGAGATCGTGAACTTGCATTCTCCGAGTGTGTTCCACAGCTAGATATCCGTAAGTGAACTACCCACATACAGTACTAACAGTATGTAAGTGAACTACCCACATACAGTACTAACAGTATGATCAATAGACTGCACTTGCTCCATTTTGCACGTCTAATGCCTTCATTTTGTTGTATCAGATTACTGTATTAACATATTTCATATAGTTTATGGCCGTGATCACGTGTTATATGCTGTCTTAGGTATATTTATTTCAGATTTATGTTGAATCCACATAGTCGTTACTGTTTAAAGTAGTCTGGACATTGATACTTACTTCTTTCTTACAGTCAGTCCCTCCTGGTGAATTTTGTTTTTCAGACTCTGACTACATTTTCTGGTTATTGGGTGTAGAATATCTCAAAGTTAGGAAATATGAACAAATACAGAGCAATTGAAGCATTGCACTGCACAGTGTTGCCTATGTCGAGTGGCTTAAGAACCTGAAACCATCCATAGGGATCTTGGTTTCTTCCTAGGAGCAGTATATATCGATCCTGATTGTATTTCCAATTATTGAGTCATGCCTTGTTATTTGGTATTTTGCGCATGAAGAACATCTCAAGTTTCGAACTGTGACTACACACAAATCAGTGCAGAATGCTTGAGTCAAATGCCTTGTAACTTATCAGGAATCTCGTTCTTGCTTTAATTAAAGCAGACTTGGTATCGTTTGATTTTCTTACTCCTGATTGTAGATGTTGTGGTAGGGTGTACAATGGTAGAACAGGCCGCGAGATGATGCGTTCTTTAATGTTCATGGGACCGACGTTTTACCAGCGACTTGTTCAAATGGCAGAGGATAATGTCAAGCTCAGGAACACAGGACCAGTTCATCCGCTCACAAGACAACCAGACGCTGACAGAAAACGTTTTGGCGGAATCAAATCTGGAGAGATGGAGCGTGATTGCCTCATAGCCCATGGTGCTTTATCTAACTTGCATGAACGTTTCTTCACTCTCAGTGATTCCTTACCGATGCATGTCTGCAGAGAGTGCCTAAACGTAGCTAATGTGATAGAGATGACGGCTAGTAACGGTACAAAAGATCAGAGGACCGTACTGCAGATTGTGCCAGTCAACAGAGGAAGTTCAGGTCTTGTGCCGTATAGAGCTAAGCTTCTGGGTGAAGACAGTATGGGCATCAACCTCAAGTTTGACACCAAAGCTCTGCTAAATTCATTTCACATTTAAGTATTATTTGTATGTCACACCAACTCTTTAAAGCATCTTTCCTTACGGTATCTTATAATCTTTCGTCTTTTTCTCTTGAGACTTGAGCAAAGTAAATGTTTTGACTTCCGATAGAAAACCAAAAACTATCTTTACAATCCAAAAGACTTTTTGTAATTTGAGGGTCTCATGTTGGAATCTGAAAACTCCATGGCTTCTATAAAGAAATGTCATAAGATGTCTTCTACCATCAGATTGAGCTATTCAAAGTGTGTAAAAAAAGCCGGTGGAATGCAAAATGCAGGTTACTTCTAATGTGTAACTCAAAGTGTGTAAAAAAAGCCAAACATGAAAAAGAGAATAAATGGACCAATATCACGTTTGTGGGTTTCTGGAAATAGGAAAAATCAATCTCAAAACACTAGTACAGAAGAGAAAACCATTTGAGCCGGTGGAAAAATTGGAGTGATTTAAAGAAACTTTTTGGGAACTGATTCCATTCATGTCTTCTTCTTCTTCTCTCTAATAACGACCAATACCCCAAACCCTGATGACTCCATCTGTGTATCCGCTGAACAATGTGTTTCCATCTGCACTCCAGTTCAAGCTCGTGCAGTAGATAACCTGCATTTTGCATTCCACATTAGAACATATATTGCCATCATCATATCTCAAACCACAAACTTTCAAATCAGAGTAACCAACAAGTCGAAACCATGTAGCTAGAATCACTTGAGACATTGAAATCAGAGACAATAGCTAACGTAAATCACATAGGTTTCTGAATCTAAGCTAAATTACTCTTCTTCACAAAAGTGTTATTCAGATATATCACCCATCTATCAAATCAAAATGCCATTCTTGTAAACTACACAAAACAATGAAGGCATTCCTTAACAAAAAGATCTCATATTTTAGAACAATGGCTAATTCAGTAGAAATGAATTCACAGAAATAGTTAAGCATTATTTTTGGTTCCACAATGACAAAACTTGAAATCAGACAGTTCAATATAAGATGATATGACAGATATACCTTCGTCTTGTTTCCGGTTCCAGCAGAAACATCAGACTTCTCAGCCTCAGCCTTGAGATCAACCTTCAAATCCTCAACAACACTCTTGCTCTCAAGGTCCCAGATCCTAATGCTGTTCTCTGTCGCTGCGCACAACCAGTATCTGTTGGGGCTGAAGCAGAGTGAGTGAATAACAGAGCCAGCCTCGAGAGAGTAAAGCTTCTTTCCTTCAGCCAAATCCCAAAGCAGGATCATACCATCTTTCCCACCACTGGCACATAGAGAACCGTCGGGTGACACAGCCACCGTGTTCAGGTAACCAGAGTGGCCGGCGAGAGTGTTCCTAAGCCTACAATTCTGGAGATTCCAGACCTTCACGGTGTGATCCCAAGACGCGGACACAATGGTTGGCACAACTGTGTTAGGGCTAAACCTCACACAGCTAACCCATTCCTTGTGCCCATCAGCTTGATCGTCGGAGATCGTGAACTTGCATTCTCCGAGTGTGTTCCACAGCTAGATATCCGTAAGTGAACTACCCACATACAGTACTAACAGTATGTAAGTGAACTACCCACATACAGTACTAACAGTATGATCAATAGACTGCACTTGCTCCATTTTGCACGTCTAATGCCTTCATTTTGTTGTATCAGATTACTGTATTAACATATTTCATATAGTTTATGGCCGTGATCACGTGTTATATGCTGTCTTAGGTATATTTATTTCAGATTTATGTTGAATCCACATAGTCGTTACTGTTTAAAGTAGTCTGGACATTGATACTTACTTCTTTCTTACAGTCAGTCCCTCCTGGTGAATTTTGTTTTTCAGACTCTGACTACATTTTCTGGTTATTGGGTGTAGAATATCTCAAAGTTAGGAAATATGAACAAATACAGAGCAATTGAAGCATTGCACTGCACAGTGTTGCCTATGTCGAGTGGCTTAAGAACCTGAAACCATCCATAGGGATCTTGGTTTCTTCCTAGGAGCAGTATATATCGATCCTGATTGTATTTCCAATTATTGAGTCATGCCTTGTTATTTGGTATTTTGCGCATGAAGAACATCTCAAGTTTCGAACTGTGACTACACACAAATCAGTGCAGAATGCTTGAGTCAAATGCCTTGTAACTTATCAGGAATCTCGTTCTTGCTTTAATTAAAGCAGACTTGGTATCGTTTGATTTTCTTACTCCTGATTGTAGATGTTGTGGTAGGGTGTACAATGGTAGAACAGGCCGCGAGATGATGCGTTCTTTAATGTTCATGGGACCGACGTTTTACCAGCGACTTGTTCAAATGGCAGAGGATAATGTCAAGCTCAGGAACACAGGACCAGTTCATCCGCTCACAAGACAACCAGACGCTGACAGAAAACGTTTTGGCGGAATCAAATCTGGAGAGATGGAGCGTGATTGCCTCATAGCCCATGGTGCTTTATCTAACTTGCATGAACGTTTCTTCACTCTCAGTGATTCCTTACCGATGCATGTCTGCAGAGAGTGCCTAAACGTAGCTAATGTGATAGAGATGACGGCTAGTAACGGTACAAAAGATCAGAGGACCGTACTGCAGATTGTGCCAGTCAACAGAGGAAGTTCAGGTCTTGTGCCGTATAGAGCTAAGCTTCTGGGTGAAGACAGTATGGGCATCAACCTCAAGTTTGACACCAAAGCTCTGCTAAATTCATTTCACATTTAAGTATTATTTGTATGTCACACCAACTCTTTAAAGCATCTTTCCTTACGGTATCTTATAATCTTTCGTCTTTTTCTCTTGAGACTTGAGCAAAGTAAATGTTTTGACTTCCGATAGAAAACCAAAAACTATCTTTACAATCCAAAAGACTTTTTGTAATTTGAGGGTCTCATGTTGGAATCTGAAAACTCCATGGCTTCTATAAAGAAATGTCATAAGATGTCTTCTACCATCAGATTGAGCTATTCAAAGTGTGTAAAAAAAGCCGGTGGAATGCAAAATGCAGGTTACTTCTAATGTGTAACTCAAAGTGTGTAAAAAAAGCCAAACATGAAAAAGAGAATAAATGGACCAATATCACGTTTGTGGGTTTCTGGAAATAGGAAAAATCAATCTCAAAACACTAGTACAGAAGAGAAAACCATTTGAGCCGGTGGAAAAATTGGAGTGATTTAAAGAAACTTTTTGGGAACTGATTCCATTCATGTCTTCTTCTTCTTCTCTCTAATAACGACCAATACCCCAAACCCTGATGACTCCATCTGTGTATCCGCTGAACAATGTGTTTCCATCTGCACTCCAGTTCAAGCTCGTGCAGTAGATAACCTGCATTTTGCATTCCACATTAGAACATATATTGCCATCATCATATCTCAAACCACAAACTTTCAAATCAGAGTAACCAACAAGTCGAAACCATGTAGCTAGAATCACTTGAGACATTGAAATCAGAGACAATAGCTAACGTAAATCACATAGGTTTCTGAATCTAAGCTAAATTACTCTTCTTCACAAAAGTGTTATTCAGATATATCACCCATCTATCAAATCAAAATGCCATTCTTGTAAACTACACAAAACAATGAAGGCATTCCTTAACAAAAAGATCTCATATTTTAGAACAATGGCTAATTCAGTAGAAATGAATTCACAGAAATAGTTAAGCATTATTTTTGGTTCCACAATGACAAAACTTGAAATCAGACAGTTCAATATAAGATGATATGACAGATATACCTTCGTCTTGTTTCCGGTTCCAGCAGAAACATCAGACTTCTCAGCCTCAGCCTTGAGATCAACCTTCAAATCCTCAACAACACTCTTGCTCTCAAGGTCCCAGATCCTAATGCTGTTCTCTGTCGCTGCGCACAACCAGTATCTGTTGGGGCTGAAGCAGAGTGAGTGAATAACAGAGCCAGCCTCGAGAGAGTAAAGCTTCTTTCCTTCAGCCAAATCCCAAAGCAGGATCATACCATCTTTCCCACCACTGGCACATAGAGAACCGTCGGGTGACACAGCCACCGTGTTCAGGTAACCAGAGTGGCCGGCGAGAGTGTTCCTAAGCCTACAATTCTGGAGATTCCAGACCTTCACGGTGTGATCCCAAGACGCGGACACAATGGTTGGCACAACTGTGTTAGGGCTAAACCTCACACAGCTAACCCATTCCTTGTGCCCATCAGCTTGATCGTCGGAGATCGTGAACTTGCATTCTCCGAGTGTGTTCCACAGCTTGATCGTGCGATCACGAGAGGCCGACACGATCTGACGGTTATCGGTGGAGAAAGCAACAGAGAGAACGTCTTTCTTGTGCCCGACGAATCGGCGAGTGGAGACTCCGGTAGCGAGAACCCAGAGACGAAGCTCGCCGTCCCAGCTCCCGGAGAGAGCGAATTGTCCGTCGGAGGAGAGAACAACGTCCTCGACGAAGTGAGAGTGACCGGTTAGCCTGCGCTGGGCAACACCGTAGGACTTGTCATCCTTGGTGAGTTTCCAGAGGATGATCGACTTGTCGCGCGACGAGGTGACGATAATGTCGGAATTGTCGATCGGCGTGGCGATGGCGGTGACCATATCGGTGTGGGCACACATTGTGCCTTTCAACACGAGTCCCTCAGCCATGGTCTAGTGTTTGAGGAGAGGATCTAGGGTTTCTTCTTCTTCCGAGAGAGGCGACACAGAAAAAGAGTAAAACGGAGGTAACAAGAAGCAATGGTATTTATAATCTGAAAGAGTGAAAGTAAAGATATAATTAGGGTTTTGATCGGTTCCAGTTGTTCGAGTCTTCTTTTTAGGATTTAGGCCCAATTTTAAGGCTTGTACTACCCAACTAGAGTAAATGGGCTTTATAGAATAGGTTTGTTTTTATTGTCCAATAAGGAAATAGGTTAATAATTAAAAACGAAAATATAATATAAAATTAAATATTCTGAATATTTGACACCAACAAAAAAAATATATTCTGAATATTATTTTTGGATTTTGATTTTTTTTTTTGAATTTTACTTTTACTAAATTTTAATGGTGGTAGTGGTAGAGCAGCAGTTGCTTATCAAATACCTCTGGATCACCGTCGCGTAACAGTTCCCGATGAAGACTCTCCTCCTCCTCCACCGCTCGATCTCGTACCATGATTAATCTGGATTTCGGTTCGATTTCGGTTTGATTTTGGTAACATTCATAAACCAAAAATTCGAAAAACTCTACCGACAAGCTTTGATGAAATTAGAAATCAAACCGGTTTGATAAGTGATTTTGGTAATAACCTGAGAATTCTACCGACATGCTTTGATGAAACTAGAATCAAGTCGGTTCAATTAAACAAACCGAATTGTTCCATTTCAACCACACTATCTGTCAGAAAAGAACGAGTAGTGTCCGTGTTGCGGAAATTTGGGTGATACAATTTTTTCACCTGTTCGAAATTCGTAGAAGAAGAATCTCGTGGGGAACAAGATGAAGTGATTGATTGAAACCCTCCTTTTTTCATTTTAAGTAAAAGCTTTACACATTGAATCGATCACGTCTCTGAGGCAAAAACCATCTCTCTCGCCTGAGAAAATTTCTCCTCTTTCAATCTCACTTCAAAAAGCCGAACGATCCAAACGGGAAGAAAATCTTCATCCGTTTGCTTTTTCAATTCGGTAATTATGGATTCCTGGGTTCGACTTCAGTAAGCTTCTCCTGCCATGGATTTCGTCAGGTTTTTGTTTCTCTTCTACCTCTCTTTTAATCATTTACTGTTCGCGAAATTCGAAGTTTGCTTCTCTCTCTCTCTAGCTGCTAATTCCAGTTCAATAGGAAGGGTTTTTGGTTGAAAGTTAGGGTTTTTAATTGATTCGGATTAAAATTAGGGGTTTTTGGAGGAAGCATAGAAGGAAGGTTCTCGTCACTGCTGGTTGTTTGGGAAGTGGGTATTTGCTCTACAAACTATACAATTCCCATACTCGTAGGCTTGCCGATTTGGAACGAGAACTCGCTCAGGAGCGTGAAAATGAAGAAACCATCAAAACCCAGTTAAGTTTTGAACCAATAAAAATCTGAGCTTTTTTTCTTTTCCGAATTTCCCGTTCTGATGGATTCTCTTGCTGATCATCTTATCCTGTTGATACTCTTGCTTAGAATGAAAGCCCATTTCGAGAATATTCAGATGATCGTGGACTCGATCACACTGCCTCACGCTATGCGGTGTTTGAGTATCCGCATAAACGAGGAGATCGATGTCTCTAATGTTATGGAGAGACTTAACAGAGGGAAAGGAATGTTGAGTTCGTCTGAGAAGCTTCAGCTCTGGGACGAGCTCAAGATTTTGAGTATGCAGTTACCTAACTTACTCTATTAAACATTATATCTTACATGTATTGAGTGAGCAAATTCGATCTTATTTGATCGTTTTTTTCTTTTTTTTTTGCCAGGTTTCACGAGGATGGTTTTGTCTCTGTGGTCCGTGACAATGCTTAGCTTGTACATTAAGGTTCAAGTCAACATTTTAGGCCGACATTTGTATGTTGACACCGCACGAGCTCTTGGCAGCTCCCATTTACTTGTAAGATAATATGCTTCCCCTCTTCTCTGCCTGAGGAATTTTCTGTTTTTATTAATCGATATTGCAGACGTTCTTTCCTGCTACCATTTGATTGTAAGTATGATTCGGTGTGCTTTACTTGTCTCGCCCCCCCAACAGCCTATTTTTCAGGGAACTTCATTGTTAACGTTGTTAAGAACTTGTATCATTATGTCTCTAGTAGCTGTTTAATTGCGAGTTTGCTATAACGATTACGCGATTGAGGTTTACGGGTGATTTGGATTGATATTTTGGAATCAGCTTTGTTGTTTTCCATACTGAAAAGTGTTTAGTCGTTGAAATAGTTTCGGTTACCTTTTTAAAGCAACTGCTGCTTGTCCTGTGATCTCTTAACGGTGTCTTTCTATTGATTTTTTTCTGCAGGAAGAGTTAGATCTCATTGATAGAGATGATGAACAGAAGTTCTTGTCAAGTGCTGATTATCTTGTGACCAATGCAATGCCGAGTTTGATTTCAGATATGCAGGCTGCGGTCAGGGAAGTCCTTAAAGGGTATGTTGCAAAAGGCGTATCTAGATCGTTATAATTTTACTGTTATTGGAAAGTATGTAATATGTTTAGTGCTTTTAATTGCAGAAAGCAGTTAAAGGATGCAATTACCACAAGAGTTCTTCAAGAAACCGTGATACGAATTATGGATGTGTTCATGAGCACTGGAAGTCCACATCACTGGGTTGATTATTTAATGATGATGCCTCAAGACACAAAGCTTTCGAGAAGCACAAGTGGCTCTTTTGATGAAACTGTGTCCAAGTTTCATCAACTTATGGTTGAAACCAGAGAAGTACTCACCAGGTAAAATCTGTCTGCTAACATAAACACAAATTCTTCTTCAGTTCTTTATTAGACTCATACGGGAATAAACGTATCTCTTGGTCTCTTTCTTTGTTGTAGCACTGAATTCACAGATATAGTGGAGATTTCGCTCAAGTGTTTCACGGATGCGTTGGTCGAGGAAATGGAAACGCAGACTGTAGCCGGCGGTTTGGCTACCGGGATGCCATTGGCAAAGGTCTTACCACAGATTGAGAAGACAATACATGTGATTTCAGCTGAACCGAGCAAGAACCGGTTCTTGCAACTCATCAGAGATCTGTCTGAAGTTCAACTCTTTTTTACTCTTTTGTACGCTAATATGCCGCAATAGCAACTTTTGTTTTGTTCTCTTAGCATTTCCCAAAACCGCTCTCATTGGAGAAAAGTGTTTGCGTTTACGTTCTTTCTTGGGGGTCTAAATTGGCTTCAAAGAAACGCAGGAATTTTTGTGTTTTGCGCTTGTAGAATCAAAGTTGATTTATTTTATTTATTGGTAGTTTAAAAAAACCTTCTTGATAATAAAATAATTAAAGCAGCTTACATTTAAGTGTCCACGATCCCTCCATTGCGCTTGGAACTTGCACACAAGTCAACGGAAATATAGTTAACTTTTCCAATCTACATATCCGTAATATATGAGATCACCGGAGAACCAAAGGGCAAGAGCTGTCGCAGGTTGTCGGGAAAAATGTACATTCAGATGACAGACGGTGCTCCTCCGCCGCCGGAGCAAACTTCGTTTGACCACCGGGTCAGTTAGATCACCGTTTTCACTCTCAATCCCTCTTAATCTAATTTTCTTTAATAACGGAAGATTAATCTTGATCTTTGTTTTGATCATGTATATATAGATTGAAGAGATTGAAGAGATTGAGAGACAGAAAGAAATCGACGATTGGCTTCCGATAACTTCATCAAGAAACGCGAAATGGTGGTACTCCACGTTTCACAATGTGACCGCCATGGTTGGAGCCGGCGTCCTTGGTCTCCCTTACTCCATGGCTCAGCTCGGATGGTATATAATTTTTTTTTTTTTTTTTTGCATTTTATTTGTCAAAACTTTCTTCACATTTTTACAATAGGATATTTCAATTTTCATCAAATATTTTGTAAATTTAAACACAAACATGTACAGTATATCTATATTTTCATACAACACTATATTTACTTCTAGTTTAAACTTTGTACACAACTTTTAAACTAATAATCCGAAAACAATTCTGCATGCAAATATTGTTATGATCCATCCCCATAGAACATATATACATGTACTTCGTGACGTAACCGAATATTTGAAATTTTACATGATTTTGTTATATATGTCAGGGGTCCGGGGGTGACAATACTGATACTATCATGGATAATAACACTCTACACGTTGTGGCAAATGGTGGAGATGCACGAGATGGTTCCTGGAAGACGCTTTGACCGCTACCACGAACTTGGCCAGTTCGCATTCGGCGAACGTCTTGGTCTCTATATCATCGTCCCTCAGCAAATCATTGTCGAAGTAAGCAGTCTCAATTAAATGTCCCATCATTTTTAAGTTTGTACAAGCCGTCTTGATATTGGGTTACTTATAACAAATTAAGGTTGGAGTGTGCATAGTTTATATGGTGACAGGAGGACAATCGTTGAAGAAGTTTCATGAACTTGTCTGTCAAGATTGCTCACCGATCAGACTTCCTTTCTTCATAATGATATTTGCTTCTTCTCATTTCGTTTTGTCTCATCTCCCAAACCTCAACTCTATCTCTGTTGTCTCTCTCGTGGCCGCCGTCATGTCTCTTAGGTATAGTACTTATCAATATCACCATCTTATTATAAATATACGCATTGCCGGAAAAAATCATGCATAAATAATTTTTATTGTATGATGATTACTAATATATCAAATGAATAGTAGTATTACGATAGCAATATAATCAATAAAGCTCGACACTATTTCTACACGATAATCATGAAACATTAGAAGATATTATAAGTAGATGAATGATATTTTATATTTTAGTTATATTTTGTATTTAAATGATATTTTTTAGAAACTAGAAAACTTGATTTACACTGTGAATGGTAAAAAAAATGTAATTGCGCTTTGAAAACGTGAAAAATGGTTATATCATTCATCATTTATGTGTTTTTTTAGTTATTCGACAATCGCTTGGACCGCTACAGCTGCGAAGGGCGTTCAGGAAGATGTTCAGTACGGCTACAAAGCCGGCACAACCGAAGCCAAGGTCTTAAATTTTTTTACGGGACTTGGGGGCATTGCGTTTGCTTACGCAGGTCACAATGTGGTGCTTGAGATCCAAGCAACGATACCTTCTACTCCAAGTAGCCCTTCTAAAGGTCCTATGTGGAAAGGAGTAATGGTGGCTTACGTGGTCGTGGCCTTGTGTTATTTCCCCGTTGCTTTAGTTGGCTACGGCGTTTTTGGAAATGCTGTCTCGGACAACGTTTTGATATCGCTCAAAACGCCGGTTTGGGCCATCGCATTGGCTAACTTGTTCGTGGTTATGCATGTCATTGGCAGTTACCAGGTCAGTCCAATAACTGTAGATCCGGTTCATGGAACTTTCACTGATTAATCGAACCAAAGATAGTTACCGGTTTTCTCACATTGAACAGATAATATCTCTCTCTTTTTTTGGTAATACATTGCTATATGCGGTCCAAGTTTCAGTTTTCAAATTTTAGTCTAGTTTTGGTACATGAGACATTTATCTCGAATATTCGGTTTGTTTTGATGGAAATGTTAACTGCAGATATTCGCAATACCGGTTTTCGACATGGTGGAGACATTTCTGGTTAAGAAAATGAATTTCAGACCTTCTACAATTCTTCGTTTCATCGTACGGAATGTGTATGTTGGTAAGTACGGTTAATTAGTCTAAATCTCTATTAGAGTTTACATTAACCCTTACAATTATATATGTTTTATATAAATAAATAAAAAATGCAAAAGAAAATTATTAAGGAAAAAAAAATATATCCTCTCTGTTTTACGAATATTGAAATAATAGTATAGCTGAAGAAGTTTTCAGTATTTTGATAAGAAATGTAAAATTTTCTAAAACATTAAATTTTATGAAATATATGAGGACAGCTTTAACAATGTTCATCGCGATCATGATACCGTTTTTTGGCGGCCTTCTTGCGTTTTTTGGAGGATTTGCGTTTGCTCCAACAACTTATTTTGTAAGTTTATCTATTCATCTCTTTTCTATGCAGATGAAGTTTTCGTTTATAAAAATAGATAGATATAATAAATTTAAACTTGGCACGCTATATTATTTGTTCTGCAGCTTCCTTGCATTATGTGGCTGATAATCTATAAACCAAAGATGTTTGGCTTGTCGTGGTGGATGAATTGGGTAATGCATCTTTTGTACTGTCTGATTGTTTAATTTTTTAGAAATTAAATTATTTCCAATTGATTCTTAACTTGTAACAATGAGATTGGATACGCGTATGTCACAGGTATGCATAGTGGTTGGAGTTAGTTTGATGATCGTTTCATCTATAGGGGGGTTAAGGCAAATCATCCTTCAATCCCAAGATTACCGTTTATTTTCTTGATTAAATTTCCGTTTACTTTAGCCAAAAAAGTGTCGTTTCCATTTTTATTTTTCATTTTTAATCTATTTTTTGGATAAAATATTGTTTTTTTTGTTGTTTCAACAGCTATAAATTAATTAAAAAATTAGAATATAAAGTTTTATTAATCTACAATTTAAAAACAATTGGTAATAAATAAATTGACTCACATTTTTCGAGATGATGGATTTTCTTCCATTTATTTCAATATTTAGGGAAGAGTTTTAATAAAAAAAGCCATAAGTAAAGATGAATCGAAGATAAACCCCTCAACTATAAAGTTAATGTACAAATCCCTCAAGTATAAGTCCATTAATGATCGGTCCATCCGTTTACAATACCGTTAACACCTTAACAATCAACGCTAAATTAAAATTATACGTTTTGGATTGTAAAAACGACATGTATTTTGCGAAATTCCAAATGATTTTAATTAAATATTTTTCTCAAGTAAATATAGATTACGAATAAACCTCTCAACTATAAATTTAATGTAATTTTTTTTTAATTTTTATTACAGTTACGTATTTACGTTAAAACGTAAACAACCAACGTTAATTAAATGTAATTGCTTTGGATTATAAAAACGATATATATATATATATATATATTATAAATGATGTAGCTTTTGAGATCAACAAGGTGTTTTAAAATCTCGAAATTCAAATAGAGAAAATATTTAAATTTCTAAAATCTCCAAATTGATGAACCCCAAAAATGTTGAACCCTTGTTTTGGATAATGAGATTCTCGGGTTTTAAAGTTATTGTAGACAAAAATAAAAAATTTTACGTTAAATTTCTAGTTGATGAGTGTATTTTCAATCCATCTTTACTAGAGGGATTTTTTCATTAAAAATCATTTTAGATTTCGCATAACACTTTTCATTTTTTTTAAAATTATCGAGATTAAAGGACCTATAAAATTATGTTATGGTTTTTATAATTAGATTTTAATTTTATAACTGGGTGATCGGCCGGCTATAAAATATTTTATATGTTGAATATATAATTAATATTATATATTAAAGTTGATCTATTTGTAAATAATTAATTATGTATTAATAATAATATTATATGAATATTTAATAATAAAAAATAATGATAAATCAAATAAAAAATGTTATAGATTTCAATAGAATTAAAGATAAAAAAGCAATTAAACAAGATTTTAAAATAGTTTCTTAGATAAAAAATGTAAATATGATAACTAAATAAACTAAAAACATTAAAACATATAATAATTTATTTATTTATTTTATGCTTGTTCTGCACGCATGTGCAATTGTAACTTTTTTATAAACATAAATAGTTGTAATATTTAAGTATTGATTAATTTTCTTATATATTATGTAAACGTTATATTTTTATACATATACAGTTTTAGTGTTTCACAACAATCACACAAACGTTTGATATTGTTTTGTGTTTTTTGAAACTGATTTATTTTAAATTTTTTATTTTTTTACCCTTAACTGTGACATATAATTGCAAATGTAAAAGTTATATAAAATGATAATTAAATTCTTATAATATGTCTTGAATATTATCTATACTATGCTTTCTTTTCTCCTTACACAATATAATATTGCCAATATATATATATATTTTAAGTATATATTTTTACTTGACCTATTGCTAATTAAATCAAAATGAGTTTTACAATCTTTACTTATCCTAAGAGCGGATAGATGGTTGGCCCGAACATTCGTGCGTATCAACCACCTCATCGCTCTTAGGACATATATAGATTAAAAAATATATATAATTTTTTAATAACTAAAATTCTAATTGGACTGTAATCGAGGTTAACAAAATGCATGCACGATAAGTTCGCATGCGATTTTAACTTTTGCATAACTAATATTTATATTCACACACATTTTTTTTTTTTTGTGCAACCACTTAATTTTATTAAATTAAGCTTTCAAAATACACGATCTTGAGGGAATTATCCATCCTCTATGAAAACAAGAATACAGCATAAAAGTATGAAAGATTAAAGCAGATAAATCCTCATAATAGCATGACAGCGAATTGGAGATATAACTCAAATGCGCCGCAAGAGGTTTCACGGCAAAGCCGGAAAGTTGTAACCTCATCACTTTAAATTGTGACTTTGAACACCAATCCTTTCCTCGGAGATTCACCGGAACGAACTCCGTTGCATCTTCAGGCCCCGTACAAGCCGCTACACAAGATGACAAAACGGTTAGGGAGTTGGAATGTTTCCTCGGCTGTGACTCCGAGAATAGACCACCTCTCAAAGAGAGGAAGCATGGTAAGGTTCTCTCCCCGGAAAGGGAGGACAGTGGAAAAAATCTCTCCTCAGAAGAGAAGGAAAGTGGAAAAGATCTCTGCCCGAGCAAGCAGGAATTTTGTGAAATAGCCATCTCCGACACAACAGAAACCGGAGCAGAAAGAACCGGAGCAATAAATTGTGAAGAACAAGAGGATGGGTCACGCTCGAAAACAACCATTGGGCTGAACTCTTCAAAAAGCAAGTTGGGCTAGGCCCGCAATTGAACATCGCTTGGGAAAGTAACAAGAGGCTTTTGGAGGGTGGAGGAAGGAAGGCTAAGATTCGGTGGCTTGCAGCGGATGGGCAGAGGAGCGGTGGGTATTGGATCTGGCCCCGGTGGAGATGATGGAGGCAACCGACAGTGAGGAATGGAGAGCAGTGTCAGGGGAAGCAACAGATGACGGAGAGCTTTGAAGGGAGGTGGAAATGACGATAGATCTGGCGAAGCAGAAGGAAGAGCCGGCGGCTGAGGAAGGTTTAAGTCAGGAAGTAGCAGAGATCTCCGGACGTCCGGCGGGTCTGGAGGATCCGGCGGATCAGGGGGTTCCAGCAACTGAGAGCACATCTGCAGATCCAAGAGATTCCACACCGAAAGTTGAGACGGGATAGAGCGTCGATCTGCAGAACGCGACGTACCGGCCGGGCAGATCGGAGCAGCTACACCTCGTTCAATCATTGCGGTGAAGGAAGATGACCAGAGTTGTGGAAGACCACGCCGGAAACGTCGCAACGAGAGGAGGAACAGATCTTCAGGAAGAGAATTGAACGGTCCGGAGAAGAAGGAGAACGGGAACGACACGCTCAGGCGGAGAGAATGCCGGAGAAACGCTGCTGGAGAAGGCTCATCTTCAACGGAGGCGGCAGCATCGGGAGGCGGTATATTCAAAGTATGGCTTTTTTGTGTTAAAAACAAAATTAACAAAGCATATGTTTTGTAATATATATTTTTATAATGTATGGTTGAATTTTTAAAAAAGAAATAAATACGTATATTTATACATGTAAGTATGAGTTAAAATAAGTGAATTGTAATATTTAGGTGTAGGTTAGTTTTTCTGATATTTTTCACAAATGTTATGTTTTTACACGATGCAGTTTTGCCGTTTAAGAACAATCACGACAAAAGTTTATATGGTTTCTTTTAATCAAAATATAATATTTGACTTTATTAGTATATTGGATAATTTATTACTAATATTGCTTTTCAATAAAAATTATAATAAAAATTTATTATGAAATTTGTGAAATCATATTTTATAAAATTCTCCGGTAGCTCTCCGCTCATCTCTTTGTCCCATATTGAGGAATTGGTTTGATGAAGAAAATTAATTTATTATGGTTGGCATACACACATGTGTTCATTTTAAAGTTCGAGTCGTACATGAGTTTATTATAAAATTTGCTTCTTAACATTTTTGAATGACTACGTCTAACAAAACACGAGAATCTTACGGAAAAACAAAACTGTAAAGATTAATTTTTATTTTTACTTTTACTTCTTATTCATATTTGTTTTATCTTATTATAATTTATTTTTCTATCGAGTTACATTTCATTTTATTTCTGATATCAAATTCTCGATATACAATAAGAATGTATATGAGTATGATATAAACTTTTTATTTATTTAAAAAATAATAATAGATAAATGGTATAGCGTATTTACTATCCTATTGGATAATATATTATTATTTTTTGTATACAAAATAATATATATTGGTTGTAAAATTTTCGTAATCATATTTTATGCAATTTATTAAAAATATATGTAAAACTAAATTGAAATCATAGTAATTATTATTTTCTGTTAATTTAAATTTATTTTGTTTAGTAATATAGTATATTCATGTTTTAAATTCATAATTTATTTAATTTTAACTCAACTAATCAAAATATTTTGTTTATTTTAAGAAATTAGCTCAACCAATCAAAACATTTAGTTTATTTTAGGAAATTTGACATGTCACATTTACATGTCATCAAAAGAATACACTAACTTTAATTCTGGAGCTGACAAATCAGTTTTTTCACTAAAAGTTCTTCTCAAATAATAAGGAGGATTCATGATTATGCAAATATTATAAAATAGATAATCATAAATATTTGAAAACTACAATTTTTATTTACAAAAATTGCAAAGTAAAATAAATTTAAATGTACATAACAAGTGTTGAAATTAAAGATAAACAACATTAAAAATTTAACACAACAAATTCTAGCAATTTAATAATTCTCTAAACCGCTTCCGGATCCACCGAATATTTCAGTAATGGTGATACTTAAATAAAATTTTCCTATGTTTTTATGATATTATGTAATTTTATTTATTTAATAAATATTTAATTCATAATTTACAAAAGTTACAAAAATAAAATAAATGGGGTTAATTTGTAAATTTTAGAAATAAAAGATATAAGTACTAAAATAGAAATAAAATCTATTTTGAATATCTTTTTTGGAGTAAAAAATAGAGGTATACTTTGGAGCAAAACTCAACTCCATTTTGGAGTTACTCTGTTTTGAAGTAAAAAATAGAGGTACATTGGAGATGGTCTAATATTAAATCGAATTAATTTTGATTTGGATTGGATACGAAATAGTTTAATGAGTTTCCAATCAAAAACTAATTTACGTGAATATTTTATTGTCTAATTTGGATTTTAGGTAAATATACTAAGGCAATTATAGTATTTTCAACAATGTAATGTAACAAATGGGTAAGAAAATACCTATCTCATAAATTATACTTCAAAAAATATTTGTTTATGAATGCTTGAATCACGGACTATGCGAAAATGTTGCATACAATGGCAAGGTCATCTACTGTAGGTGTGACAATTATAGTACAAACAATAATTCAAAGCGGAGATTTCAAACACATAAACGGTTGTTTTTTTTTTTTTTGTAATGTGGCGGGAGACAATTTCTCCCTATTTTATTTAAAATTTAACAGAAACCAGCTACATACGAATTCGTCTAGGGCGCGTAGACCCGATCGTATCATCATTCAAAATAGAAGCTAAACTAGGTGGGACAGAACTCAAAACATGAACACTTAGAGAAAGAGAAAAAGCATAGTTAGCTAATCCATCTGCAAGACAATTAGCTTCCCTATACACATATGTAAACCGGACTATCCAGTCCTTCGAAATGAAGCAATGGCACAGACGTACCAAGAAAGACAAGGGGTGAGAATCACTTATCCCTGTCGTGAGGAAACCCACCACCATTTCTGAATCAACCTCCACCTCCAGCCGTGTGGGTCGCATCTCCCATGCCATATATAGGCCATAGTAAACCCCCCCCCCATAATTCTGCCAACGGGGTCGAGCACCGTCCTATAATTACCGCAAAACCGCTACACCAACTCCCATCGCCATCTCGTAAGACCCCACCCGCCGTAGCTAAACCCGGATTGCCCCGTGAAGCTCCATCCGTATTTAACTTTAACCAACCCACACGCGGAGGTACCCAACCAATCAACCTCTCCACTCTAGCCCGTCTTTCATCCTTCGCTATATTAGCCGAGCTCGCCATGGTCACCTCTTTCGCCAAATCTCTAATAAATCATACTCTATCTCGACACTTCCCATTCTCACCAAAGACGTTTCCACACCTCCATTTTCACCCCCACCAAACCGCCATAGCAAAATTTGTTGAGCAAGGTGACCCATCGACAAGCCCTCCCTCTCCCAAGTTCTCATAAAGCCACTCAAAGACAGACTTGAGAAAGAACTCCCTACGCTTTTGTGGAGGAACAATTCGAGCCCAAATCCCTGCCATAGCTGGACAGTCTCTCAGAATATGAATAATAGTCTCCACTCCTCCCTTACACACCTGACAAATATCCGAATCACATAGATGCCTCCTCTTCCTCTCCGCATTTGTCATAAGTATTTGGTTCCCAACTAACCATAAAAACACTCTGACTCTTTCTGGTGTCTGCACTTTCCATACACCACGATAAAAAGTGTCTATGTTCTGTCTGTGGAGCTTGTCGCGGGTAATCATGTTGTACGCTGATTTCACTATGAACTCTCCATCCGTAGTTCCCCCCATGACAATCGACCCCTTGCCCCGGTGACGTTGTCTACCACTACTGCCAACAGCTCCAACCTGCCTTCCTCTGACACATATGGAGCCATGCCACTTCAAACCGAAAATGCCGCTGGCTTGGATTCCTGGTTGACGTCGGAGAGAGCTGTATGTACAATGGAGCGTGATCTGATGCAAAGAACGAGAGGTGCGTCACCCTTGCCTCTTGCCATTGCAGTCGCGTATGCGCACATCATAAGACTCGATCCAGTCTTTTAGCGACAAAAGTACTCTCAAATCTCCCCCTTCTCCAAGTAAATTTATTCCCGACAAACCCCATATCAATCAAGGATAGATCATTGATCCATTCTCCAAAAGCTAATGAATTCGATGACAGTCTCCCATTCCCTCCCAATCTCTCATCCAGCCGAACAATTGTGTTGAAAACACCCCCTATGATCAGTGGTCCATCCACCCCAGACACTACATCTCAAAGTTTTCCCCATAAACCACTCCTCCTGCTGACCGACGGAGCTGCATACACCACGATCAGGTTCAAACTTTCGCCTCCATTAATCACTCTCGAGTGAATAAATTGGTCCGAGGCTTCCACCACTTCCACATCACCTATACCAACTCGCCAAAGCAGCCACAAGCCCCCACTCTGGCCAACCGCATATACTCTAAAAGAGTCCTCGAACCCTAAACCCCAGCATATCCTGACTGCTCTATCTCCTGCAGCATGTGTTTCAAATATCGCGAGTACATCTGTGTTGAATTTATTTAACATGTATCGAATCGATCTTCTGAAGTTGGACTCGGCCCATTCTTCTTCTTAACAAAGGTCTCTCCAAAAACCAGTTCTTTTCCTTGCACTCCACTCATCCCTTTCCCCACTTGATTCAGTGTAAATTTGTTTTCCTTATTCTCCTCCAAACCAGCGATTCCCTCCCTTAAACTTGGAATATCCATATTTTCTTCCAAGCTTCCAAAACTGTTTGATACCACGATATTCTCCGTATCTTTAATCCCCGTCAGCACACGATTATTCGTTCCTGAGCCACCGCCCGATTCAACCGCCGATAACACCACTGCGCGCGGCATTAGTTCCCCCCTCTGACCTGTTGTTCTGACCAGAATAAAGCCATCCTCATCCTCCCCCGGTGCATTTTCTTTATGGTTTTTCTCCGCCAACTGGCTTGGTCTGTGAACAACCATGACTCCATCTTTTATTTTTTCTTGATCACCCATTGGACATGCGTGAACTAGATGCCGTATATCCCACATTTAGAACAAATGTTCGTTAATCCCTCATACGCGACGAAGTACCTCTCTCCATTCACCATCACTGTCAATGTCCCCTTAAGTGGCTTCTTTAGATTAACCTCGACGCAAACCCGAGCGAATCTGGCTCTCTCGCAATTCAATGTCGTAAGGTCTACTCGGATCGGTTTCCCTAAACCCCTAGCAATCCCCAGAAGTATCGATCTATGATAGAAGTTCACCGGGATGTTAGACAGCCGAACCCATACTGGAGTAGTATGGAACTCATCGTGTAATTGGTCAAACTCTGGTGACCAAGCTTGTACCATAAGATATCTCCCGAACACCCTCCACAGACCTCCAGTAAGCGCCGCCATGTATTCCTCTTCCGCTTCAAACCGGATCATGAAGAAATGACGAGGGAGATCCATACCATACATCGCCCCTTTCGGCTTCCACATCTCCGGCAGTCTCCTGCTCAACACAGCAATTGAAACACCTCAGCCTAAAACCTTAACAATCATGCACTTCTCCCACAAATCATTCATCGCCTCCAACACCTCTTCCCCTATTGTTATCACTGGTTCTCCATCTTCCCCGTTGAGAAACTCCAGACTTAGTCTCGACGCGACAAACTCATCATCCAAAACGTCCTCTGGGATTGGCATACCCCTTGCGTTGCTCCCACTGACTTTGCTCGCCCATGTCCCATTCGGAGGATCCCCCGAAGGTCGATCCTTCTCACCAACATCCATCATCGTGGCATCTCCTTCCCCTGCACTCGAAACCCTAGCTTCCCTCGAAACTCTAGTCGCCATCATACAAATTTGTTTACTAGTAAATATATGTCAGTTGTGATTAATTTTTTTTAAAATATATAATACTAAAATACTATAACAAATTTGAAGTAGTCATCTACTGTAGGTGTGGTTTTCTTAATTTTGTTGCATTTTAGAAAAGAAAGAGACATCTTCTAGATTACAAATAGTAGATGCTGCAATAAAATAGATATTGGTAGCCTATTAGACTATTTCAGTGAAAATAATATATATTCAAAAGCTCAAAATTTAGGAATTTTTAATTACAATTACTATTCTTATGATGAAGAAGTTGAAAAGGATACTATAGTAGCTTTCAAAAATATAATATTATGAGTTTTGATGCTATAATTTCGAGTCCAAAAAAATTTCAACTTTAAGAAAAAATAAACAATAATAAAATCAGATTTTTAGTAAACATCTTAAATATGTATTCATAAATTTATATAATTATTAATTTATGATTTTATTGGGACAATACATATCTAGAGAACGAAAAAGAAATTTTACTCGACCACATATGTATTTTTTATTTTTGGTAAGAACTGGACCACATATGTATTTATATAGATATTTCAAAATAATTATTATATTATTATTTAATTGAATTTTATTAGTTTTTGTATTAATCTGATTTTGAACGAAAACATTTACTAATTTATGAAGATCTTCATTATTTAAAATTTGATGTTCTAAAGTTGTTAACTAACTTTTTGTCGACAAAAAAAAAGTTGCTAACTAACTTGATCGCAACACGTGTTAAGTTTATTGATCCTATTTTGACACATATCATAATAAAAATATATTATTTAATAAAATTTGAATTATAAAAATTATACAATTTTTTTATTTATCCTGAAAATAAAAAACTAAACAAAAACTTCAACTTTGGAACATTTGGGTCATTCGTGGTTTTTCGTAGTTTTTGTGCCTTTTTCATAGTTTTTCATATCTATAAAAATAATTTTTACTAGTGGTTAATGTAAAATAAAATAAAAGTAAATAAAACTTAAGTTTAAGAAAATGTACAATCAAATAATTTTAGTTAAAAAATATATAAACTTCACTTTATAATCTAGATTAAAATGATCGCATGTGAGTCAATCGATCAAATTTTGACGTATTATAATAAAAAATTAATAAAAAAGAAATCAAATATGGTAAAATTAGATATATTTAATTTCAATAAGAGTAGGATAATCAATTAGTCAAGTTTAAAAAAAATACTTATTTAAGTAGCAAAATAATTAAATAAACCTAATACCTATAGGAAACTCAAAATATTTTGGAAATATGTGATAAAATTTAATTAGAAACAAATAGGAATCAAAATAAATAAATAATTCATAAATTTTGATTTGAGGGCTTTTAATATTGTTATTTTGTGAGCGGTGATTCAATTTTTTTTATTTTGTTAATAATATATTTTAACAGGTTTTAAAATATGTTATTATAATTTTGTGTATACGCGTTTTCTAATCTAATTAATTTATAATTTTTTTTACTGTATATCACCTAGGATCTTTGCCCAAATCTGAGATGGGATCGTTATTCCTAATACATAAATCCAAATTGGAGGAATATAGAGTTTACATAGTCAACTATACATAACACTAACTATAGATGATGGTATTTTTATTTCCAAGTGTTCTTAGATACTTTAACACATTTGCCAGCTCAAGATGCTTCCGACCATTGGTGGGGAGGATGAGATTTCTACGCAGCGTCTGAGCGCAGTAATTGGACGCAGTAATCAGATGATGTTCGTTTACGATTTTGGTTCATACGTCCAGAAATTGTATCTCGATGCAGTTACGTTCGTTTTGTATGTTTGTATTTGTTATGTCAAATGACCAAAAACTCCTTGTTTTTTTTAGTTATAATCTATCTTTCATTTTTTTTATAAAATCCACAAAATGTGTTTCTCCGCCAAAACCGCAAATCGCGTATTCACGTCAAAACCGCAAAATCAAGTTTTTCGTCAAAACTGCAAAATGACGTTTTTTCGTCAAAACCGCGAAACCACGTTTTCCCGCCAAAACCCAGAAATCACGTTTTCCAGTCAAAACCGCAAAATCACGTTTTTCCGCCAAAACCGCAAAATCACATTTTCTCGTCAAAAACGCAAAATCACGTTTTTTCCGTCAAAACTGCAAAATCACGTTTTTCCGTCAAAAACGCAAAATCACGTTTTTCCCGTCAAAACCGCCCGACAAAATCCAAAAATTACATTTTTCGCAATAACAAAAAAATCGAGTTTTCCCGCCAAATCCGTGAAATCGCGTTTTGTTACCAAAATCTAGAAATTATGTTTTCTGCAATAACCGAAAAATCGTGTTTTCATGCCAAAATCGCAAAAATTGCATTTTCCCGCCAAAATCACCAAATTGTGGGAAACGTGATTTATAAATATTAAAAATAATAATTTGAATATTTAATTATAAATATATTTTAAATAAAAGATTAGTATAGTTAAGATCAAAATAAAATTGTTAAAATAAAAAAAAATGATTTTTAAAGAAAAATAAGGATATTTTCGACTTTATTATTTTTGGATGAGTTTAGTGCATCTAGACGCACCAAATTAACTCATCCAGAAATTCTGATTTTTTTTGGATGAGTTTTGGAAACGCATCCGGATACAGATTTCAGTTTATGCTCTTTATTAGTACTAAACGAACATCAACATGCATCTACATCCAGATAACGCGTCCAACTCACCTGTAATTTCTTAGACACTTTAACACATTTGCCAGCTCAAGATGCTTCCGACCAGATCGATTCACACGATATCCGAAGCATTGACTTCTTTAATTAATCTATACGAATTAAATTAACTCGTTTCTCACGCATGATTTAATATACTGTATTGCTGCTCTACATATTAATTTCGTTTAATCTTGTGTTGCTCTAGACATAGATTTGACCTGAGGTGAATCAAGAGATCAAAAACCAAATATGAATCAAAGCTCCGAGCTCAAGGATCTAGAGGAGTTGACGTTGAATGCGAAGCAAATACAAGATGACATGTTGGAGGAGATACTAAGGGTTAACGCGAACACGGAATATCTTCAACGTTTTCTCCATGGGAGCTCTGATAAAGAACTTTTCAAGAAGAACGTACCGGTGGTGACCTAGGAGGACGTTAGGCCTTATATCGAACGTGTCGCGAATGGAGAACCGTCAGATGTCATTTCGGGCGAACCTATTACTCATTTCTTCCTAAGGTATACATTGTGAAATTATAGAAAGTAGATGTATACATTGTTAATTAAGGTTTAAGAATTAAGAGTATGATATTTGTGGCCTTGTTGGTGTGTAGCTCTGGAACCACAGAAGGGAAACAAAAGATCTTCCCTGTGAACAACATATTTTTTGAGAAAATTATCATCAGCAATACTCTACATTCCTCCAATTTATCCAAGTACGTAACTCTTTAAACACTTTTTTTTATCAACTAAAAAAAACATATAACTTATTATATAAAGCTTATTTTAAAGAAATACCCTTCTTGCAAAAAAAAAAAAAAAAAAAAGAAGTACCCTAAAAAGTATACATATAATTAAAATATAAATATGAGAATCAATTTGTCAAGATTTTGAAAAAAAAAAAATATGAATAGGTATATAATAAAAAAGTAAATATATAAAAACATGTAACAAAATTTAATTGAAGAACAAATAAATAAAAACATATAAGAGAATCAAATCGGGTTCTTTTATGAGCAGTTTTAAGTCGATGTTTTCAATCTTAATTTATTTATCTTTAAATATGATCTAATTTCGTTTATAATATGCAGATTCAAAAAAGGAAAATATATTCAAATATAATAAAAAGTATAAGTATAATTAAAGTAGAAATATGAAAATCAATTTGTCAAGAATTGGGAAAACATTATCGGTACATAAATAATAAAAGTAACCCGATTCAACGAAGAATAAAAAATAACTAAATATTTAGAAATATGTGACGAAAATTTAATTGAAAACTAAATAGCAGAAGAAAAGATAAGAGAATTGAATTAGACTCTTTTATGTGTGGGTTTGCGTCAGTATATTCAATCTTATTTTATCTATGTTTGTAGGTAATCAAATTTCGTTTTCCATACGTGAATTAAAAAAAAACAAAATTAGTCAAATTTGATAGAAAAATATAAATCTACGTAAAATAGAAATATGAGAACTAATTCATCAAGATTTTGAAAAACAAATACAGATATATTAGTACGAAAAAAAAAATTAAAAGGGATTCAACTAAGAATAGAAAAAAACTAAATATTTATAAACATATGACAAAATTTAATTGAAAACATAATAAAAGAAGAAATTATAAGAGAATCAAACTACACAATTTTATGAGAGGTTTTGCATTGGCGTTTGCAATCTTATTTTATTTATATTCAAAGGTCATATGATTTTGTTTTTCATTTTTTTTTGGTTTTCTTTTCACGAGATATGAAATCTTAAATTATATAGCTGCTTATTTACGAGTACTAATCCAGATTAATTTATTTTAATTGTGACACATATGAATCAGTTAATCAGATTTTGACACCTGAAATAATATTTTTTCAATTAAAATGGTCAAATATAGTAAATAAAAAAAATATAATTGCAATAATAATAAAATAATGAGTTGGTCAAAATTTTGGGAAAAATAAATCTATAAATAGCAAAATAATTAAAAAAATAAAATAAATCATACATGAATATTATAACCTAAATATTTATAAATATGTGATAAAATTTAATTGGAAACAAATGAGAATCTAAAAATATAAATAACTCTTAGGTTTCTGTTTTGAAAGTTTGGATTTTGAGTTTTTAATCTTATTATATTTTTTTTAATGAATGATTTGATTTTGTTTTCGATTTTTTTTTTAAATTTTTTTGGAAATATTGTATTGTTAATGCAGGTCATATAATCTAGTATATAAATATATTTCTTTTGCTAAAGTGTATTTGTGACTTTCATCATGAAGAATCCATCTCTTTATTTCCGGTTTATAGGTATATAAAGGGTGTCGAAGAAGGAAAGGTGATAGCATTTCTTAACGCTAGATCGTTATGCAAAACTCCCTCGGGTTTACCTGTTGCTCCTATGATTACGAGTTTAATAATGAGTAATTATTTCAAGAACCGGTTATCAAAATGTTATACTAGCCCCTACGAAGTCATATTATGTGCCGACACCAAACAGAGTATGCATTGTCATTTTCTTTGTGCTCTTGCCCAGAGAGAGGAGGTTGTGGGTGTGTTTTCTCCCTTTGCTTCTGCGTTAGTCCAAGCAATCACATTTCTTGAAACTCACTGGGAAGAATTGTGTACTAATATCCGACATGGTTATCTTAGCGAGTGGATCACTGACCTCAGCTGCAGAGACTCGGTCTCTGTCATACTTGGAGGGCCTAATCCACAATTGGCAGATCAGATTGAACGTGAATGCAGCCAGAAATCATGGGAAGGTATCGTCACAAGGCTATGGCCCAACACCAAATTCATTAAATGCATAGTTACAGGACAAATGAGTTAATACGTCCCAATCTTGGAGGTCTACTCAATCAAAGTGCCTCTCATCTCGCCGAGTTATTTGTCTTCTGAAACAGTGTTTGGGATAAATGTGAATCCTCTATGCAAACCACAAGATGTGTCTTATACATTTTTACCCAACATGTCCTACTTCGAGTTCCAAGATGAAGGAATCAATGAAGAAATAGTTGATCTTGTCAACGTCAAGTTAGGTTGCTTCTATGAGCCCTTGGTCACAAATCAATTAGGTGAGTTACGTTATAATGTTATATTATATGTATGTTTAGTGTATATCATTATCTCCACTATATAATAATCAAAACTAATCAATTTTAATCAAATCTTGTTGCTAGGCTTATACAGATATAGAATGGGAGATATTCTACAAGTGACTGGATTTCACAATAGTGCACCTCAATTTAGATTTGTACGGAGAAAAAATATGGTTCTAAGCGTCCAAGCGGAGGCAACAACTGAAGAAGATCTTTCAAAGGCGTTGAATCGTGTGACAATCGTTCTTGAGTCTTCAGGTTTAATGTTGATGGGATTCACATGCTATTCTGATATCTCCACTGTCCCAGGTCATTATGTTTTTTATTGGGAGCTTAAAGCAAAAAACTTTGGTGGCATTGTTAAGCTTGATAACATTGTAATGGTGGAATGTTGCTGTGTGATGGAGGAATCATTTAATTCTCTTTATCGAGAGATAAGAAGCAAAGATGGATCTATTGGAGCTCTAGAGATAAGGGTGGTGGACCAAGGAACGTTTGCTTCTCTCATGGAATACTCCATCTCACAGGGTGCTTCTGCATCTCAATACAAGACACCTATATGCATCAACTCTCCTGAAGCTTTAGCAATTCTTGAAAACAAAGTTGTTGCTCGGTTTTTCAGCGACAAAGCCCCTTCTCTCTGACCAGAGATATGGTCTCTATTTGGATCACTACGATCCACAAGAATTGGTGAGATTGGTTTATGATTTGTGGTTTTGTGTGCAAGTGTGTGTGATATTGTGTATTATGTTAAACTTTAAATCGTTTTGATTTTAAATAAATGAAGCATATTAAATCGTGCAAGCGTGTGTAGTCAACCTATTATTCTGTACAAATAAAATCAAATCGTTTTGTCCGCTAGAGATTTTTTTTTAATACAAATTAGGGCCTACAAAGTATTATATACGGCTAAATAAAAAACCACTTAAAGTGAAAATACATTAGATGAATAGAGTTTTTGCAGTATACTTATTTTTGTTCAACTTACATTTTCGACATATCCATCAACATATAGCGGAATCATATTTAAAGACCAGCAGAATCACCTAAAACTAATAATATACTATTCATCACCATATTCAAAATTTTAGTATTGAAATCTATCATTATGTAAGTTACATAGTTATATATGTATACAGTGATCAAGAAGAATCATAAGGGCAGACTTAACTAAGACAAGAACAGAGACATAGCAACAAGACCAACTCGACTCGCCACTCCCTTTGGATCTCACCACTCAGCAAGAATCTACAGAGCAATTTGTTAGAGAGCATTGGAGTGACTTCTTGGTTGGGTTCTTAGATTTTCCAACCAAACCAAGAACTCGAATAAATCACCTACAAACCTGAAAACTTACAACCAAAACCCACCAAGCCCTCTCACTCGGTACTTATCTCGTCTAAAAGAATCTCCTGGCCACAGACACTTTCTGACATTAAACCTGAGAGATAATGAGGTTGGTAAGGATCCATACAATCACAGACTTCGCTTTCGTTCTCTCCTATGAACCCTTAACCCCATCTAGCTGGTGCCCTTGCGGTTTTTTTACTTTTGTCCTTCTTTAAGAGCGTTGACATGTGGTTAAGATCATTCAAACTCGACTTGGACTCGCCTTGTAACCACAACAAAGCCTCATGAGCTGCATCCTTCTCTGCATTTTTCTTACTACCACATGGCTTTCCCATGAAATCCAATCCATTGAAAGTAACCATAGCGCGAAACTGGTTGTTCTTCAGCTGTCTGATCTTGTACACAGGTGTTCCGTGTCCTGCTCGGGCAAGCAATGTCTGAAGTTGGTTCTTCTCGTTTTCCCCACCGCTGTTCTGCAGCTGAGTCCCTACTACTTTCAACTTCTTTGTCGTTGTTGGGCTTAGAGCTTTCCGGCCAAAAACGAATCTGCCCTCACATTGATCCTCAGACACAAGTAATCTAATGGCAGTCATAAGTTTGTCGTATAGTTGAATATCAAGTTTTGGATTCACAAGCTGTAGAGAAGACCAGAAACACACTTTGTCAAAAGACAGCAAAGACGACAAACGATGTATCCTGGGGACTACTAGGCTTGGAACTTTACCTTATTCTGAATAAGTTCGTCGAGCTCTCGTTTTAACGAAAGGTATGTATACGCTAAAGTGGGTTTCATGAAAAACTCTAGATATCCTCCCAGCATTTTGAGATGACCATCCTATGGGGAATACAGAGACGACACAATGTAAAATTAGATGTGAAAATAAGACCAACATGGAAGGAAATTCACAAATTAGGATGGGACTATAACTTACAAATCCGCCGGAAGATATTTTATCCCCAAACAAAAGAAGCACCGAGTCAGATACAGCAGTGGAATCTCGAAGAAACACAGAATTGACTTTGATTTTTTCGTTGAAGACTAGCCAAGGGAAAGGAATCCTTGGTACATTGCCATTCACAGAACTCTGCAAAATACAAAACAAAAATAAAACACCGAGTTGGTAAGCTGCTAACGATTTCTATTCCAAGGAGGACCTAAGCGGAGTTCGAAGATGGATAAGTCAAAAAGATATAAGACTCACCGAGTATAGAAGCACTTGGCCATCCTCCATTGTCTTGAGCGTAATTGACTTTTCCTTATTCTGTGGAGCAGAAGAGTTTTATTATTGAGTAGAAGTACAGAATTTTGGAAAAAGAAGAGCTGAAAAGTAAAAGCTAAGGTGATGACTCACAACGACAGAACAAATTCCAGGGAACAGGCCAGCACAGATGATTGCGCGGACAAGATGATCATCATAACTCAGCTTACTGCAACCTTCAATGTTATCAATCAGAGAAGCCTCCTTGAGGAGAAAGAAGAATTGTTTCCGCATAGAGTCCATGGCCTTAAGAGTTTGGGCAGAGAGAAAGTTCTTCCAGCAATACTCGTAACCAGACTGTGTTCTTTCAGCTTCTTTCCAACCACTGTATGCTCGAATCAATGTCAAATGATCACTGCAATCACGGCCAGAGAGCTTGGACTTTGCTGATTCTGCTAGCTGAAATAAAAGGAATCAAGTGAATAATCAGAGGCATTTCTTGGCTTTCCGCTGGGCTCTAGTCATCTGAGAGCAGTGGTTTCGCCAAAAGTAATATGAATGAATCACATGAATAATCCACTATAAACTTACATCCTTTTTGTCAAATGGCATAAGGAATGGGTCTCTGACACTAAGACCAGCAACAACTGTCATTATCGGATCTAGACAGTTGAAGATAGCCCCTAAAATAAGCATTTTACCAAGTTTAGGCTCCACAGGAAGCATTGACAATTTTTTCCCTGCATAGAGATATAATGAGTACCTACAAGAATTTGAGAAATCGGATATATAAGATGATGGAAAAGTGTTCCAGTAGAAACACACCCAAAGCTGTTAAATTTTCGTTGTCATCAAGAGCCCCAATGATCTTTAAATACTCAACAGCATTTTGGACCTGAAAATCAACATGACCATCAAGACTAGATGTTAAACCCCAAAGGATAGCACAGCGAGGGGAGAAGTAAAAGACTGTAGTACAAAAATTACCGATAAAGCTTCAGGAGGTTGTAACGCCCTTGAAAGGAACTCTGAAATGCTTCCAAGTCTTAAGCTTTTGATTTGTAAACATAGAGACTGCAACGGAGTCCTTAGGAGTTCTGGCTGCTGGTAGTCAGCAAAAGCATCATAGACACATCTAGGATAAAGGTGATAACATTCTCCAGGCATGACACGACCAGCTCTTCCTCTTCTCTGTAATAGTAGAGAAGATAAGGCACAATTATTTACAACTACACAGAGACTGTAAATCAAAAGAAATTTTGAGCAATCATCGATGTCTGTCTATCTCTTACTTGGCGAGCAGCTGCCTTTGAAATCCAAGAGGGAAGCAGACAAGGGGTATTGTTAAGCGCATCATAAGACGTCTCTTTTGCTTTACCACAATCAACCACATATACAACATCATTGATGGTGATACTCGTCTCAGCCATATTGGTGGCCAGTACTATTTTCCTGACTCCTTCTGGAGGTCTATCAAAAATAAGCCTCTGCAGAAAGGAAAAAGGAAATTATCATCACAAAAATGATAGCAAGAGCGGAATAAACTACATTTTAACATTATCACATGTGTTGGATACTTGTATGCGTAGATCAAACAATAGATACTAAAAAACTACCTGCTCAGAGCTGGCCATGGATCCATGACATGCAAGCAACAAAACTTTGTTGGGGTCTCCTAGAAGAGGATGAGCTTCGAGCTGATTCTTCAAGGAGTTTATATCATCCCAGCCGGTCATGAATACCAAAACAGCACCAGGTCTCTCTCCTTTGACGATGTGACAAAGCACATTCTCAATAAGGTTAAAGCCTATTGAATCAGGACTCCAGCATGACATAGAATCTCTAGTACGAAAGTTGTATCCTTTGAAGTCTGCAGCTTCAAGGGCATCCTGCTCACAAATTCAGAAGAAACATACTTAAAAGCAAATAACCTGAGAAAACACACAAATTATGTAGCGTAATACAGTATTTTCAAACCTCAACAGCAGAGGATATCTGGGATTTTCTTTTTTTGAATTGAGCTTGTTTTTGCATCTTCCATGTCTTTTCCTCACCATAATCGTCAATTTGATTATATGCTGTCAGCCTGTACCCAGTAGTCTCAAGAAGATCCTCCAAGAAATGGGCTCGGACAGGGTAAGTAAAACCCTGTACAGGAATTTTCACTTTAGTTCAAACACTCTTCTGCAACATGAGATACATTTAACAAGGTATGGAGAAAAGAAAAAAAATGTTTAGCAAAAGAACTCACTGGGATATGCATAGCTGGTGCACCACCAAAATAAGAAGAAAAGAGCTCAGCGTTCAAAGTAGCACTCATTAAAATCAACTTTAGGTCAGGTCGACGAGGAAGGAGATCTTTCAAGACAATAAGCAGGAAATCTGACAGAAATAGAGAAGATTGTGTGTGACTACAATATGAGGCTGCCAGTACTGAATGGATCACCTCTGCTAAATAACAAATTTTACCTTCATTCATCCCACGTTCGTGAATTTCATCAACTACGACATGAGTCACACCTTTCAGGCTACGATCCACAAGTAACCGTCTAAGTAAAACACCAGTTGTACAAAATAGAAGACGTGTGTCTCTCCCCCTCATTCCTTCAAGCCGAACTTTGTAGCCAACCTTCCAAAAGGAGAGAGCGCATATCAACCTCAAATATAGTACTATCAAGATATATAATTTCATCTCAGGTCATAGTGTTGAAATCAGATTTGTTCTTCCAATAAATCAGTAAAAATAGATAAGTATTATACCACAGCGGTCAAAATAACTCGCAATACCCAACTGTTCAAGACAAGAGCGTATAAAGAACTTACGGATTCTCCTATTTGCTCTCCACGTTCTGCAGCGACTCGTTCAGAAACAGAAATAGCAGATATTCTTCTAGGCTGGGTACATATGATGCTGCACGCAGCTCCACGGGCAGCCTCGATCTCAGATTCTAATATGTACTGGGGAAGCTGCGTTGTTTTACCACAACCTGTTTCTCCAGAAACCACTATGACCTGCAGGATGTCAAACAGTTAGAAAAACACCATCTTTGATAGCGATATGATTACATGAGATCAAATGGAGGAAGGAATAGCGGTTCACCTGGTTTTCTGAAATGGCTTTCAATAGTGCATCTTTCTCTTTGTATGCAGGAAGTGTTTTCCGAAACTCGACCATTTTCTGGCCTTCCGGAGAATCCTGCCAAAAAAAATTATACATATTAAACTAAGTATGAAAGAAGTATATGATTCAGAGAATATAAGGAATACCAACTTCAAAGAAACCTACCACCCATTGCTGTTGCTTGCTCCTCAGTTGCAAACTTCTCGGTCGGAGTATTCTTTCCCTGGCAAGACTATTCTGCATCACGGTCTCTGGTCTCTCATAGTTTCCATAATCGGATGCTAAACTTTCACTACTACTTGGCCTGGGCATCTCCGGAATCATTACTTTATTCTGATCGAGGAAAGCATGTAGATGGGCATCTACTTCGCTTTGTAGACCAAAAGGCAAAACCACCTTTTAAATCCAAGACGCCATGAAAGTGAACAAACATCAAAACACGTAAGAAGAATTGACAACTTAACTATTTAAGAAACTCCAATACGAAACTGAAACTCGTAAGACATAAAAACAACCAGCTTTGCAACTACTAGATATCTATAAGCTCCCTATCCCAGTAAACAAAAGCTACGCAGAAAAGCTTATAGAGATCAATTTGTTACCTCTCTCTGTGGGCGCTTATCATCAAGATCGGGTCTATAATTCGGCAAAGGAGATTTGCTAATGACAATGATCTTCGAATACTGACGGCTACCAAAAAAAAAACAGAACATATCTCTCAAAACTCTCGCAGAGGAAAATAAACCTCAGAGATTTTTTGTTCACTTTGTAACGTAACAAAACTTCACCTGTGTAATCCCATTCTGGTCGCCATCGTTGAGATATGCTCAAAATCACGCCGATCTTTTCTCTCCCTTGACACAACCTCTTGGTCTTCTCTGTTCCGTAGAAGCATAGTAAGTTTGAATCTCCATTGATCAATGTTATCAAGAGTCGAACCCGCCTAAAAAAACAAATTTAACAAATTTAACAGAAACTTGACAAGTGTTGGAAATCACAAAAAAAACCTTCCTTTAAGAGTCTCTGAATCGTGGGGATTTCGAAATTACCATTTGCTGAGACTGAGAAGGCCCGATGTCTCGGTCAGACTCATCGCTTGATTCGTAGTCGTTGTAAGCAATTCGTCCATAGCCAGAGCTTTGCTTCTGAAAGTAGGGTAGATTAGACGTTCTCCACTCTAACCCAAGAGTCGAAGAAGAAGAAGAAGAAGAAGAAGATGAAGCATCGCGACGACCTGCTCTAACGGACAAGACCCTCGACCTCTGAGAATGGAGAGACCTAACAACAGACGACGGTCTTAGCAATAATTTAGGGCTCCGATGAATCAGGACGGAGTTATGTTGGATAAACATCGAGGCAGCACCGACGACGGCGTTAGGTCTGATATGTCCTCGGAAAATTGCTGAGTAATAAAGCATTTTTTCCGAGATTAGAACATCTGAAGATGCTAAAAGACCCGTTTCCTCTTTTGTCTCTGCTCTTCTGGGAAGTAAAAACAGAGACAAATGGGGTTTTTGAGTTTTGATGAAAAGGTGAGGTTTTTCTGAGGCTGCGCAGGTGCCACAACCCTTTCAAATGACGGCCACGACGGAGAAGAAGACGCTGATCTATTATTTGGGCTTTTTGATTTTGGGCCGAGCAGTATTAGGCCAGTTCAATAAAACCAGGACAGGCCTATCCGGAATAGGTATATGTTTTCGTCCGTGTCACCAAACAGAGGCTCAAATTCTAAATTTGTTCATTTCATAATTCCCCTTATCTTTCGGAAATGTGTTGCCTGTTGCTCAGTGTAGGGTTTCCTCTGCGACAAGTCTCTCGTTTTCTGGCTATGTTGCACTGATAAGAGCTTATCTTCCATTGAGATCGAATCCGATTCTTCAGCTCTCCATCGTAGCAAGACTATGGCAGTGGTGGCTGCAAACGTTTCATCGCAGCCACCTTCTTCCAAGGCAAAACGAGGATAGATATATTACACTGTTATATATACCGTAAGGTAGATTCAGCCTAACAGGTCTGTTGGTACTGGACTTGAAGTCCATCAACTTGACCCAGTCCAAATCGTTATTTCCGTCAAAAGCCTATAAACGAGACCCGTGAGGCCTATTCCCGTCAAAATCTGTCAACAACATTTTTCTATAAATACGACACTAAGCTGATGAGAAGAGGATCCAGATTTTCCAGAGAGATCTTGAGATTCTCGATTTCTGCACTTCTCACACGTCCGATAACTCTTGCGATTTTTCTTTTATTCTCGGCAATTCGAGAATCCTCTTTTCGAGGACTCGTCATTTTTAACTTAGAGGATTTCCTCTCTTCACTTTCTATTTACGATTTAATCTTTCAACGATTTCCTTTGTAATCGCCGATTTCAATAATTCATATAAGAAAGTTCTCGAACCCACATTTTCACCTCTTTTCGATGAACCGGATTTCAGTATCAACATTTGGCACCGTTTGTGGGGAAAGGGACTCTTCTACACGTAAAAAAAAAAAACTTAACGAAAGAAACTACTCCCGTGCCAACAAGACCGACCTCTTCGACTTCGGCCGCGACGACCACCACGGCCTCTGGGACGACGATCTTCGGAACATCGGCGAGGCCAACCCCCACCGGGTCAGAGATGCCGATCTCGTCATTATCGGCGATGCCAACCTACGGGACATCAGAAGCAACGACTCCAGCAACAGCGAGACCGACATCGATGGCCTCGACATATCGAACTTATACACCACCGACGGGATCAACTTTCCTAACCACGACGAGGACATCCCTCTCCGATCCAACGAGGGTGGACAGAACGACCGCAAATCCGACAGGTGCCACAAGGACGTAAGCACCCGCAAACAACACGTCGGCACGATCCAACATCTCGACTTTACTCCAGACGCTTATTGCCCAGATAAACGATAACACGCGCGGGACTAACGAACGACTGGACGAACTAGCCACGGCTCAGCACGTATATCATAGCCGAATTGACGACCTCCACAACGCTAACGGCAGAGGCCAGATACCAAGGCAAACCAACTACACCCCGCGCCTACAACGAGTTTTATTCGGGGACCAGACTGTCGACACAAATGACCAGGGCGAACTGCCTATCCCGATAGACAACCAAGAGCGAAGGGATCAGAGCCGAGCGGCGAACAACGACCACCAACGCCAAGAGCACACGGATCGGCAAAACGATGACCCTCATCGTCGAAACCAAAACAACGAACTTGAAGGCAGAAAGAAGCAGCTTAGGCTGATGACTTCCCGAGTCCACCAAGCAACAAGCTCGGCCCCAAAAATCGATCGAGTGCTCAGAGAAGCGCAAAACACCCCCTTCACGATCAGGATAACTACCTCGCCAGCTCGACATCTGGGAAAGATCAAGATCACAGCCTACGATGGAACAACGAATCCTATGCTTTTCATAACGGCATTCAGCGTCGCGATGTGTCGGACCCAATTTCCTCCCGAAGAGTGCGACGCGGGATACTGTCAAATGTTCGTAGAAAATCTAATCGGCTCGACTCTAAGTTGGTTCTCCAAGCTCGAAGCAAACTCGATCGATAGCTACGACGACCTATCAAAAGCTTTCGTCAAACACTATTCTATGTACATAGAGCAAGGAGCGAGTGAAGCCGACTTATATACGCTAAGACAAGGCCAGAAGGAGTCATTACGGTCTTACATCAACAAGTTTAAGAACATCGTTTCAAAAGTATCAGTTTCTGACGACGCGGTAATCCCATGCGTAACAGACTATGGTACGAATCAAGCTTTTACGAAGAGATGAAGAAAAACAAACCACATACTTTGGAGGACGCACTCCACAGGGCAACGATTTTTATTGAGATGAAGGAAAAAAGAATCGTAAAGGCTAAGATATATGCCGCCCCAAAAGCGTCAACCCCAAAGGAGAAGTCGAAGAACGGGCATTCCGACGAAAAATGCCGCCATCTACAAAACGACTTGTTGGCACGATATAAGAGAGAGCTTAAAGAGACAGGTGCCAACCAAACACCGAGACTGAACGAAAAACGAGAATCCCCGCAACCGAGAAATGAAGCAGAACGATTCTGACTCGCGCAAGAAGAAGCCAGGCGACGACCCGCAGTCAATTTACCCTATCCACCGGTTGGACCCGTCAACGCCAACATGGCACCTCCAAAACGCAAACTCGATGACCAAGGACAAGGCGACGCCCCGACTCCGGTAAGACGAAGAATCAATATGATAATGATTCGGTCTGATCGATCAAAAGTTACAAACGAAGAAATATCGCCGCAAAGAAATGGAAGCGCAGCGCCGCCGACGAAATAAAGATCGACAATGATGTATCCTTCGGAGAGGACGACCTCGAAGGAGTTGACACGCCTCATAACGACCCTCTCGTCATCGAGCTCCGAATCGGAGACTGCGAAGTTACCCGCATTTTAGTCAACACTGGAAGCATAGTGGACCTCATCTTTAAAGAAACTCTGCAGGGAATGGAGCTCGAAGGTTTCGAATTCAAGGCGAGCACGAAGCCACTCACATGATTTGCAGCAGACACCACAATGACGATCAGAACCATCAAACTCCCGGTCTATGTCGGTCGACTGACAAATGTTATCAAGTTCGTCGTCATCGATAAGCCGGCCATCTACAACGCAATGCTCGGCACCCCCTGGCTAAATGCGATGAACGCAGTCCCGTCAATCTATCACCAATGCGTAAAATTCTCAACATCAAGCGGCATCTTCACGATCAGAGGAAACCAACAAATGGCAAGAACCTGCTTCATCACCGAGCACAAACTATGAAAGGCGGGCCAAACATGTTTTATCGCAACCAGAAGACCAAGCGAACTCCCACCCCCGGACGATCAGCAGCGCGAAGAAGTTATCAGCACCAATATTAACATACAAGATCCGGAAAAATACGTCGGCATCGGAGTAGAACTAAACGACGACCTCAAAGACGATTTCCTATGGCAAAACGTTTCCACGTTCGCATGGAAGACTGACGACATGAAAGGGATTCCTCCAGGCCTCGCTCAACAACGACGAGGTCGAACGGTTATCAAAGGCTGGCTCGATTACGGAAGTCAGATACCTTGACTGGTTGGCCAACCTAGTGGTCGTTAAAAAGAAAAAAGCAAATGGCGAGTGTGCGTTGACTTCACAGACTTAAACAAGGCATGTCCCAAAGATAGCTTCCCAGTTCCACATATCGATCGTTTGGTAAAGGCAACTGCAGGGAACGAGCTCTTATCCTTCATGGACGCATTTTCAGGCTACAATCAAATACTGATGCACCCTGACGACCGTGAGAAAACTTCTTTCATCACCGATCGAGGCACTTACTGCTACAATGTCATGCCCTTCGGGCTGAAAAACGCGGGAGCAACTTACCAATGCCTGGTAAACAAAATGTTCGCCGACCAGCTTGGAAAAACGATGGAGGTCTATATCAACGACATGCTCGTAAAATCGCTCAACGCCGAGAACCACGTCGATCATTTACGAACCTGTTTTAAGAGTCTGAACGAGTATGGCATGAAGCTAAATCCAGACAAGTGCACTTTCGTTGTCAAATCAGGAGAATTCCTCGGGCATCTTGTGACTAAGAGAGGAATCGAGGCTAATACGAAAAAGATAGCCGCAATCCTCGACATGCCATCCCCGAAGAATACTCGCGAAGTACAAGGACTTACAGGACGGATTGCCGCGCTAAACAGATTCATCTCCCAATCGACGGACAAATGCCTTCCTTTTTATCAACTGCTACGCGGCAACAAGCGGTTCGCATGGGACGAGAAGTGTGAAGAGACATTCAACCAGCTCAAGAAATATTTGTCAACCCCGCCAGTCCTAGTGAAGCCTGGCCTCGGTGAAACTTTGTATCTCTACATAGCCATTTCGCACTCTGCTCTCAGTGGTGTCCTCGAAAAAGAGGATCGCGGTGAACAAAAACCAATATTTTACGTAAGCAAGTCGCTCGATGGTCCGGAAAGCAGGTACCCGACAATGGAAAAACTCGCACTGGCCGTTGTGACCTCGGCGGGAAAACTACGACCTTATTTCCAGTCGCACTCAATAACTATCCTCATGAATCAACCTTTGCGGACAATCCTCCACAGTCCGACCCAATCCGGACGGCTAATGAAATGAGCAATCGAGTTGAGCGAGTACGATATCGACTACAAGAACAGTATGTGCGCTAACTGGTGAAATCCCTTAGCAGTCTTTCCGACTTGAAATTTACCGCATCAAACAACGAGGCAGAGTGCGAAGCACTCATCGCCGACCTAAGGTTAGCAAAAGCGATCAAAGCGAAACAAATCAAAGCATTCTGCGATTCGCAACTCGTCACTAGCCAGTCCAACGGAGAATATGAAGCTAAAAACGACCGCATGGACGTCTACCTCAAGGTCGTCAAAAATCTCGACGAAGCCTTCGACAGTTTCATCCTTACCAAAATCCCGCGAAGCGACAACTCGCCAGCTGACGCTTTGGCCGCCCTCGTGTCAACGTCCGATCCGGCTATCCGGAGAATGATATCGGTGGAAAGCATCGCCAAGTCGAGCATCGAACTATCAAAAGGCGTATGCATCATAACCGAACTCGAAGAAGGCCTCGATGACGCCGACGAGAGGAACTACGGCGTCTTAAGGCACGAAGGGCGAACCCATTGAAATAGACTGGAGGGATGAAATAAAAATGTACTTGGCCAATGGAGAAGTCCCACTAGACAAATGGGCTGTCCGGCGTCTTAAGGCACGAAGCGCCCACTACACTCTCGTCAAGACGTCATGATAGAAACACACGAAGGAGCAGGCAGAAACCATTCGGGAGGACGAGCCCTGTTCGTAAATATAAAAAAGCACGGCATGTTCTGGCCAACGATGATTTCTGATTGCGAGAAATTCGTAGCACGATGCGAGAAGTGTCAACACCACTCTCCGATAATCCGAGTACCTTCAGAACTACTAACGACTTCCACAACCCCTTATCCTTTCATGAGATGGGCAATGTACATTATCGGTCCTCTCCCGCAATCCCGTCAGAAGCGCTTTGTCTTAGTGATGACGGATAAATTTCATGAAATGGATAGAAGCAGAGTCCTACTCCAATATCCACGCCCGCGACGTCCAGAAGTTCGTATGAAAGTTCATCATCTGTAGACACGGACTCCCTTACGAGATCGTCACCAATAACGGCTCACAGTTTATCTCGACTATCTTCGAAGACTTCTGTTCGCGATGGAAGATCAGACTGAGCAAGTCAACACCTCGCTATCCACAAGGCAATGGACAGGCCGAAGCAACGAACAAAACGATCCTCGACGGCCTCAAAAAATAGCTCGATGCGAAAAAGGGCGCTTGGGCAGACGAACTCGACGGAGTACTCTGGTAGCATCGAACCTCACCACGACAACCAACAAACAGAACTCACTTCTCGTTGTCGCACAGAGTAGAAGCTATGTCACCCGCAGCAGTAGGCACCTCCGGACTTCGACACACCATGATCGCACGAGACTCGAACATGAACGACGAAATGATGAAGGACCAACTCGACTTCCTAGAAGGTGAATGGGACCAGGCGCTACTAATAATTCAAAACTACCAGCAACTCGCAGCTCGTACTATAACAAGAAGGTCCGGGGTCGACATTTTGAAGAAGGCGACTTCGTACTCCGAAAGGTTTTCGAGAACACCCGCGAAGAAAACGCAGGCAAGCTCGGCGCAAGTTGGGAAGGACCTTACATCATTTCTAAGATTGTCAAACCGGGATTATTCGAGCTAACAACCATGGCGGGAGAAGCGATCCCACGATCATGGAACATCATGTACGTTAAACGTTACTATTATTAGCGAAGCAGCTTCAACAACCGTCAAACTCTCTACAACGTAAGAAAGTTTTTTGTAATGCGAATTACGATAGGCTTGATCCCCACAAGGGTACGTAGACAGCCATTTCGGAGGTCCAGTTATACCTCCTCTTAAGGGTACATAGGCAACCTTTTCAAAGGTCCACCCCTTCGATGCATAAGTCTAAAAAACTTAGCTCGTCGGTTTTAAAAGCCGAGCTCAGTCTCGCGCCCATGATCGACAAAGCCGGACTCTGGTCGGTATAAAGAGGTCAAAGCGAACGAATAAGCCGAGCACCTCGCACGTTGCGATTTCGACCTCGGAATACGTTCCGCACGAATACAGCGGTGAAATAATCCACTCCTTCGATGCATACCCCCCCAAAAAAAGGATAAGCCGAGTCAAGTCATGCGCCAAGACTCGACAAAGCCGGACTCCGGTCTCCAAGAAAAGGATGAAACGGACAAACAAGCCGAGCACCTCGCACGTTGCGATTTCGTCCTCGGAAAATATATATATAAAAAAAGAAAAATGCTGAATAATTAAAAAGTCATTCCGAAAGATTAATACATATAAGACCATGTACAATTGTTTCAACATTCAACATTTGTTTTTCACTTTTTTTGCATTCCATATCATCTTCTCTCTCTTCCACCTAGGCACTAACTGGTACATGAGGAATTGAGGAATTCAGAGAAATGTTGCTGAATTTTTAATCTGTGTTACCAGTTGAAACATATAGAAGAATGTTGAGGAATTAAGAAATTCCTCAAAAGGAACCTTTTACTTTTTTTTTTTTTGGCAAGATTTTTTTCTTCTTTTCTGGCTTTTTCTTTTGTGAAGGTTTTTTTTAATAGGGCAAGCAAATTGGATTAATTTCGTTTCACCAAGCAACCTAGTTCTCCATTTGTTCAACGATCTTCTGTATTTTGATTCTGATTTCATATACATAATTATTCAAGGATTCTGGGTAATTGTGATTTTTATTTAGTTATTTCGTCATTCATCTAGATTTTTCCCCCAAAAATGACTTATTCTATGATTTGTGTTGTCATTTAACTGTAGTTTACTAATTCTGAAAATACATAAAAGAATGTTGATGTGTTAATACATTAAATTTTATATGTGTATCATATTTTTATCTTTCTTAGACAAAAATACATAATTTTTTTTTTACCATCTACATTATTATTTTTTTCTTTGGAATAGTAAAATCAAAAACGTTCCAATAATTTCATTGAGTGAAGAATTATCCGAAAAGCTAATAAAATAAAATCAAAATTTCGAGATTCGATGAAAATCTGATTCAAAATTTTAGATATATGAGAGGAGTCGGATCTGGATCCGAATAGTTTAATCTCAAATCATAAAAATCGGATCTAGATCTAAATATATTAATTTTAAGATTCGTATTTAAGATATATTTATTTCTCTACGTGGTAAGATCTCCTAAAAAAACTAGCGTGATATTCAAAAACACAATGGAGGTATGTCATCGGTTAGTACTAGGCATGCAACTTCGGATAGTTCGGAACTATTCGGTTTGGTTCTTCGGGTTGTTCGGGTTTTGAAAATTTGACCGAAACTAAGTGAAACATAATACGGTTCGGTTCGGTTTGGTTCTCGTGTAATTCGGTTCTTGAATTTCAAATCCAAAACTAACCAAACTAGTTTGATTTTTGTTTAAATTAGTTAAAATCGGTTAAATTCGGGTAAATTTTTATAGTTTTGGGTAGTTCGGTTCTTCGGTTCAATATAATTTGGTATACTTTGGTATGGTTTGGTATAATTTTGGTAAAAAAAAGGTAACCATTCGGTTCTCCATAACCGAACCGATAACCGAACCAGTTTTTAAGTATGGTCGATCGGTTCTATGTAACGAACCGAACCAGAATCGGTTCAGCAAAAAATTTTGGTTACATAGAACCGATCGACCATAACCGAACCGAGAAACTCACAGAACCGATAACCAAACCGCATTCAGCAAAATTCATATGTTACCATTTGAACCCCTAATAATTCAACACCTATTTAATTTTTATCTTCTACAATGATTTTGTTAAACAAAATTATACATCTTACTGTATCATTTAAATAATTTAGTTTTCAAAGAAATATTTTTTTCTTGTGTCCAAATGAAACAAAGCAAGTATCTATTTATAGAATACAAAAAAATGATAAATTTTATTATAAATATTTTTTTTCTAAAAAAATAAATTTCCATGAAATAATTGACTTCAAATAACTATGATGAGATAAAAAAAACTTAAAAAAATAAAGTAGCGACAAGCGCTCCATCCAAGTATCGACAGGAGTAACAACAAAATCGCCTTCCACGAAATTCTCGACATGCATAGCCCGAGCCTCTCTATCTCTTTCAGCTAAGTGCTCTTTCAGATTGGAAATTTCCCCTCGGGAAATAGGACACCTTCATTCACGGAACCCCGAAAAGCTTCAAGAACCGCTTGCGCCTGACCATAAAGATTAAGAGCTTCCTCCATGGCCTCATTACCATCGTAAAACGCCGAAACTTTTCAAAGCGCTCTTGGTACCTCGAGGCAACTGCCTCAAGAGCACGGCGCCTCTCGTCTTACACCTCACGCACGCCCTTTATCAATGCCGCCTCGTACTTCCCCTTGTACTGCTCATGTTGCTTTCGATAGCTCACCGCCGCCGCATCAGCATCTTTCGCTTTTTTCTTATAAACTTCGAGCTCTTTGAGAGCCTTCTCCTTGGCCGCACACTCGGCGTCTCGCGTAACTTCCGCATCCAAAGCCTTTTGATGCATCCTATCGATATTCTTCAGCAACACGTGATCGAGCTTGTTTGTGGAAGCCGCCAGCTACAAAAAAAAAGAGATTAGCATAGAGAGAACAAAAAACAAAAATTTTTTTTTTACGAAACTTACCTCCAAGGAATGGTACTAAGCGATGCCTTTTATGATGTTCACTCTGTAATAATCATCATCAACCAGAAAAAGCTCTTCATCAGTATGTTTGATCTTCCGGTACAACTCGAATCTAGCCTCTTCGTCTGGAATAAGCAACTCGCTCCCTGTGTGCTCGAACGAGAACGTGTAACCAGGAGCAGGCATGTTAACTCCTTCCGATAACTCCCCTTGACGAATCTTCTTCACCGAACCACCTCTCTCTCGCAACCCGAGCACGATACTCCGAGTCTCCTCTATACGAGACCCCGACGGAACTTCGGAAGGTCCCGCGGCTACACTATAAACCTTTCCCGAAGCCTTCCCCGAGGACACCTGGCCAAATGTTGGCTTACGAGACGGAACCATGGCTTTTCCCACCTGAGTCGGGCATTTGTCCTTTCTACTCATCTTCTCTCCGACCTGGCGACCGCCCTGACCAGTACCGGAGGATCCAGCCTCGGCAAGCTTCGAAGTCACGGGAGGAGGCACCTGAGAACCCTTCGCGAAAGAAAGCTTTGGAACTTTCTTCATCCGCCTATCCATTTCTTTCGGTAGATCGAAATTCTTTGCAAAACAAAAACGTGTTAAAGTGAGTCTAAAAAAAAAAATCGGAGTTCCCGTACACTTACCAATAAACCCGGGAACAAAATCTTTCTTCTGCCGAATCAAAATAATAGTCGACCAATGTTGGATTCCACGCCGCTTGATTTTCTCAAGGTCGTCTTTAAATATCTCGAGATGCTTCTTGCCGGTCGGTTGTTGAACTAAAAAAAATATATATATAAAAAAAGAAAAAAAGGTCAGAAGAAGTAAATACATCAAAACAGATCTTAAGCGAATCACTAAGTCTACCACAACTCGTGCTCCAACGAGGCCTAAAAACTGCGCTAACATCAGGAACTGATGCCTCGATCACCCGAACATAAAAGTAACGCCTCCACCAATCATGCTCTCCATTAGGAGAAGCACGAACCATCTTGCACCTCGGTCTCATATTCACGGAAACGGTCCCCGTCATCCCAGGGAATTCCAACTCGAAACCGACATTGTTTTGAAAAGATGGAGACTCGAACTAACTCCACATTCGGGCACCAAAAGAATAAACGCAACAAGATTCCGGATCGAGCCCGGACAAAGCTGAGAAAAAGCTATTCTCCGAGCAGCACAGAAATCTCGGGCAACGGAAACCACAGCCCACAATGAACAAACCAGTACTCGTAGGGAAATATCCAGCCAGGAGGAGTAGTCCAAGGGCGCTCGCCCGTTTCAGGAGACCGAAGCTTCAAACCGGAGATCCCATAAACATACTTGAAATTTTTCAACGATAAGGCGTCCGATATGGAATCAAGAAAAGTGCAAAGAGCGCGAAACAATCGGTCTCGAGCATGAACCGTATAATCTGAATCAGAGTCATACTCTTCAATGTTCTGTATAATAAAAAGCTCCAAATCGACGTCTGGCTCGCTACCACAATCAATCTCCGCTCCCACGAAAGTCTCCAACTCCGCCTCGTTCAACGGACATTCCAACTTCGCCTCGTTCGACGGACATTCCAACTCCGCCTCGTTAGACGGACGCTCCGACTCCGCCTAGCTCGACAGACACTCCGACTCCGACTCGTTCGGCGAACTCTCCAACTCAGCCTCACTTAAAGAATAAGCCGACCCCGTTACATTCTGTTCCATAAATAAGTTAAGCCAAGATGCGTCGTCGTCCGCCATCATGTGTCAAACGATCAACAAGATACTCGATCAAATTAGGGCGCTACCTGCAAGGACAGAAACACGAATCATCAGAAACACAACGAGTAAAACGAAGCTCTGCCAAATAAAATAGAAGGAACCGACCCCGACAAAATTCTCTAAGTTTCGGTAACAAGCACCCACCAAGATATCACGAAATCCTCACAAAAAACACGAATCAAAATAAACGTCGGAACTCGCAACACCATCAAACGTCTTTTTCAAAGCCACCCGTTAAAATCAGTACGACGAAGTGATATAATGAGACACCCCGCGGCGAGCTTCTATCACGCCACCCCGAGATGCGTTTCGTCGACCTCGCCAACTCGGCGACGCATCATCATTTTCGCAATACAAACTCACGACTCGCCGACCCGAATAGCGCCAACCCGGCGATTCGGCAAGCCTCAGCCTGCGACTCGGCAAAACCGCAACTTCAGCACGTGACTCGGCGAAACGGCAACTCGGCAAAACGGCAATTCAGCGAGACGGCAACTCGGCAATTCAGCGAGACGGCAACTCGGCGAGCTCGGCAAGCTTCAGCCCGTGACTCGGCAAGACAACAGCTCGGCCATCTCAGTAAGCTCCAGTCCGCGACTCGGCGAGACGGCGATTCGACGAGAAAACAACTCGGCGATCTCGGCAAGCTTCAGCCCGTGACTCGGCGAGACGGCAACTCGGCGAGCTCGGCAATTTTCAGCCCGCGACTCGGCAAAATGGCGATTCGGCAAGCTTTAGCCCGCGACTCAGTGAGACGGCGACTCGGTGATCTCGGCAAGCTTCAGCCCGTGACTCGGCGAGACGGCAACTCGGCGAGCTCGATAAACTTCAGCCCGCGACTCGGCACAACGGCGATTCGGCGAGACGGCGACTCGGAGAGACGGCAACTCGGCGAGCTCGCAAATGTTATGTATTTTAAAAAAAAATTACCAATTACAAATTACAAATATATCACACCTTTTGGTCTCGCCTAATCCGATTCATCTCCACTATGGTCATCATCAGTGTCTTCTTCTTCATCGGTCTCATCAAACTCGTATGATTCTGCGCCTTCAGTTGAATCATTCACTATGTCTTCTACATCTTGTTGCACTAGATCAATATGTAAAATATCTTCTGTTGATTCGATTGGAGTGGAGAGTTCATCAGGTCTTTCAGCTTGCATAGCTACATCGTCAATCTTCCCGACAATACGGCCTCGCATATTCACTTTAATCACTGATAACCACCTCTCACGTTTTTCTTTAATATGAGAATATGGAATGAAACACATTTGATCTGCTTGCGAGGCTAGGCAAAAGGGTTCAAACTTTGCAAAACGTCTGTTTGAAATTACATCAATCACCCCTAAGTTGTTTGCGCGGACCCCTCTACTACTCGGATCGTACCAATCGCATTTGAATAAAATACATTTCTAACCGATGGCTCCTGGAAATGTGACTTCTATTATTTGTTGCAAGGCGCCGTAAAAGTCGTTTTCACCTTTGACTTGGATTCCATAATTTGCGGTTGACCTCTTCGATCCATGTTTGTACGTATGAAATATGTACCCAAGAGTCAAGTACATTGGAGCATTAATGGTCATAGCTATTGGTTCGTTAACAATTTTGTGCATCCATAGTGGTAATGGCACCTTCGAACATCCCTGCGTTACCTACATATTAAATCTTAATTTTTTTTATAAATAAAACTGTTTTTATAAGTCAAAATAAGTGTAGATTGATCTTACATAGTATTTTGACCACCCAAGAAAATCACATTCGTTGTACTTCTCATAATCGTTTTCTTCAAAATGAGGAAAGTGTTCTCGAACCTGAGAATCGAATAATCTACAGTAATTCACCGGCCGAGTCAGAGATATATATATATGGATTGGAGAATATTATCATAATTATGTATGTAGGAAACGTAAATTAATACCTCTCTAATGTCTGCACATACTCACAATTTCGCAATATGTTATTGTGCGCCACACTACAATGATCATGATCTTCCCACTAAACTTCTTTCACTTTTCCAGCAAGTCTGCCTATTTGGGCGAAGATATCCGGGACGTCAACGTGGTACGTAGGTGCTTCCCCTCCATCTTCATATCGTCTAGGAGCGGTATTTTGGTTCTCACGGTTGGACTAAAGTAGTATGACGTGAAGTGAGATGTTTCCTCCGTCAAACTTCCAGCAACAATCGATACCTCCACTTTTGCAAGATTTTTGGCCTTTCTTTTAAGATATCACATGTATCGCTCGAACGGGTACATCCATCGAAATTGCACGGGACCCCCAAGTGCTGCTTCATGTGGTAAATGGATTGGGAGATGTTCCATTACGACAAAAAAACAAAGGTGGGAAAATCATTTCTAAGTTACAAAGTAACACCGGAATATTCTCTTTTAACTGTGTGATGCCATCCTCAGTCAGTGTTTGCGTGCATAGATCTCTGAAAATGCTCCAATGCCTACATGCAACTTCATCAATGAATTAACTGAATTATATTACTTAAAGAATTTTGTAATTATTTTTATATACGTACCCGCAAATGCTTCGTGAATTGGTTTCGGTAAGAGCTGGTTTAATGCAAATGGTAGCAGTCGTTGCATGAAAACATGGCAATCGTGGCTCTTCATACCGGAAAATTTATGTCCTTGCTCTATACATCTAGAGAATTTGGACACATATCCATCTGGGAACTTAACATCAGAAGCAACCCAGTCGAATAATGTCCGCTTCGCCTCCACGGACATTCGAAAATTTGGAATAGGTAATTTTGCCTGATTTGTAATATTCAACTCGGGTTTTGCGCAAATTTCGACCATGTCCAACCTTGATTTCAAATTGTCTTTACTCTTTCCCTTCACGTTCAAGATTGTATTCATGATGTTAACAAAAAAATTCTTCTCTATGTGCATCACCCGTAAAAGGTGATCCTTCCAATACAGGAGCTCCCAAAAGATAATCTTTTTGCGCCAACTGTGAGATACAGTATATCCGTCAGGCGTATTTTCCGGCGTGTGCCAATTTCCCCCACGCTGACACGTTTCTTGAGCACCGTAATCATCAATTTGCTCTAACAAAGTATCCCCTGAAAGATGAACATGTGGAGGAAAACGGACAACCTTGTTCATCTTAAACAACTTCTTATTTTTCCGGTATGTATGATTCATGGGAAGAAACCTACGGTGACAATCAAACCAACATGACTTCCTTCCATTCTTCAGCTGAAACGCATCTGACCTATCCATACAATATGGACAAGATAATCTTCCATGCGTAGTCCACCCCGATAACATTCCATATGCTGGGAAGTCACTAATAGTCCACATTAACACTGCACGCATATTGAAATTCCTCTGCTGCGAGTAGTCAAACGTGCGAACACCACTATACCAGAGCTGTTTCAACTCATGAATCAAAGGTTGGAGGAATACATCAAGTGCTCGCTTCGGATGCTTAGGACCAGGCACTAGAATACTCATGAACAAAAATTCTCGTTGCATGCACATATCCGGAGGAAGATTGTATGGCGTCAATATGACAGGCCATAGAGAATATTGCCTCCCAGACATTCCAAATGGACTAAATCCATCAGTGCATAAGCCAAGATAGACATTCCTGCATTCGTTAGCAAAGTCAACGTGTACCGTCTGAAAGTGTTTCCACGCCTTTGCATCTGACGGATGTGTAACCTCCCCATCCACCGTAGAATGTTGCGCATGCCATCTCATTGCTGCCGCAGTCCTTTCCGAGTGGTATAATCGTTTCAATCTATCAGTGATTGGCAAGTACCACATCCGTTGGTACGGGACACGAGTCCTTCCAGTGGTTTCTTGATATCTCGGCTTCCCACAAAACCGACATTCATGCAGTTTGTCATCATCTTTCCAGAAAATCATGCAATTATCAATGCATACATCAATCATTTCTGATGGTAACCCAAGACCCGAAACCAACTTCTGTATTTCATAGTAATTTTCAGCAGAAAGATTATCTGCTGGCAAATACTCTTTAAAAAGTTCAGCCCATGAATCCATGCAACTCTCAGTCATATTATTATCACTCTTAATTGTCATCATCTTAGATGCCAATGATAATTTAGACTTCCCTTTTCTACATCCATCATAGATGGGCTGGTTTGCAGCGTCTAACATATCATAAAATCGTCTAGCATCTGTGTTGGGTTCTTCCCGACTATTATCAACAAATGAGGTTGGTTGAGCGTCATGCATTGCATCTACAACCATATCATGATATATATTCCCTTGTTGATACCCTTGATCAATATTTCCAAATATATTAGACCCATGATCATAATTATCATTACTAGGCCTGTCTCTTATACACATCTAGATGTGTATAAGAGACAGCACCAGTATACCAGAGCTGTTTCAACTCATGAATCAAAGGTTGAAGGAATACATCAAGTGCTCGCTTCGGATGCTTAGGACCATGCACTAGAATACTCATGAACAAAAATTCTCGTTGCATGCACATATCCAGAGGAAGATTGTATGGCGTCAATATGACAGGCCATAGAGAATATTGCCTTCCAGACATACCAAATGGACTAAATCCATCAGTGCATAAGCCAAGATAGACATTTATGCATTCGTTAGCAAAGTCAACGTGTACAGTCTGAAAGTGTTTCCACGCCTTTACATCTGACGGATGTGTAACCTCCCCATCCATTGTAGAATGTTGCGCATGCCATCTCATTGTTGCCACAGTCTTTTCTGAGTGGTATAATCGTTTCAATCTATCAGTGATTGGCAAGTACCACATGAGTTGGTACGGGACACGAGTCCTTCCAGTAGTTTCTTGATATCTCGGCTTCCCACAAAATCGACATTCCTGCAGCTTATCATCATCTTAACAGAAAATCATGCAATTATCAATGCATACATCAATCATTTCTGATGGTAACCCAAGACTCGAAACCAACTTCTATATTTCATAGTAATTTTCAGCAGAAAGATTATCTGCTAGCAAATACTCTTTAAAAAGTTCAGCCCACGAATCCATGCAACTCTCAGTCATATTATTATCACTCTTAATTGTCATCATCTTAGATGCCAATGATAATTTAGACTGCCCTTTTCTACATCCATCATAGATGGGCTGGTTTGCAGCGTCTAACATATCATAAAATCGTCTAGCATCTGCATTGGGTTCTTCCCGACTATTATCAACAAATGAGGTTGGTGGAGCTTCATGCATAGCATCTACAACCATATCATGATATCTATTCCCTTGTTGATACCCTTGATCAATATTTCCAAATATATTAGACCCAGCATCATAATGATCATTACTAGGCTGCTCAAAACCCTGACCCGCGGTACTACTACTTCCTGCACCACTACCTTCCCCATGCGAAAACCACACATAGTAATTTGGCATAAACCCTCTATTATATAGATGCCTCTTCACAGTATCAATTTCTATATATGGTATATTCTTGCATTTTCTACATGGACAGAATATTTTACCATGTTCTATCGCAAATGGTTGGTTTGTTGCCTGATACAAGAATCCTCGCAACCCGTCCCGATACTCTTTCGTCACTTCACCACTCTCCGGATCTCGTTGATTGTACATCCGCGATCGTAATGCATAGATGTCATCATACTTCGAAGACGACATTTTTTCACTCTTATTTTTTTTTCATCTCTCTTTTTTTTTTCTTTCTTTTTTCTTCTCTCTTTTTTTTTTGTGTTTGGATGTGTGAAACAACAATCAGAAGTGAGCTATTTATAGATTCTTAAATTTCTTTGCGACGTATTTGCGACGGAATTTTGTCAATTGCGACGTATTTTATACGACAACTAGCGACGGACTTGCGGCAGCAGACGAATTTGCGGCGGATTTTCGACGGCGGCCGACTAATTTGCGACGATTTACTCGTGCATGTGCGGTTATGTGAGACTTATGGAAAACGTGGTTTACCTACTTTTGTCCTCCTCGCAGTTCCGTCTCAAATGTTGCTATGGATTTAACGCGTCGCAAATGATGCTACGGAAAATTTCCGTCGCAAAGTCGTCGAAGTTGGCGACGGACTTGCGACGGTTTGTTATGCCGTTGCAAAGCTGTAGCAAAGATGTCGCAAATTGCGACGTGTTTGCGACGAATCTCCTCGTCGCATATTTGCGATGGATTTACGACGTCTTTTATACACTGTCGCAATGTCCACGCAATTCTGTCGCAATTTTGTGACCTCGCAAATTAACTGTTTTTTTGTAGTGGAGTGGTTTCTTTTGAGAGACACGAGTAGGAAGAGACACAAGTGTTAGTGTCTGCTTTGATTAATGTAAATAATAAGTTTCAGATTCAATAAAAGTTTAAATTACGTTTATGTTCTTCTTTAAAAGAGAAGAGATAATTCTTTATCTCTTATTCTGTTTCTTCCTTCTTTCTTACTCTATTTTGGGAGTCAATATATTTCAACACTTAGGCTCATAGCAATTATCTCAGGAAACAAATCAAAAACAAAATTAGCTTTAAGATCCTTTGTAAGGACCTGTGGAGCCTGTGGCTTGGCCAAATTCTTATATGCTATTTCATTGTCATGTGTGTGTATGTACATAGAAGATTTTGTTGGCTAAGTTCTTATATGCGATCATCTGTACAGTGTGATGGTTGTGGCTCCGCCTATGCTCACTATAGTCACCTTGGCCACGCCGTGTCTTCGAACAAGATTTATGTGCTCGATGCTTGGAACAATTGATGAAGATTAAGGTTAAGACAGGGATGTAAAGACGATCATTCTTTTTAAAGGAATTTCCTTGAAATTAGGAGGTTAAGGTACCTTAGGGCACAAGCCATGATGAAAGTGATTGCATGAACATTGCTGAAGCAAAAGTGGGAGATGCATATATTGGTCAGTCCCAAGAAGTAGAATCCTTGATTCGCTGTGATTCTGATGTTCATAAAATCAGTGGAAAAAATAATACAAGAATCAATTTTTATACTTAAGATTTTTTTTTGTCAACTACTCCCTCCGTTCCTCAAAAATTGATTTTTTAGATTTTTCACAGATATTAAGAAACAATCATTACTTACTTTTTCCTATTACTTTTTATTTGTTTTTGAATTTAAATTTACTTTCTCTATTACTTTTTGTTTGTTTATTGTCTTGAAAAAAGGAATATATTAAATCTAATCTAGAAAATCAATCATTGGGGAACAAAAATAAAACCTAAAAAATCAAACTATGTGGAACGGAGGGAGTATAATTTTTTTTAATTTAGATTGAGGAAAGTTGATAAGTGACTAAAAAAAAAATTGTGAGAAGAGGGCCTTTCCTTCCTGAGAAAAAGACAAGAAGAAAATCAGGTTCGTTTGAGATCCTTTAAATGAGATCAAAATGATAAATTTATCTGGTGTTACCAAATATATCCATATCACAAAACGTTGTTTGTGGTTTTACCCAAATGAGATAAAAACCTTGGGTGGCTAATCAAGAAAACACCTAGTTTTTATCAAAACATATAAACAATTGAAAAAAATTCCACTACATACATTATTTTGTAAATAAACTATAAAACGGAGGTTGATATGTATATATTCCTGTAATCTTAGTTTCCATAGACAACTACAATACTTTTTACATGGTATAACAGCCGTCGATCCCTAAAACACAAAACCTTTCTTAATTTCTTACACAAAAATTCTCAACAAAATGACATCATCAGAAACCACCTCTCCAACAATCATCACCGACACTATCAATCCTAACACCACCACCGCTCTTCTCACGGTGAATATGTCAAGTGTGACAAAACTCACCTCAACCAATTACCTGATGTGGAGTTTTCAGATCCATGCATTACTAGATGGTTACGATCTCTCGGATCATCTTGATGGATCCACTGCTGTTCCCGCTGCTACTCTCACTCTTGGTGACGACATCACCATTAATCCGGCCTTCACTCTATGAAAATGCCAAGACCGACTGATCTTCAACTCGCTTATTGGTGCCATCTCCTCCCAAATCTAGCCTCTGGTATCGCGTGCAACCACCGTTTCTGAAGTCTGGACAACATTGGCCTCCACCTATGCCAAATCAAATCGTGGCCACATCAAACAACTCAAAACTCAACTCAAAAATTGGAGGAAAGAAAGCAAGCCCATTGATCTATACCTTTAAGGTATTACAGCTCGTCTTGATCAACTTGCCATCCTCGGCAAATCCGTTGAACATGAAGACAAAATTGAACTCATCCTTGAGGGTCTTCTTGATGATTACAAGTCTATCATCGACCAAGTTGAAGGTCATGATACTCCCCCTACCATCGTTGAACTTCATGAGCGCCTGCTCAATCATGAGGCAAAACTTCTCTCTGCAGCAGAGACTGTCATTCCTCACACGCCTGTGACAGCCAACACCATCCCACAACACAACAACAACAACAATCGCACTCCCTATCGTCAGAAGAATCATAACAACTAGCAATCATCATCAATATCACAGTTGCAACTACCGCAGCAGACCAACTGGCAATCCTCTCCCAACACTCGATCCGATCAGAGAGGCCCACAGCCGTATTTAGGGCGCTGTCAAATCTGTTATGTGCAAGGCCACAGTACGAAAAGGTGCCCTCAGCTTCATGCGTTCCAATCAGCAACCTCTCAGACACTCGCATCCCCGTTCACACTGTGGCGACAACGTGCCAATCTTGCTATCGAATCACAATACTCTGCCAATAACTGGCTTCTAGATAGCGGAGCCACTCACCACATTACTTTCGACCTCCACAACCTCTCGCTTCACCTGCCTTACAATGGAGGTGATGATGTACTCATTGACGACGGTTCTAGTTTGCCAATTACACACACGGGTTTCCTCTCTATTCCTTCTAATACTCGTAATCTGCATCTGCATAAAGTCCTTTGTGTCCCTGCAATTGACAAAAACCTTATATCAGTCTATCGATTATGTAACACTAATCGTGTATCTGTGGAATTTTTTCCTGCTTCCTTCCAGGTGAAGGATCTGAGTACGGGGGTCCCATTGCTCCAAGGAAGGACCAACAATGAACTCTATGAGTGGCCTGTCACACCCTCACGAGTCACTGCTATGTTTTCGTCACCAAGATCCAAGGATACTCTCTCATCGTGGCACTCTCACTAAGGCCACCCATCTTCTGCGATTTTAAACACCATTGTCATAAAAAAATTTCTTCCTGTTTCCCTTTCAAAATTCAACATCATGGCATGCTCTGAATGTCTAATCAATAAAAGCCACAAGTTACCATTCTCCCAATCTACAATTACCTCCACACGGCCCCTTGAATATCTCTTCTCTAACGTATGGAGTTCACCCCTACTTTCCCATGACAATTTTCGATATTACCTAATAATTGTCGACCACTATACTAGATAGATTTGGCTATATCCACTCAAACAAAAATCTCAAGTCAAAAACACTTTCATAGCCTTCAAACCTCTAGTCGAAAACAAGTTCCAAACCAAAATAAGAACTCTTTACTCTGACAATGGTGGGGAATAAATCGCGTTAAGAGAGCACCTCACGCAGCAAGGCATTTCACATCTTACATCGCCGCCCCATAGACCGGAACACAACGGCCTCTCAGAGTGGAAACACCGACACATCGGCGAAACAGGCTTAACTCTCCTATCGACTACTTCTGTCCCAAAGAAGTATTGGCCATATGCCTTCGCTGTGGCTGTGTATCTTATAAATTGAATGCCCACGCCAGTCTTGTTCCACCAATCACCATATTAAAAACTTTTTGGAGTCGCACCCAATTATGACAAGCTTCGGATTTTTGGTTCTGCCTGTTTTCCGTGGCTGAGACCTTACCCGCGGAACAAGCTCGACGCCCGTTCTCAAATGTGCATCTTCTTGGGATACTCGATAACACATAGTGCATACTTCTGTCTACACATTCCCTCTGGCAGAATCTACACATCCCGACACGTCGTGTTTGATGAATCACGTTTCCCGTTCAAGCTTCACCCATCGGCATCGGCTACAATCGCAGAGGAGTCTTCGCCGGTTACAAATCAATGGTCACACCAATTACGGCTTCCCCAAGCACCATCCGATCTGACACAAGCTCCGTCGGTACCCCCGTCCTCGGTCCATCACCACGCCACGCCAAATCAACCGTCACCACTATCGACACCTTCCTCTGCATCTCAGGTATCACCTTCTCACTCCCTCTCCAATTCTATCTCTCTCTCCTCTGAGCCAACTGTTCCAAATAATAATGGGCCGTAACCCACGGTCCAGTCACCCCAAACATAAACCCACTCCTCCAATATGTTAGCCAAATCACAAAATGACACACCTACTATCTCAGCCCAAACACAAACCTCAAAAACAAGCTCAACATCTTCCCAAACTGCAGCAGAGTCGGCATCATCTCCGCCTTCACCACAAATTCCAAATCCCCCTCTAAATCCTGCACTTCTACTACCGTGACTAAACCCAGAAAATGACCACAACATGTCCACACGCGCAAAACACGATATTGCCAAACCCAATTCAAAATACCTATTAACCACCTCCATATCCTCTTCGGATCCAAAACCACGAACTGCGACACAAGCTCTAAAAGATGAACGTTATCGAAAGGCAATGATTGCCGAAATCAACACTCAAATTGGAAATCACAGCTGGGATCTCACACCACCACCTTCACCATCAACCACAATTGTTGGCTGCATATGGGTCTTCACAAAGAAATATAATCCAGACGGGTGCATAAGCAGATACAAAGCGCGACTTGTTGCAAAAGGATACAACCAACAACCAGGAATAGATTACTCAGAGACATTCAGTCCTGTGATCAATTCAGACACAATTCGAGTCACTCTTGGTGTTGCTGTAGCCCGCTCCTGGACCATACGACAATTGGATGTCAATAATGCATTCCTGCAAGGCACACTCACCGACAAAGTCTACATGTCACAACCACCGGTTTTCATCGATGCAGATCGCCCGGATTATGTTTGTCGTCTTAGAAAAGCCATCTATGGCCTCAAACAAGCGCCTCGAGCCTGGTACACTGAATTACAAAATTTTATACTCTTTGTTGGATTCATGAACTCTGTTGCAGATGCGTCAACCCTTAGACACTCTGGCCACCAGATTCTCGGTCAAAGAACATAAGGAATTGTCCTACTTTCTCGGTATTGAAGCCAAACGGGATCACACGGGTCTTCACCTCTGTCAAAGGAAGTACATCCATGATCTTCTAGCTCGCCACCACATGCTCACGGCAAAACCAATTAACACTCCCATGGCGACATCACCAAAACTGTCCTTACACTCCAGAACGACAATTTCTGATCCCACAAAATATCGCCAAGTGGTCGGTAGTCTTTAATACTTGGAATTTACACGTCCTGATATCTCCTACGCTGTCAACCGTCTCTCACAGTTCATGCATAAGCCGACACAAGATCACTGGCAAGCTGTGAAAAGAGTACTCCGCTACCTAGCTGGTACCTTGATATATCATGGTTTTTACCGGTTTTTGACCATGATAGTCTTATTTATAGATTTTTTTGGTCTTTCTAGAGTCCTATTAGAGTATTTGCAGGTTCAAGTACGTTTGGAGCATAATTGGAGATTTTGAAGCATTTTGGAGCATTGTGGAACAAGATGCTGAAGAGATGAAGTCAAGAGTGAAGTCAGATGAACAGTGTTGATCGACTCTGTTCACTGGTGTCGATCGACACCATTCGAGCCAAGACAAAACACGACTTTTACAGATTTTGAAGAAACATGAAATTGCCCAGAAGTTTTCCTTATTTGCAAAAGTGCCCCAATTCGTGTTTCTACCCTTATATATAGTTTTCAAAGCCATTGTTTAGGCATAATCTCATACTTTAAGAATCATAGAAGTTTAGGTTTTTAGAGAGAAAAAGCAGACTCCTTTAGAGTAGATTTGAAACTCATTTATTTCTTCTATTGATTTCTTTTATGCTTTCTATTCAAATAATGATTTCTGTTTCATTGATCATGTCTGAGTAGTTTGCTTGTTAGGTTTAGGATTTTTCAAAGGTGATTGGTGAATTGTTAGGTTGAATTGATTTGTTAGGATAAAATCATTAGAGTTCTTCATTTGGATTTGTGATTAATGCTTATTCTAGCTTCATGACCTAGAATATGATCTTAGGTTAATTAATAGATGCGAGAGTATTATTGATTGCCTGAACTAATCTTAGATGAGCAAAATACATATTCGCAAAGAGATTTGGTTTAGGGATTTTGTGAACAATTGAACCTGTTATTAATGCTTGTCTGAATTAATAGGATTTGCAACGAGATTTGGAATTCTAGGGTTTAGACATAGATAATCTTCACAGCGAGAGTTGGTTGATTTACACTAGTGTTTCAAGTTCAAGAACAATGCTTAATAATTCCTAACATTCTGTCTAGACCTGCAATTAGGATTCACCTAAGAATTTCCCTTAACCTAGCGTTTCGACTCCTGAATTTACATCGTTTAATTGCTTTCTGTCTTTTATTTTTAATCTTTATTCTTAGCTTAATTCGAACATAGAAATTTGATTTGTTAGTATCCTTTCCCTGTGGATTAGATCCCTAAGTACTGCGACTGGTCTCTTAAATTGAGAGAGTAGCTCTAGGGTAAATTTGAGAGCATATCAAATTTTGGCGCTGTTGCCGGGGAAGGAAATTAGTTGCCTACAGATTTTTAATATTAGAGTTTTGTCTAAGTTTTTATTTTTGTTTTTGGTTACTAATTTTTAGTTTCTTATTCTTGTTTTCAGGTGTATGCTTAATCGCAGTACCAGAAGCAACACAGACAAGGAGCTAGTGATTTTGAGCATAGGCTAACTCGCCAAATTGGAGAGGACCAACAGGAAAGCCAAGAAGTAATCTGCAATGGTCAATCCACTCATTCTGATGAGAGACGAAGAGGGTCAATTAGTTGATGCAGAAAGGCACAGAAGGAATGCTCAGGGGCAGTGATTAGATGAAAACAAAGCTGTTGTGGTCGAATTAGAGGGTGTCGATCGTCACCCAGCTGGTGTCGATCGACACCAAGCAGAAGAAGAGGGTGTCGATCGACACAACCTTGGTGTCGATCGACACCATGCGCATGAGGAAGCACTACGCCAGATTGCTGGGCGTGGAAGAACATTGGGCGATTACAACAAGCCTGATCAGTTTTATGTTAATAGAGCTGCGATTCGTCCACCTGCTTTCCAAAGGAATGACTTTGAGCTGAAGCCTGCTTACTACACTTTAGTTGCTCATCATCCCTTTCATGGTCTTCCTAATGAGCATCCCATGGACCACGTAGAGAGATTTGAAGACTTGGCATTAAGCATTAAGGCCAATGGAGTGTCCAATGACTATCTCTTCTGCAAGCTTTTGCCTTACTCACTTGCTGGAGATGCAGCGTACTGGCTGAAGCAATTGCCACGGGGATCTTTGACAACATGGGAAGACACAAAGAATGCATTCTTATGCAATTTCTTTGATGATGCAAGATCTGAGGAGCTGAGGATGAAGATCACTACATTCTCTCAAGGACCAACTGAAGCATTCAAGGCTTCTTGGGTGAGGTTTAGAGCTTACCAGAGAGACTGTCTACACCACGGTTTCAGCGAGCCACAACTACTAGGAATCTTCTACCGAGGGATCGATTGGAGGTACCAGATGGCTTTAGACGCTGCAAGCAATGTCAACTTCAAAACCCAATATCCAGAGAATGCTGTGATACTTATAGAGAACTTGGCATCTAGTAATAGTACCAAGAATGCAGATTTGAATAGGAAGAAGAAGGCTGGAAACATGGATGGAAGTCAAATTGTAGAAGTGAATGCTAAGCTAGACTCAGTGCATAGCCTTCTTGTGGGAAAGAGGCAAGTCCAGTTTGCTGCTGAAGTTGATACTTTTGAACCAGAGCAAGAAGAAGTCAATTACATCAATGGTGTTGGTTTTTAAGGTCAGAGATTTCGCAATCAGCGAGGCTATGGCTCCTCTTACCAAAAGCCTTTTCAGAATAACAACTTCAACAGAACTTATGGTTCTTCTTCTTACCAGAAGCCTCCTGCACAAGACAATGAGGTGAAGTCTATGATGGAACAACTCTTGGAGGGTCAACAGAAGATGATTGTGGATTTCAATGGGAAGATAGATTCACTATATCAAGACTTGAATGGGAAGATTGATAACATGAACTCTCAGATGAAGCAATTGGATGTTCAAGTTGCTCAAACTGCAGGAGCTTTGAAGAGACAAGAGGGATGTCTTCCTAGAAAGACAGACGTGAATCCTCGACGTCAAGTCAATGCCATCATGGTGAAAAGTGTAGAAGAAATCGAGGCACCTCAGAAAGTTGAGGAAGACGAGATTGTTACTGCAAAGGTAGTGTCAATCGACACTACTACTGAGTGTCGATCGACACCACTAGAAAAGCCCGATAATTCGAGTCCTGGCGGAGCGAAATCGACCATGATTGACACTGTTGCATCGACACAAGAAGCCAGTGTCGATCGACACCATTTGGGTGTCGATCGACATCATCTGGGTGTCGATCGACACCCTACCCAGACCTCGCTGGATCAATCTGAAGCTTCAAAAGGTGCAAAGTAAAAGGTGTATAAGCCTAAAATACCCTATCCCAGGTTTCCTAGAAAGTCTAAACAGGAGATAGAAGAAGCTAGATGCAAGAAAATGATGGATAAGCTGATGGTTGAGCTACCCCTAGTTGATGCAGTCAAACTTTCACCTGCATTAAGAAGATATGTCAAGAGAATGGTTGTCAATGGTGTGAGTCCTGAGGAAGGAGCATTGCTTACCAGAGACATGAATGCAATTCTCTTGAACATAGTTCTAAGAAAGAAGAAGAAGGTGTGGGTTTCTGAACAAGTCAGTGCTGTGATTCAGAGGAGGATTCCAAAAAAGTTACCTGATCTAGGAAACTTTGTGCTAGATTGCTCAATCTCAACAGTGAGGTTTCCTCGTTCTCTCTATGATCTAGGTTCAAGTATCAACTTGATACCATACTCTGTTGCTGTTAGACTTGGAATGACTGATTTCAAGCCAACCAGAATCTCACTTATCCTAGCTGATCGATCAAAAAGAATCCCAGAAGGTGTCTTAGAAGATGTTCCCCTGAAGATTGAAGGTTGCATGATTCCCACAGACTTTGTGGTTTTGAAATATGATGAAGAACCTGCATATCCTCTTATTCTGGGAAGATCATTCTTGTCTTCAGCTGGTGCCATCATTGATGTGAGGAAAGGGAAAATATAACTTGATTTGGGTGATGTTGTCATGAATTTTGACATGGACAAGTTAAGGGGACCATCCACCATCGATGGTCAAGCTTTTTCAGTGGAGACTTCCATGGATGAAGATCCAATCATGGAACATTCAGATGACGTTACTGCTGGAAATTCTGAGAAAGCCTTGGAGCTAGAGGATTGGAGTGGAAACATAGTTGCTGATCATCTCTTCAGGACTATGAGCGAAAATGAGGGTCTAATCAATGCCAAGTTGATGGAGGAAGACGTTTTCGTGATGGAGGCAAGGATTGCCGAGTTGAATTGCAGAAAAAGTGCAGAGATTCGAGCTGTAGAGTTGGTGTCGATTGACACCAATCCTAGTGTCGATCGACACCCTCCGAAGATCACGACACAAGTCACTTCTACTGCTGCAAATCCATCATCTTTGGTCAAACAGATGCCTCCACATCCTACAGCCCAAAAACCTCGAAGAAAGCAAAGGTATGTACTTCATGGAATCAATTCCAAACCCCCTGATCATCTCAATAAGAATACCAAAGGTTCAAAAGATGCTTCACATTTATGCAAGCAACGAGATTCTCGTAGAAGGCTTTGTATTTCTTTTGATGATTCTACAGAAAAAAGAAGTATCCCACCCGAACTCAAGTCCCACCATGTTGCTATTCCTCCATTCATTGGGCGATCTCATGCATCTACTGCCTATACTCCACCCTGGATGAAGAGACAATCTTATGGGAAGCATTCGATGCCACCATCTGATCCACCAGACGTCTGAACCCCGACATAGTCAAGCTAATGACTAAAAACAAGCGCTGGGTGGGAGGCAACCCACCGTTAGGTACGATTTTTCTTTTTATTTTGTTTTGGTTTTACTAAGTCCTACTTTCAGTCAGTTGAAAAAAAGAGACATTGGTCTCGACACAGACCCGTGTCGATCGACACCATCTGTGGGTGTCGATCGACACCACGCGCAGACAAAGGTAAGTCTTCTAACTGGTCTTTTATGTTGTTTCTAATCTTTCTTTTAGCCAACTTCGGGCTTGATAACACTGGGGACAATGTTGTTTAAGTCTGGGGGAGGTGATTACTGACTTTGTGTTCTGTTTTGATAGTCAATTGAGTCAGTCAAAACTTGTTTTATTGAGTCAAAATCAGTTGAAATTTTCGGTTTTCAGAAGAACTAACCACAGAACATTGACACTTGAATAACCATTGCAATAGTAGTTGATTGCAGGTCTTACTAAGTAGAAAGCTGCAAGTGGATCAATCTAACAGAGAGAGTTCAGATTCCTTTATAGAGCTAGGTATGCATTGGACTTGATTCCTCTTTCAGCTCTGTCAAGATAAGAAAATTACAGTCTCTCCTTGATCTTCCCTTGAGAAAAGAAAGAAAAGAGTATAAGTCAAGGAATAGTGCAAAGATCCTCATGAGCCTGTCTCCTCACAAGGAACAATATTAGTGAGAGCTCATGAACCTGTTTCCTCACAAGGAACACAAGTAAAGAGCAGCACTATTCCAAGGCTTCAAAAGAATAAGAAAAGTCAATGAAAAGATCTTAGAACACCCTGAAAATGGGCAGCAGTTGACTAAGAGAAGAGAAAATAAGAGAGCTGTACAAAGAATGTCTTGTTCAAGCACTAAGGAATGGAAAGAATCTGGAAAGTTCTTTGGTCATACCATTGTTAGAGTTCGAAATTTTACTAAGGAAAGGATCTAGATTCAAACTGGGAGATTGCTAAGCTTGTGGTAAGTACACTGAAACATTACCTAAAGTTGGCTCTATGGCATGTGGATTCAAGATTGTTAACCATTGTGGCGTTCTGAAGGTTAGCTGAATGTTTCTGTTTTCAAACTTCTACTTCATTCTAAGTTTCTGTTTTGCTTGAGGGCAAGCAAAAGGTAAGTCTGGGGGAGTTGATATATCATGGTTTTTAACGGTTTTTGACCATGATATAAGTCTTATTTATAGAGTCTTTTGGTCTTTTTAGAGTCCTATTAGAGTCTTTGCAGGTTCATGTACGTTTTGAGCATAATTGGAGATTTTGAAACATTTTGAAGCATTGTGGAACAAGCTGCTGAAAAGATGAAGTCGATCGACACCCAAGATTTCCAAAAACTGGTCGTGACTTTACAAGTTTTGAAGAAAAGGAAATTGCCCAAAAAGATTTCCTTATTTGCAAGAGTGCCCAATTCGTGTTTTGGACCTTATATATAGTTTTCAAAGCCATTGTTTAGGGGCATAATCTCATACTTTAAGAATCATAGAAGTTTAGGTTTTTGGAGAGAAAAATCAGACTCTTTTAGAGCAGATTTGGAACTCCTTTATTTCTTCTAATGATTTCTTTTATGCTTTCTATTCAAATAATGATTTCTGTTTCATTGATCATGTCTGAGTAGTTTGCTTGTTAGGTTTAGGGTTTTTCAAAGGTGATTGATGAATTGTTAGGTTGAATTGATTTGTTAGGATAAAATCATTAGAGTTCTTCATCTGGATTTGTGATTAATGCTTATTCTAGCTTCATGACCTAGAATCTGATCTTAGGTTAATTAATAGATGCAAGAGTATTATTGATTGTCTGAACTAATCTTAGATGAGCAAAATACCTATTCGCAAAGAGATTTGGTTTAGGGATTTTGTGAACAATTGAACCTGTTATTAATGCTTGTCTGAATTAATAGGATTTGCAAAGAGATTTGGAATTCTAGGGTTTAGACATAGATAATCTTCGCAGCGAGAGTTGGTTGATTTACACTAGTGTTTCAAGTTCAAAAAAAATGCTTAATAATTCCTAACATTCTGTCTAGACCTGCAATTAGGATTCACCTGAGAATTTTCCTGAACCTAGCGTTTCGTCTCCTGAATTTACATCGTTTAATTGCTTTCTCTCTTTTATTTTTAATCTTTATTCTTAGCTTAATTCGAACTTAGAAATTTGCTGTGTTACTATCCTTTCCCTGTGGATTTGATCCCTAAGTACTGTGACTGATCTCTTAATTTGAGAGAGTAGCTCTAAGGTAAATTTGAGAGCATATCATACCTCTGATCATGGAATTTTTCTTAAAGTCAATAACTCTATGTCATTACATGCGTATTCGAATGCAGATTGGGCTGGCGATACGGACGACTTCGTCACTACAAATGCTTATATTGTCTATCTTGGTCAACATTCGATTGCCTGGTCTTCCAAGAAACAAAAAGGTGTCGCTAGATCATCTACGAAAGCAGAATACAGATCTGTAGCAAACACATCAGCATAACTCAATTGGCTTTGCTCCTTACTTGGCGAACTCGGCATCAAACTTCCTACACCACCAGTCATTTACTGCGACAATGTAGGAGTTATCTATTTATGTGCTAATCCTGTTTTTCACTCCCGGATGAAACATCTCGCAATCGACTACCACTTTATCCGCAATCAGGTGCAATCGGGAGCACTCTGGATTGTTCAGGTCTTCACAAAAGATCAGTTAGCTGATGCACTTACAAAACCACTTCCCCGCGCCACTTTCAATAAATTTTCAAACAAGATCGGAGTTGTCAAACCACCTCCATCTCGAGGGGCATATCAAAGAGATACAATCATATCTATGATTGCTATGATTATGGAGCTAATTATGTAAAGTAATATTCTGTCATTAACTCATTTAGAATATTCTGTCATTAACTCATTTAGAATACCCTAGTTTCCCTCTGTATGTATATATTCCTGTAACATTAGCTTCAATAGACAACTACAATACTCTTTACAGTTACTTGCTGACATGTGTAATTGTTCGATACAAATCAAACCAAATCGTTCCTCTCGCCTGAGAAGTTTACGGTTTCTCATATTGTATTGATCTACATATAAAACCCTTGACTTGAGGAGAATCAAGAGATCAAAAGCAAATATGAATCTAAGCTCCAAGCTCAAGGACCTAGAGAAGTTGATGTCGAATGCCAAGCAAATACATGACGATAAGTTGGAGGAGATACTCAGAGTTAACGCGAACACAGAGTATCTTCGACGTTTCCTTCATGGCATTGGTAGGTATGATAAAGAGCTTTTCAAGAAGAACGTACCGGTGATCACCTACGAAGATGTTAAGCCTTATATCGAACGTGTTGCGAATGGAGAACCCTCAGATGTGATTTCAGGCGAATCCATTACTCATTTCTTTCTAAGGTATACTATCAAATTACAGAAAATAGATTTTATCATTGTTCTTAAGCTTAAAAATGTGATATTCGTGACCTTATTGGTGTGTATAGCTCTGGAACTACGGGAGGAAAATATAAAATCTTCCCTACGAACAATAAGTACTTTGAGAAGAGGATATTCAGCGAAATCTATGTTAGAGAAGGTTCTAGAGGATTGTAGAACCATCAAATATATTCATATATATATTTAGGGTAATGATTATCTTAGTTAGAGATAAGGATATAATCTAGTCCAAGTGTATCTATATATTGTAAACGTCTATATAAAGCAGTTGCCTATAATTAATGTCAACAAGTTCTCTCAAATATATTTATATTACTTTACATGATATCAGAGCATTCGATTCTTGGATCAAAATTAAAAGCTTCCACATTATAAGCTTTAGGTTTTACAATGATCATCGGTGTTGAAGATGGTGAGAGAAGTGAGGACAATGAAAGCAAAGAAAAGTTTTAGTTTGCATAAAATATATATAAAAAAATAGGTTTTGGTTTTTGTTTTTGTTTTTTTATAAAAAAACATATTATTTAAGCTTTGATTTAGTTTTTAGTGTTAAAGGAAGGTTTGGTGTTTTGCTTGAGGCGTGATCTCAGCTGTTGCTGTTTCGTTTGAGACATGATCTCAAATTATTTTGGTTCTACAAAGTTTTGTAGTTACCTCGTTGGAAACAATGTGTGTGTTTTCCAGGTTTTAAGTCATGTTCAGTTCAAAAATTTAATGTTCAAGTTGGATGTTTATAATCTTCACTTTCCAACGTAAGGGGAAGAATTGGAGTATATTGTTACAGGGTGCAAGATGATGTTGAAAAGTATATTTTATAATATGAAAGATGCTGCTCAAGATTGTCTTATCATCACAAGACACAACCGAATCACTTGGTGGACGTGTTAAACTAAGATTTTAGAAAGTATAATTTTAATGATTTATCGTCTAAGTTGAACGTGTCTAATCTACACCTTTTAACTTGAAGGGGAGTGTTAGAAAAGGTTCTAGAGGATTCTAGAACCATCATATATATTCATATATATTTAAGATAATGATTATCTTAGTTAGAGATAAAGAAAGAATCTAATCCGAGTTTATCTCTATATTGTAAACGTCTATAAGGCAGTTGCCTATAATTAATGTTCAAGTTCTCTCAAATATATTTATATTACTTTACAATCTACGCTTGTCCATTTTATCCAAGTAACACGCACTATATATATATATTGTGTAATTGTGACTTCTATCACCAAGAAACCAATTCTTTATTTCCGGTTTGTAGGCATATCAATGGCGTCCAGGACGGAAAAACGATGGCCTTTCTACACACTATACCGTTATCCAAAACTCCCTCTTGTTTACCTGTTGGACCTGTGATTACAAGCTTCCTAATGAGTGATTCTTTCAGGAACTGGTCATCCAAATGTTATACCAGCCCTGACCAAGTCATATTATGTGCCAACAAAAAACATAGTATGTACTGTCATCTTCTTTTAGCTCTTGTCCAGAGAGAGGATGTTGTGAGTGTGTTTGCTCCCTATGCTTCTGTGTTAGTCCAAGCTATCAAATTTCTTGAAACTCACTGGGAATAATTGTGTAATAATATCCGATCTGGTCATGTTAGCGAGTGGATCACCGACCTTGGTTGCAGAGACTCTGTCTCTAACATCCTCAAAGGACCTAATCCTGAATTGGCAGATCTGATTGAACATGAATGCATCCATAAATCATGGGAAGGTATGATCACACAGCTATGGCCGAACATCAAATTCGTTCAATTACATGACAGATGAGTCAATACATTCCAATATTGGAGTTCTATTCCAACAATTGCCTCTCATCTCCATGAGTTATACGTCTTCTGAAACATTGCTTGGGATAAATGTGAATCCTCTATGCAAACCACAAGATGTGTCCTACATTTATGCCCAACATGTCATACTTCGAGTTTCAAGATCAGGGAAACGATGATGAAATAGTTGATCTTGTGAACGTCAAGTTAGGCTGCTTCTATGAGCCCTTGGTCACAAATCATTACGGTGAGTTATTTTATATTAATATATTTATCCTCTCTCAGCTATATTATCAAAACTAATTAGTTTCATTTATTATTGTTTCTAGGTTTATACAAATACAGAATGGGAGATATTCTAAAGGTGACATGATTCTACAACATTACACCTCAATTCAGATTTGTACGTAGAAAAAATGTGGTTCTAAGCGTCCATTTGGAGGCAACAACTGAAGAAGATCTTTTGAAGGCGTTGAATCATGCAACACTCGTTCTTGAATCCTAAGGTTTAATGTTGATGGGCTTCATGTTCTATTCTGATATCTCCACTGCCCCAGGTCACTATGTTCTTTACTGGGAGCTTAAAGCCAAAATCTTAAATAGCTATATGACATTTTTACCGTAAGGTAGAAACAGGTCCAAGAACGCTTATCTTGATTTGATCTTATCCAGTCGTCATTTTCTTTCTTCATGTGTTTGTGTGATGGTTAATTAGAAATGCTTGTTTCACCCAGTTCTATTGAAGCCAAAGTCGCCTGGTTTTGTAATCTTTCGAAACTTTTGAATTTGAAGTACATAATTTCATCATAGAGTATTTCCTTAGTTTCTGTCCACTATTCTATATAGAGATTCAATCCACAGCAGTAAAATCAGATGTATATGTGGGAGTTAGATGTTAAAAACGTAAAGTAAGTCATTTGGAAGGTACTAAGACTGATACAGTTTAAGGGCTTCTTCTTAGCAATTATCTCAGGTAACAAAGCAAAAACAAATTTATCTTAAGATCCTTTGTAAGGACATGTGGAGCCTGTGGCTTGGCCAAGTTATTATATGCTATTTCATTGTCATGTGTAGAGATGTTAATATGAGTTCAAAATTTGCGGATCTAATTTAGACCCATTTGATATGAATAAATGCCCATTTAGACCTATTTACATAATTTTTGTTAAATCATATATATAATTAGGCAAACCTCTGTCCATCTAAGCTATCCACATCAGCATTTTTATTTTTATTTCTATTTTTGAGCTTTTAAGTATTTTGGGTTTTCACATAATATTAACTAATGTAAGTTTATTTTTATGCAGATTTTTGGGCCTTTTAAGATATTAACTTAAAAAATAAAATACCAATTTTACAAAACACAAAAGTTGTATATTTGTTTTTATAAATAAAAGTATGCTAATTCTAATAAGAAACAAACATGATGTGAAAATAGAGGTTAAAATCGAACAATGAAAGAACTTACACAGAATAGTTGTTGAAGTTTTAAAATTTTTTTTTTGAAAAATGTATGCAGAAAATAAAATAAAATCATTCATACTTTACGTTGTAGAATTAATGAAGGTTTTTTATATAAAAAACTAAAGTTTTGCTGTGCCAAAAGACTAAAGTTTAAAATCATCTAGCATAAAAATAAACTTGATCTATAGAATAGGTGACGATAAAAAAAAAGCTACACAAAAGGAAAAAAAAAATTTAGGACTGTTGTGATTGAGAATGAGTTATAAAAAGTTTCTCTCCAATGAAGCTATACAGCTGGGCAAGTAATTCTTTTTTTGTATGGACTTCTACATATTGTGATCTTTTTTTTATCAACTTCTACAAATTTTAGGTTTGTATTTTTTAGGCTTTCATACAAAATAAATTTAAAAGTGAAAAAAACAAATACTTATTTTACAAATCATAAAAACTAAAAAACAAATTATGAAGTAATTAAGTGAGAATATTATTTTTAATAAAAAACAAAAGAATGTAGAAAAAAAATTTGGAAGGCGAACAAATACAAAACAGGACATAAAAACTTGCGAAAGATAGTTATCAAACTTTCTTTAAAAAAAAATGGAAACACTATTAAACCTTTTTTTTTAATTCACAAAAACCACGACGTTTTGGTGTAGGGTTTTAATATTTTTGTTCTCGTTGTTTTCGCCGTTTAAGAATCCAAAGTGAGTCACGACTCACACACATCAATTTTATTGAATTCAATAACCACTTTGATGTTGAGCCATGTGGATGTTCAATAAACCGATATGAGATCCAAATGACAAAACTTTCTGGTGTTACAAGAAATCCTCATCAGACCAAAAGGATAAAAAGTTTCTTCCTACCCAAGAAGCCGATATGAGACCCATAGGACAAAATATCTGGTTTTACCCAAAAATATCCATTTGAGACAAACCAAACCCTTTGTTTATGTTCAAAAACTATTTGCACGACTAGAAAATAAAACTATTTGCACGACTAGAAAATAAAACTATTTGCACGATAATTTTATAATACTAAAAAAACTTGTTAATTTTAAAATTTCTAGGACACGTGTCACTCTTTGTTTGTGCTAACAGTGGCAGGCAGCACCGGAAAAGTTCTCTTCTGCTTTCATTACTGAAAATGATTAGTTTACTCTTAACATGACTATGTTATGTTTCGTTAAGTAATTATATTTTTTTTTATTGTGCCATAGCTCCTATTTTACCAAGTTATAATATCTATAAAAAGCGTAAAAAATCACTGCTTAATATAAGATAAATTTGTGTAATAAAATTTATAAATTGTTTCTAAAATAATATATTTGTAGAGAAAATATGGCTAATGATTAATTCCGTATTTCTAAAATATAGAAACAATACATACAAAATATCTCTTCTTTCTCTTCAACCTCTATTTATTTTTCTTATGTGGACTATCTTTCTATTTCATATGCACGAAGAAAATGTTTTGTGTCTCTTTTCATATTTGAATTGCTTAGATATTTTTATATAAATAGATTCATTCTCACAAATTTATTAAACTGTTAGACCTTTTCGCACATGCTATGTTATTATATATTCGAAAACAAACAAAAAGTTACTCGAGAAATAGAATTGTAATTGTAAGTGAGAACGCATCATTCTAAACCTAACAAAAAAAAAATCTAGAATTTTTTAGCATAAACATAAAATTGAATCAATATATATGAAAAAAACCGAAGTGAGAAAAACATTAGAGGGCATGCGTATTTTAGAAATATGGAGAACCATTTTTGGCATTTTGAGTTAATTATATATAGTAGCATGACCATGTAGATTAGATGGCCCCATTGAGTGATGTGTTTTCACCTATAATCATTAATCAATATTTTGAATAATTATTATTCATTTTAAAAAACTTTAAATCTCAAGAACAAAAGATGAAATCAATATATATGAAAAAATCCGAACCGAGAAAAGCATTCAAAAGAATGGGTAAATAATTATTATTTTTGGTCCACTTGTTTTTATGGTTATTTGACCAAATTTTATCTTAATTTAATGCCTCTTATTTGTCAAGTGTCATTATTTTTTTTTTCTTCAACTGATAAACAGCTCTGCTTGCACCACTGGACTAATAGAAATGGTTAATTAATACTTGTACACCACGAGGTATGGGGTTCGATATCTAGATGTTGCAAATAATTGCAGATTAATAAAGGCAAATGTTACATGAAGTCTCTAGCATGGTGGAAGCAGAGCGGTTCGTCATGGTCGCTGCCGTGGATCCTATTGAACCAAATTAATTGTCCGTTGAAGAAACAAAAAATTAATGACACATGGCAAATGTAAGTCATTAAATTAAGATAAAATTTGGTCAAATATCCATAAAAACAAGTGGGCCAAAAATAATTATTATTCACCCAATGAAAATTTAGTGTGCATGGTCATGATACTATGTATATAACTAACTCAAAATGCCAAAAATGCTTTTATATATTTTCAAATACACATTCTTTTTAATGTTTTTCTTGTTTCGTATTTTTCATATATATTGATTTTATCTTTTGTTCGTGAGATTAAAAGTTTTTAAAATGAATAAAAATTATTCAAAAAATTGATAATGATTCTAAATGAAAACACATCACTCAATGGTCAAAATTAGTGAAAGAAACCATCCCCTAAGAGAAGATTGACCTAAATTATCATAGAAAACATTAAAACGATCATTATGTAAATAAGCTAAATCATCACCAGTAAAAGAAGGGTGAGGATTAGTAATGATAAAATCTTTGTTGGAGATATTCAACAAAAAATCCATTTCCCACCAACTTGATTAGGACAATGGTTACAAATAATTTGTTAAAAAAAATCGGAAAAACAGAATAGATCTAAGTATGAAATCGAAAAAGGCGGAAAAAGATATTGAAAACTCTGAATGCATGAAAATTATGCAAAATTCTAAAAAACATTTTTTGTTTATAAAAAGTTTAAGAAACTAGAACAATATATATTAATGATAAAAAGGTTGTATTCTTTTTTAGGTAATTTGAACTAAAAATATAAAAATCAGTTAAAGGGTCATAAATTTAATGACACATTGTGGAAGCCCATTAGTCCAGTGGTTGACCAAATAGTTAATTAATATTTTTACACCAAGAGGTCGTGGATCCTAGTGAAGCAGATTAATTGTCCGTTAAAGAAAAAAAAAATGACACATGACAAATGTGAGTCATTAAATTAAGATAAAATTTTGTTAAATAACCATTAAACAATAGTGGGCCAAAAATAATTATTATTCATTTTAAAAAACTTTAAATCTCAAGGAAAAAAGATAGAATCAATATATATGAAAAAATCTAAACCGAAAAAAGCATTCAAAAGAATTGGTAAATAATAATTAGTTTTGGTCCACTTGTTTTTATGGTTATTTGACCAAATTTTATCTTAATTTAATGACTCTTATTTGTAAAGTGTCATTAATTTTTTTTTCTTCAATTGTCAAACAGCTCTGCTTGCACCACTGGACTAATAGGGTTTCCACAATGTGTCATTAAATTTATGACCCTTTAACTGATTTTTATTTTTTTGAGTTCATATTACGTGTTAAAGAATACAACATTTTTATCATTAATATATATTGTTCTAGTTTCTTAAACTTTTGATAAACAAATTTTTTTCATAAGGATTTTGCATAATTTTTATTCATTCAAAGTTTTTGATATCCTTTTCCATCTTTTTTTTTATTTCACACCTAGATCTATTCTGTCTTTCCGATTTGTTTTAACAAATTATTTGAAACCATCATCTTAATCGAGTTGGTGAGAAATGGATTTCTCGTTGAATATCTCCAAAGAAATTTTTTTATCATAACTAATCTTCACCCTTCTTTTACTGGTGATGATTTAGCTTATTTACATAAAGATCGTTTTAATGTTTTCAATGATAATTTAGGCCAATCTTCTCTTAGTGGATGTTCTCCTCCACCAATTTTAACCATTGAGTAATGTGTTTTTACCTAAATCATTAATTAATTTTTTCAACAATTTTTATTCATTTTGAAAACTTTAAATCTCACGAACAAAAGATAGAATCATTATATATATGAAAAAAATTCTGAAGGAAGAAAAACATTAAAAAGAATGCATATTTGAAAATATAGAAAAGCATTTTTGGCATTTTGAGTTAGTTATATACATAGTACCATGGCCATGCACACTAAATAGTCATTGGGTGAATAATAATTATTTTTGGCCCACTTGTTTTTATGGTTATTTGACCAAATTTTATCTTAATTTAGTGACTCGCATTTGTCATATGTCATTAATTTGTTTTCCTTCCAATGGATAATTAATCTGCTTCACTAGGATCCACAACAGCGTCCATGATGAACATCTCTGCTTGCACCACGCTGGAGACTTCATGTAACATTCGCCTTTATTAATCTGCAATTATTCTTAACCTTCAGGAATCGAACACCAGACATCATGGTGTAGAAATATTAATTAATCATTTGGTCAACCACTGGAGTAAATGTGTTTCCAGAATGTGTCATTAAATTTATACCTCTTTGATTGATATTTATACTTTTTAGTTCAAATTACCTTTTAAAGAATACAACCTTTTTATCATTAACATATATTGTTCTAGTTTCTTAAACTTTTTATAAACAAAAAAAAGTTTTAGGATTTTGCATAATTTTCATACATTCAAAGTTTTCGATATATTTTTCCGTCTTTTTCGATTTCATGCAAACTTTGAATGTATAAAATTATGCAAAAGATATCGAAAACTTTGAATGTATGAAAATTATGCAAAATTCTAAAACTTTTTTTTTTGTTTATCAAAAGTTTAAGAAACTAGAACAATATATATATTAATGATAAAAAGGTTGTATTCTTTAAAAGGTAATTTGAACTAAAAATATAAAAATCAGTCCAATGGTTGACCATATGGTTAATTAATACTTGTACACCACGAGGTATGGGGTTCGATATCTAGATGTTGCAAATAATTGCAGATTAATAGAGGCAAAGGTTACATGAAGTCTCTAGCAAGGTGGAAGCAGAGCTGTTCGTCATGGTCGCTGCCGTGGATCTTAGTAAACCAAATTAATTGTCCGTGGAAGAAACAAAAAATTAATGACACATGGCAAATGTGAGTCATTAAATTAAGATAAAATTTGGTCAAATAACCATAAAAACAAGTGGGCCAAAAATAATTATTATTCACCCAATGACAATTTAGTGTGCATGGTCATGGTACTATGTATATAACTAACTCAAAATGCCAAAAATGCTTTTATATATTTTCAAATACACATTCTTTTTAATGTTTTTCTTGCTTCGTATTTTTTTCATATATATTGATTATATCTTTTGTTCGTGAGATTAAAAGTTTTTAAAATGAATAAAAATTATTCAAAAATTTGATAATGATTCTAAGTGAAAACACATCACTCAATGGTCAAAATTAGTGAAAGAGACCATCCAGTGAGAGAAGATTGACCTAAATTATCATAGAAAACGTTAAAACGATCTTTATGTAAATAAGCTAAACCATCACGGTGAGGATTAGTTATGATGAAATATTCATTGGAGATATTCAACGAAAATTTCATTTCACACCAACTTGATTAAGACGATGGTTACAAAAAAATTGTTAAAACAACTCGAAAAAACAGAATAGATCTAAGTGTGAAATCGAAAAAGACGAAAAAGATATCGAAAACTTTGAATGTATGAAAATTATGCAAAATCCTAAAAAGAAATTTTGTTTATCAAAAGTTTAAGAAACTAGAACTATATATATTAATGATAAAATGGTTGTATTCTTTAAAAGGTAATTTGAACTAAAAAAATATAAAAATTAGTTAATGGGTCATAAATTTAATGACACTTGAAGCCCCTTTACTCCAGTGGTTGACCAAATGGTTAATTAATACTTTTACACGAGGAGATCTGGTGTTCGATATGTGGAGGTTATGAATAATTGCATCAATAAATAATTAATTTGCTTCACTAGGATCCAGGAATCGAACACCAGACATCTTGGGCTAGAAATATTAATTAACCATTTGGTCAACCACTTGATTAAATGGGCTTCCACAATCATTTTTTACATGCCCTTTATATAACAGTTTTTGTAGAGATACATTTTCAAATATTAAGATTTATCTTAGCTATAAATATGAAAATTATAATATTAATAATTTTTGATTTTAGTTTTTATTTATTAAAATATGTACTTCAAATTTGGTTTAAAATGTCTTTTTACATATTAATAAGTATAGTTTTCAAAAAATTAAAAACACAATGTATTTTTCAAATTTCAAATCTTAAATAAAGTGTTTTTTAAATTATCCCTATTTTTTATTCATTTTAAAAACTTTAAATCTCACGAACAAAATATAGAATCAATATATATGGCAAAAAATCTGAAGCAAAAAAAAAAAACATTAAAAGGAATGCGTATTTGGAAATATAGAAAAGCATTTTTGGCATTTTGAGTTAGTTATATAAATAGTACCATGACCATGCACACTAAATCGTCATTGGGTGAATAGTAATTATTTTTGGCCCACTTGTTTAATGGTTATTTAACAAAATTTTATCTTAATATAATGACTCACATTTGTCATGTATCATTTTTTTTTCTTTAACGGACAATTAATCTGCTTCACTAGGATCCACGACCTCCTCATGTAAAAATACTAATTAACTATTTGGTCAACCACTGGACTAATGGGCTTCCACAATGTGTATTAAATTTATGACCTTTTAACTCATTTTTATATTTTTAGTTCAAATTACCTTAAATTGAATACAACCCTTTTTATCATTAATATATATTGTTCTAGTGTCTTAAACTTTTTATAAACAAAAAAAAAAGTTTTATAATTTTGCATAATTTTCATACATTATATCTTTTTCCGCCTTTTTTGATTTCATACTTAGATCTATTCTGTTTTTCCGATTTTTTTTAACAAATTATTTGTAACCATTGTCTTAATCAAGTTGGTGGGAAATGGATTTCTTGTTGAATATCTCCAACAAAGATTTTATCATTACTAATCCTCACACTTCTTTTACTCGTGATGATTTAGCTTATTTACATAATGATCGTTTTAATGCTTTCAATGATAATTTAGGCCAATCTTCTCTCAATGGATGGTCTCATCTACCAATTTTGACCCTTGAGTGATGTGTTTCACCTAGAATCATTAATCATTTTTTTGAATAATTTTTATCTATTTTAAAATCTTTAAGCTGGATACTTCATGTAACCTTTGCCTCTATTAATCTGCAATTAGTCGTAACCTCCAGGAATCGAACAGTAGATTTCCTGGTGTACAAATATTAATTAATCATTTGGTCAACCACTGTACTAAATGGGCTTCCAAAATGTGTCATTATGTTTATGACCCTTTAACTGATTTTTATATTTTTTAGTTTAAATTACCTTTTACAGAATATAACCTTTTTATCATTAATATATATTGTTCTAGTTTCTTAAAATTTTGATAAACAAAAAAAAGTATTAGGATTTTGAAGAATTTTCATACATTCAAAGTTTTCGATATAATATTTATATTATTTACATAAAGATCGTTTTAATGTTTTCACTAAGATCCACGACAACGCCTATGACGAACAGCTCTGCTTGCACCTTCGCAACCTTTAGAAATCGAACTTCAGACCTCCTGATGTAGAAGTATTAATTAACCATTTGGTAAACCACTAGACTAAGAGGACTTCCACAATGTATCATTAAATTTATGATCCCTAATTGATTTGTAAATTTGTTTTGGTTGAAATTACCTTTTAAAGAATACAACTTTTTTTATCATTAATATATATTGTTCTAGTTTCTTAAACTTTTGATAACAAATTTTTTTTTTTTTAGAATTTTGCATATTTTTCATACATTCAAAGTTTTCGATATCTATTTTCGTCTTTTTCGATTTCATACCTAGATCCATTATGTTCTTCCGATTTGTTTTAACAAATTGATAGTAACCATCGTCTTAATCAATTTGGTGTGAAATAGATTTCTCGTTGAATATCTCCAACAAAGATTTCATCGAAACTAATTGTCACCCTTATTTTAGTGATGATGATTTAGCTTATTTACATAAAGATCGTTTTAATTTTTTTTTAGGCCAATCTTCTTTTAGTGGATGGTCTCCTCCACCAATTATGACCATTGAGGGATGTGTTTTCACCAAGAATAATTAATCAATTTCTTGAATAATTTTTATTCATTTTAAAAATTTAAATCTCAAGAACAAAACAAAAGATAGAATCAATATATATGAAAAAAATCCGAAGCAAGAAAAACATTTAAAAGAATGCGTATTTGAAAATATAGAAATCATTTTTGGCATTTTGAGTTAGTTATATACATAGTATATATTTTTTTCTTCAACGGATAATTAATCTGCTTCACTAGGATCCACGACACGAGACTTCATGTAAACTTTGCCTCTATTAATCTGTAATTATTTGTAACCTCCAAGAATTGAACACCAAACCTCCTCGTGTAGAAATATTAATTATTGGTCAACCACTAGACTAAATGGGCTTCGACAATGTGTCATTAAATTTATGACTTTTTAACTGATTTTTATATTTTTAGTTCAAATTACCTTTTAAAGAATACAACATTTTTTTTATTAATATATATTGTTCTAGTTTCTTAAACTTTTGAGAAACAAAAAAAACTATTAGGATTTTGAAGAATTTTCATACATTCAAAGTTTTCTATATATTTTTCGTCTTTTTTTATTTCATACCTAGATCTATTCTATTTTTTCGAATTGTTTCTACAAATTATTTATAACCATTGTCTTAATCAAATTGGTGTGAAATGGATTTTTCGTTGAATATCTCCAATGAAATTTTTTGATCATAACTAATTCTTACCCTTCTTTTACTGGTGATGATTTAGCTTATTAACATAAAAATCGTTTTAATGTTTTCAATGATAATTTAGGCCAATATTCTCTCAGTGGATGGTCTCATCCACCAATTTTTACCATTGGGTGATGTGTTTTCACCTTGAATCATTAATCAATTTTTTGAATAATTTTTATTCATTTTAAAAACTTTAAATCTCACGAACAAAAGATAGAATCAACATATATGAAAAAAACCTGAAGCAAGAAAAACATTATAAAGAATGCGTATTTGAAAAATATAGAAAAGCATTTTTGGCATTTTGAGTTAGTTATATACATAGTACCATGACCATGCACACTAAATTAAATAGTCATTGGGTGAATAATAATTATTTTTGGCACATTTGTTTTTATGGTTATTTGACCAAATTTTATCTTAATTTAATTACTCACATTTATCATGTGCCATGACGAACAACTTTGCTTGCACCACACTGGAGACTTCATGTAACATTTACCTCTATTAATCTGCAATTATTCGCAACTTCTAAAAATCGAACCTCAGACCTCCTTGTGTTTAAGTATTAATTAACCATTTGGTCAACTAGTGGACTAAGGGGGCTTCTACAATGTGTCATTAAATTTATGACCCTTTAATTGATTTTTATATTTTCTTAGTTCAAATTACCTTTTAAAGAATACAACTTTTTATTATTAATATATAATATTCTAGTTTCTTAAACTTTTGATAAACAAAAAAAAAAGTTTTATGATTTTGCATAATTTTTATACATTCAAAGTTTTTGATATCTTTTTCTTTTTTTCGATTTCATACCTAGATCTATTATGTTTCTCCGATTGGTTTTAACAAATTATTTGTAACCATCGTCTTAATCAAGTTGGTGTGAAATGGATTTCTCGCTGAATATCTCCAACAAAGATTTCATCATAACTAATCCTCACCCTTCTTGTACTGATGATGATTTATCTTATTTATATAAAGATCGTTTTAATGTTTTCAATGATAATTTTAGGCCAATCTTCTCTCATTGGATGGTCTCCTCCACCAATTTTGACCATTGAGTGATGTGTTTTCACCTAAAATCATTAATTAATTTTTTAAATAATTATTATTCATTTTAAAAACTTAAATCTCATGAACAAAAGATAGAATCAATATATATCAAAAAAATACGAAACAAGAAAAACATTAAAAAGAATTCGTATTTGAAAATATAGAAGTATTTTTGGCATTTTGAGGTAGTAGTTATATACATAGTACTATGACCATGCACACTAAATAGTCATTGGGCGAATAATATTTATTTTTTGGCCACTTGTTTTTATGACCTACTTATCTCCCTCTCTTTTTAATTTGTAACTCACTGTATGATCCTCTGATCATAACGTTGTAACGCTTGTTTCTTTTTAATTAATGAAAACCCTTTAACAAAAAAGTATATTTCAAATACTAATACTTGTCACACACACTTCCGTTATAGATGAATCATAACATGCAACCATCACAAATAAGCACAATGAAACCTTAAGTGGTTTCAAAGCATATATAATACAAAGAACTATGAGTCAAGACTCAAGAGGAGGAGATCTTTCGCTGTAGAACCGAGCAAGAACCTTATTGTCAAGTACCGCCAAGGCTTCAGAAGAGTTGATACATATGGGTGTCTTGTATTGAGCAATCGAACCGCCTTGGGAGATGAAATATTCCATGAGAAAATCAAATGTTCCTTGTTGCATCACTCTTATCTCTAGAGCTCCAATTAATCCAGCTCTGCTCCTAAGTCTTCTATAAAGAGCATCAAATGATTCCTCTAACGCATAGCAACATTCCGCCAATATTTTTTTATCAAGTTCAACAACGTCGTTAACGTCTTTACCTTTGAGTTCCCAGTAAAAAACGTAATGACCTGGAAAAGTGGAGATATCAGCATAGCATGTGAATCCCATCAACATTAAACCTGAAGATTCAAGAACAAGTGTCGCATGAGCCAACGCCTTTAAAAGATCCTCTTCAGTTGTTGTCTCTGTTACGACGCTTAAAACGACATTCTTTCTGCGTACAAATCTAAATTGAGGTGTGCTATTGCAGAATCCAGTAACTTGTAGAATATCTCCAATAAGATATCTGTGTAGACCGAAATAATTGGTGACCACTGGTTCATAGTAGCACCCTAATTTGACGTCCACAAGATCAACAATGTTGCTGGTCATGTCTCCCTCATTATCAACAGGTAGAAACTCGAAGTAGTCGAGGTTGGGCACAAATGTGTAAGAAACATCTTGTGGTTTGTCTAGAGGATCCACATTCATCCCAAATGTACTTTCAGAAGACCCATATGTTGTGGAAACTAGAGGAAGATTGTTGGAATAAAACTCCAATATTGGAATGTATTGAGCCATTTGTCCCGTAAAAATGGATTCAATTAATCTAGCTTTTGGCCAAACTCGAGTGATTATACCTTCCCATGACTTGTGGCTGCATTCTTGTTCAATTACATCCGCCAATTCGGGATTAGATCCTCCGAGAATGGCTGAGACAGAGTTTTTCCAGTTAAGGTCTGTGATCCAGTCACTAATATGACCTGATCGGATATTACTACACAGTTCCTTCCAATGATTTTCAAGAAAATCAATTGCTAGGACCAAGGCATAAGCAAAGGTAGCACCAATTCTCACAACCTCGTCTCTCTGGATAAGCCCGCATAGAAGATGACAGTACAAACTTTGCTTGTTGTCTGGACACAGTATGGCTTGGTCAGGGCTTGTGTACTCAGGAATACCTTTTGATGGTCGGTTTTTGAAATAATCGCTCATGAAGAAGCTTGTAAATACTGTAGATACTGGTAAACCGGAGGGAGTTGTGGATTCCGGTCTAGTGTAAAGAAACTCCATTTTTTTTCCTTGCTTGGTAACATTGTCATTGAAATTCCTATAAACCGGAACAAGGTCGATCTTAGGGGGAAAAGTTTTAAATGTGAATGTGTTAGGAAAAAAAAAATGTCTCAAAATATCATTGTGTTTTTTTTTAACAAATATAACTAATATTCAAAACACATCAATTTTATAGTAGGCAAAAACAAAAACATTCGAGAAACTTCAAAACAACACCTAATTTGAAATGATAAGAGTAGATGATAAGAAGAATATATTATCTAAAATTTAGCAAACTAACATTAATTTCAATATTATTTTTAATATATATCTACTGTTTTATAATTATATTTATATTATTCATTTTTTACTGAAAATGATTAAAAAAAAAAATCAAAGAATTTGTTAAATTTTTTTTTTTTTGCTTAATGGTGAATTTGTTAATTTACCATTTATGTAATGCATCCCATTATCCAGTAGAGATCTAAATCAAATTTCCGATCCTATCCACTAATTCAGATTAACTACATCAGTTTTTTTATAGTTGCAAAGCGCGGACAACTCACCTACTTAGACCATCTGCAATGGATCTCTTAACATTAAAAAAAAAGAAAAATAATAAAAGAAGAAGAGAGAGAATGAAATGAGTCTCTCATTTGAGAGACTTTGAGAGACTCATAAAACACATGTCTTTTTGTAATTGGTTCAATTTTTTTTGTAAATCTAAAATTTATTGTTAAATTAAATTATATTTATAACACTAATATTATATTAGATGAGAGACTCACCATTGCAGATGCTTTTAGATATGATTTTCACAAAAATATATAGAAAGGATATGCGCATAACATATGAAGAAGAAATTACTTGGACATAACGAGAGAGCGTAGAGCAAAAACGTATCCCAACTTCTCCATGTACTTATCGTTCACAGGAAATATCTTTTGTTTCCCTCCTGAAGTTCCGGAACTACACAACAAATCCACAAACCATAAGACCACTATGTATAAGTATCAACCAGATTCATACCAACCAACCTCACCTTCAAATAAAAACTAGTTGATTCATAAGCCATGACTATAAAAATATGTACCTTCGGAGGAATCTAGTAATTGGTCCACCCGAAATCACATCTGATGGCTCTCCATTCGCGACACGTTCTATATAAGGCTTCACATCTTCATAGCTCACCACGGGTACATTTTGCTTGAACAATGTTTTATCAGAGCTTCCATGAAGAAACTGTTGGAGATACTCTGTGTTGGCGTTAAGTGTGAGTATCTCCTTCAATACATCGTCTTGTATTTCCTTTGCATTGGAGGTTAACTCCTCCAGATCCTTGAACTCTAAGCCTGAACTCATTTTTGGTTTTGATCTCTCATTGGTAAAGGGTTCTTTATGTTATATATACCAAGACAAATAAACTTGTATAGTTAAAGACTCGGGCGAACAACACGATTTAATCTTATAGATAAATTACACAAGTCAGAACTTAGGGAACCGTGTGAATCGATTCAATAACAAATTAAGCTCATTAAAAAAGAACATATTGAGCTGTAAATATATTAATTTATTTGTGTATTAAAATATTAGACCCAAAAGTTTTTCTATCACATAATATACAAACCAATCCTCGATATATGCTCTGATTGTTTGTGTATGGGAGGCGGAAACCAAGCTCGAGGCCATTGGATGCAACATTTTCACATAGTCCACGATTCAATTATTGACATAAATGTTGTAGACATCTTTTATCATTAACTAAGGGACCAATACTTTTATACAAGTTTTTTATATTCATATTTTTGTTTGGTGTCATTTTCTCTTGTTTCTCGAGTCTATCTACTTTAAAATAATCAATCAACTTTTTTTTCGCCTAATTAATCAAAATTATATATATATATATATATATAGAGGTTGTAAACCGAAATCTCTAATCCCTTCAGTCCGGGGACCATTGCATGATCTCTAACCTTTGCTTTTTATATTTTTTTCAATTAAGCTAACGACATTTGGTAATATACATATTTTACATAACATGCATCACACTCACAATAGATAAATATACTCTTAACATGCATTACTGTAAACTGTGGTGAACAATTTTACTTCCACCACACTATAATTTTTATATAAATTTGTTTTATTAATTTGCAGAAATTGCATATTTTACAGATCAAACTGCAAATTTCATGCTGTAAAAGTATTAACAAATCGATAATCTTCTGCCCAACTACTAGATTAAGAGGATTTCCACTCAACCAAGTGTTTTAAAAATTGTAATTAACAACTAAATGATTTAAAAATTAAAATTACCATAATACACAAATCACACTTACACCCAAATCACAATTTTTTTCCACTAAACATAAACAAAACTCACCAATAACTTTGTCCCTTCATTATTCTTCAATTATGTGCTCTGATTGTTTTTGTTGGTCATCCTGATCCGGAGAGACCACATCTGATCAGAGAGGAGGGAGTCTTTCGCTGAAAAACCGAGCAAGAACTTTATCTTCAAGAATTGCAAAAACTCGAGGAGAGGTTATGCATAGAGGTGTCTTGTATTGAGTTGTAGAAGCACCCTGGGAGATAAAGTATTCCATGAGCAAATCAAACGTTCCTTGTTGCACCACCCTTACCTCTAGAGCTCCGATTGAACCATATATACTCCTAAATTTTCTGTAAAGATCGTTAAACGATTCTTCCACACACAACAACATTCCACCATTACCTTATTATCAAGCTTAACAATGCTAATAAAGTTTTTGGCTTTAAGCTCCCAATAAAGAACATAGTGACTTGGGACATTAGAGATATCAGAATAGCATGTGGAGCCCATCAACATTAAACCTGAGGACTCAAGAATGAGTCTCGCATGATTTAACGCCTTTAAAAGATCTTCTTCAGTTGTTGCCTCCACTTGAACGCTTAGAACAATATTTTTTCTACGTACAAATCTGAATTGAGGCGTGCTATTGTAAAATCCAGTCACCTGTAGAATGTCTCCCATTCTATATCTATATAAGCCTAGCAACAATATTAATTGAATGAGAGTAGATTTTATATATATATATATATATATATATAGTGTCGAGAATCTGGGTATTATATATGGATGTATAACAACTCACCAAACTGATTTGTGACCAAGGGCTCATAGAAGCAACCTAACTTGACGTTCACAAGATCAACTATTTCATCATTGTTTCCTCCATCAATAGGCATGAATTCAAAGTAGGACATGTTGGGCAAAAACGTGTAGGTCACATCTTGTGGTTTGCATAGAGGATTGACATTTACCCCAAAAACTGTTTCAGAAGACGAATAACTCGGGGAGATGAGAGGCAGCTTGCTGGAGTAAAACTCTAATATTAGGATGTATTGACTCATCTGTCCTGTAACTACGCTTTGGACGAATTTGATGTTTGGCCATAGCCTTGTGATGATACCTTCCCATGACTTCTGGCTGCATTCATGTTCAATTAGATTTGCCAATTCAAGATTTGGTCCTCCAAGTATGGCGGAGACTGAGTCTCTGCAACTGAGGTCGGTGATCCACTCGCTAAGACAACCATCTCGGATATTAGTACACAATTCTTTCCAGCGAGCTTCAAGAAAAGTGATTGCTTGGACTAAGCCGGAAGCAAAGGTACCAGCGACACTGTCACTCACAACCTCCGCTCTCCGGACAAGACCACAGAGAGGATGACAATACATACTCTGTTTGTTGTCGGCAGATAATATGACTTCGTCGGGACTAGTAAAACGCGTTGACGACCAGTTCTTGAAATAACTGCTCATTATGAAACTTGTCATCAGAGGAGCAACGGGCACACCAGAGGGAGTTGTGGATAACGGTCTAGTGTTAAGAAACTTCATCTCCTTTCCTTGCTCAGACCTTTGATATGCCTTTAAACAAGAAATCAAGAATCCCATTCTTCTTGATGGAAATAACAAATATACTTAAAAATAATGAATTATATTAGTCGTGGGAAGAGTTACTTGGATATAATGGAGATCCGTAGAGCATCGAGGAATATAATTTTCTCAAAGAACTTGTTGTTCACTGGGAAGATCTTTTGTTTCCCTCCTGTAGTTCCAGAGCTAAACACCAACAAGGTCACAAACATCAACAAATCAAAATTTGAAAACTAGTTGATCCTTTAACCATTTGATAAATCTACTTTTTTGTAATTCGACAACAGATACCTTAGGAAGAAATTAGTAACAGGTTCACCCGAAATGATATTTGAGGGTTCACCATTAGCAACGTGTTCGATATAAGGCTTCACATCTTCATAACTCACCACTGGTACGTTCGTCTTGAAAAGCTCTTTATCAGAACTCCCATGGAGAAAACGGTGGAGATACTTTGTGTTAGAGCTAACTCTTAGTATATCATCCAACAAATCATTTTGTACTTGATTCGCATTGGACGTTAGCTCCTCTAGATCATTGAGCACGGAGCTGAGACTCATATTTGGTTTTGATTTACCTCAAGTCAGGTGTTCTGTATGTAGAGAAATATAATAAATTAACATGTCTAGAAAAAGAAAAAAAAAGACTCATATCTGAATAACGATTGGATTTGATTTGTATAGATAAATTACACAAGTAACTTAACTGGTGTTGGCTTTACATCATTTCAGTGGGATGGTGGAAGAACGACACTTTTGTATCCACTCTCAACATATTTATTTTCCATCTTTTCTTTTCAAGAAACCACGAGGTTCTTCTTTATCAACTTTTTATTATTTATTTATAATTAGTGATAGTGTAGTCGTTTGGGGTGATTTTCTAGGTGTCAATCCGACTATGACACGTAAACAAACGCTTCATTTATATACCTCCTCAAGTTTAAGGTGGTGATGAAGTGAAGACCCTGGAAGCAACAACTGACGTGACATCCTTTTGCATTAGTTAAAACTTAAAACTACTCTTATTTTTAAATATATGCAAAACATTTATAATAACAAAAATGAATAAATAATGAAAGGAATCTCCCTGCATAAGATTAGGAATTTAGAACATGTGTCAAACTACAATTGTAATATCATACGTTAGTTTTTTCAATTAGTACAGTATGTTTTTTTTTTAAATTAATTTGATAAGAGATTTAGTTACAATTGAGCCAAATCTTGTAAATGGACCTAAATAATAATTTTTCAATTAGTACAGTATCTTTTTTTTTTTTTGACAGCCAGTATGTTTTATTTGTTTAACAATCATACGATATTTGATATTAAGGAAATACACAAATCACACAATTATACAAACAAAACCACAAATTTCACCAATAAACATAAAAACCAATCTTCGCGCCTTTATTATTCTTCAGTTATGTGATTGTTTTAGTGGGCCATCGTCGTGATCCAAAGAGACCATACTGATCAGAGAGGCGGGGACTTGTCACTGAAAAAGCAAGCAAGAACTTTGTCTTCAAGAACCGCTAAAGCTTCTGAAGAGTTGATGCATATAGGTGTCTTGTATTGAGATGCCGAAGCACCTTGAGAGATGAAAAACTCCATGAGAGAATCAAATGTTCCTTGTTGCACCATCCTTATCTCTAGAGCTCCAATAGAACCATCTCTTTTCCTAATCTTTCGATAAAGAGCATTAAATGATTCCTCCATTACACAACAACATTCCACCATTACCTTGCTATCATGTTTAACAATGTCATTAGCTTTTTTGGATTTGAGTTCCCAATAAAAAACGTAGTGACCTGGAAGATTGGAGATATCAGCATAGCATGTGAATCCCACCAACATTAAACCTGAAGATTTAAGAAGCTCGGTCCCATGATTCAACGCCTTTAAAATGTCTTCTTCAGTTGTCATTTCCACGTTGACGCTTAGAATCAAATTTTTCCTGCGTACGAATCTAAATTGAGGTGCATTGTTGTGGAACCTGGACACTTGTAGGATATCCCCCATTATATATCTGTGTAAACCTAATAACAATAATTAAAGGAAAAAAATATATATTTAGAAACATTAATGAAAATGAATCAAGTCACCATGTATAGGCATATAAAAACATTAATGGAAATGAATCAACTCTTTATTTGTTTTAAACAATATAATCAAAATAACTCACCATAGTAATTTGTGACCAAGGGCTCATAGTATGACCCAATCTTGACATCCACAAGATCAACAATTTCACCCTCGTTTCCTTCATCAGCAAGTAGGAATTCAAAGTAGGACATGTTGGGCAAAAAAGTGTAGGATACATCTTGCGGCTTGCATAAGGGATTCACATTTACTCCAAACATTGTTTCAGAAGACGCATAAAAAGACGAGATCATAGGCAGTTTGTTGGAGTAAAACTCTAATATTGGAATGTATTGAGTGTTTTGTCCTGTAACAACGCTTTGAATGTATTTTGTTTTGGGCCAAAGACGTGTGATTATACCTTTCCAAGATTCTTCGCAGCATTGTTTTTCAACTAGATCTGCTAATTGGGGATTAGGTCCTCCAAGAATGTCAGTGACAGCGTCTCTGCAAGTAAAATCAGTTATCCACTCGCTAACATGGCCAGATCGGATATTACTACACATTTCCTTCCAGTAATTCTGAAGAAAACTGATTGCTCAACCCAAAGTAGAAGCAAAGATAGCACCCACACTCACAACTTCGTCTCCTTGAATAAGACTACAAAGAAGATGGCAGTACATATCCTGCTTATTATCTAGGCACAACGTCACTTTATCAGGGCTTGTATAGCAATTTGATGACCGGTTCTTGAAATATTCACTCATTAAAAAGCTCGTCGCTCCCGAAGAAACTGGCAAGCCAGAAGGGGTTGTAGATTGTATTGGGCTATGTTGGCCCATCTAATATATACTTTACTAATTGTAATTTAGGTTAAGTGTTAGAAGGTTATACATCGTGTATATAAAGGCTACGCCTCCGAACCTTGAAAAATAAGAAATTTTCTTTACAACCTCTAAATGTTTCTTGACATGGTATCAGAGCATTAACCTAACTACAAAAGAGTTTTTTGTTCATCGATCTTGAGATCTTACTTCCGCAAATCGGATCTCTTCTATTTTTATTCTCAATCTTATTCTTTGACCTAGTTTTCGTCACTCTTTCTTTGACGATCTCCTCTTTAAAAGATGGCTGGAACAGAAGCAGCTCTCGTTTCTTCACTCGCATCTGATCGCGGTGAGAATCGTCGCACTATTTCACCGTACGATCTGACCTCCGGTGATAATCCAGGCATCCTCATATCCAAACCTCTCTTACGTGGTCCTAACTACAACGAATGGGCTACTAATTTTCGTTTGGCGCTTAAGGCAAGGAAGAAATTTGGATTCGCCGACGGTTCTATACCACAACCCATCGAAGACTCCCTTGATTATGAAGATTGGATCGCAAATAATGCACTTGTGGTCTCTTGGATGAAACTTACCATTGATGAGAATCTATCCACCTCAATGTCGCATATCGATGATGCTCAAGAACTTTGGACACACATCCAAAAATGGTTCGCCGTGAAGAATAGACAACGTGTTCAACGTCTCAAAACCGAGTTGGCGACATGTCACCAACGAGGACTTGCGATAGAGGCTTACTACGGAAAGCTTACTCAACTGTGGCGTAGTCTAGCTGACTACCAACAAGCTAAGACTATGGAAGAAGTTCGTAAGGAACGTGAAGAAGATAAGCTTCATCAGTTCCTGATGGGCTTAGATGAAACCGAGTATGGGGCTGTCAAGTCTTCACTTCTTTCTCGCGTTCCTTTACCCTCTCTTGAAGAAGCATACAACACTTTGGCTCAAGATGAAGAGTCAAAACAGCTTGGACGGATGAATACGGATCGAGTTGATGGTGCTAGTTTCGCGGTTCAAACTACAAATAAACCGCGTAACTACACCAACAATAACAAAGGCGGTTCCGTTGTCTGCACTGATTGTGGCAAGTCCAGTCATCTTGCCGAAAACTTTTTTCGTCGCATTGGTTTTCCTCCTTGGTGGGACGAGATTAAGAAACAAAAATCAGGTTCTCGAGGAAACTCCAATTCTGGTGGTACAGGACGTGGTACAACTACTCAAGCAAACCATGTTGCTGCGTCTCCTGTGCTAAGCTCAGCGTTGACTGCAGCTGATAGAGTGGGTATTAGTGGTCTCATTGATACTCAATGGAAGACTGGTTCATTTTTTAGATGAACGCAAACCTAATCCGACCGACCGTCTTTCCGGTAAGTACTTTCTTGAGTCATGGATTATTGATTTTGGCGCATCAAACCATATGACTGGTACCCTTGCTTTCTTGTTTGACGTATCTGATATGACACCAATACTCATCAAGCTGCCTGATGGGAGATTCACTACTTCGACCAAACAGGGTCGCGTTAATTTGGGATCTTCTCTGCAAATGAAAAATGTCTATTTTGTGGATGGACATGATTGTCATCTGATTTCTGTTTCTCAGTTGGCCAGGGACAGTGGCTGCCTATTTCAGATCACTGACAAGGTTTGTATTGTTCAGGACCGCATCACATCGACCCTGATTGGAGCGGGNGTCACCCTTCCTCTAAAGCGTTAGAGATGTTTTCTGATTTAAGTAGTTCTGGTTTTGATTCAAAGAGTTGTGACATTTGTATTCGTGCCAAGCAGACACGAGACTCATTTCCATTGAGTAATAATAAGACTACATTTACTTTTGAATTGGTTCATTGCGACCTTTGGAGACCGTATCGAACTCCGGCTTTATGTGGTTCACGCTATTTCCATACTATTCTCGACGATTTTTCTCGTGCTGTGTGGATCTATCTACTACCAAATAAGACTGATGCACCCACGCACCTTAAGAACTTTATTGCTCTAGTGGAAAGACAGTTTTCAAGCCAAGTAAAAACTATCCGCTCGGATAATGGTTCAGAGTTCATATGTTTGACGAGTTTCTTTGCTCAAAAAGGCATCATACACGAGACTTCTTGTGTCGGAACTCCTCAACAGAACGGTCACGTTGAACGTAAACATCGCCACATTCTTAATGTTGCACGCGCACTCCGGTTCCAAGCGAGTTTACCGATCCAGTTTTGGGTTTATTGTGCATTAGCTGCAGGATACTTGATAAATCGTACACCTACAGCTAATCTTCATGGAAAACCGCCATTCGAGCTCATCTACAACAGATCGCCTCCTCTGAATCATCTTCGAGTTTTCGGCTCTCTCTGCTATGTTCATAACCAGAAACATGGTGGTGATAAATTCGCAAGCCGCAGTCACCGGTCCGTTTTCATTGGTTATCCTTTCAGCAAAAAGGGCTGGAGAGTTTACAACATTGAGACATGAGTTGTCTCTGTATCTCGGGATGTAGTCTTCATCGAAACCTCTTTCCCGATCGAAGAATTCCCGATCTCTTCTCCTCCATCGCCACTGATCACTTCTCCACTAAACTCTGTTTTCAACGACATTGATTTTGAAATACACCCGCCGTCACCAGCTACAGACATAACAGTCGTGTCTCCTGTATCAGAGAATTTCACTTCTTCGACTTCCTCTGAAACAGCTACACTATCTCCCGTAATCGACACCATCGTCGAAGAGTTGCCAACGCCAACTACAGACGAGTACGTCTCCACATCTCAGGATGCTCCTTCATCTGAATTATCTACCTCTGGGGTTATCATTACTGAACCTGAACCTCTGGGTCGAGGTCATCGACAAAAAAACAGCCTACGAAGCTCGCCGATTATGTCATGACACTGTTACAGGAACCTTATCCATCGGCAACACCGTATCCTTTGGATAATTACCTTTCAAGTTCTCAATTCTCCGCAACTTATCAGGCCTATGTTATGGCCGTGACTACTGGTTTTGAGCCTACACACTACAAAGAGGCTATACTCGATGAGAATTGGCAACTTGCTGTTCAAGATGAAATTGTTGCTTGTGAAGACCAAGGCACTTGGACGNACCATAGTGTCATCGAAGAGATATTTAAATCATTAAATGGTCAATTTTGAATATTTTGATTGGGAGTGATAAACAATTACATAACAACGAATGCAAATAATAAAAGTAGATTATTCTATTTGGATGATCCATAAATTTTTGTATGTGAATCTAAAAATAATAATGGATGAATACAAAGGATAACGGACCATAGACAATCATATGACTCAATATGGAGGTGTTAAAATGTGGATGGACAGAACTGATTGTCATTACAGAGATATATATATATATATATATATGTGGATGGACAATAATGGATGAATCTGGTATTTCTTCTTAGTTGTTAACTGCCTAGAAAGTAAGGCATGTAGAGACTTCCCAGAGTTGGGACATCTGGTTGCTGGTAGATCGAAAAGCTTTCCGAAACTAGAATTCAAGATGCTTTGGAACTCAGGACTGTCCCACATTATATTTTGTATCATGAGCAGCATCTCCGACTTGGAGTGAACATTTATCCTGGCGTTCGGAAATCTAACGATAGCAAACAAGCGTCTAGGTAATAGGTTGTTCCATCCAAGATTGGGACCAGGACCTGCAAGTAGGGTCGACATGTGATTAGTTGTTCCCAAAATAGAAACAATGAAATAAAATAACAAGATAATCATGGATGAGTATAATGATTGACTAAAGTGGATGCATATAATATAAACATACATTTGCGAACAACCATAGAAGCTATAAAACAGAGACGGATTTAGACAATACCATTTCCATGTTAGGGAATACTCAAAATGGACGAGTCTAATTTGTTTTCTGTTAAGTGGTTACTATAATGGATGGCATCCATGTAAGCCTGCGAATGTGGACTATCATGGACAACTAAAATAATTATGGTGCATAAACTTTCAGCCATGTATTGAATGAGAACAAAATGGATGGCATTACAAGTACGAGTGTTAAAGCGACCAAAATGGATGCAAGCGGCTATCATGGACAACTAAAATAAGTATGTTGCATAAACATGGATGAGTACAATGGACGGTCAAAATAAACTCATCTAATGGATGACTTTCGAAGCATGGATGCCAGTACATATACAATGTGGATGGCCTGAAATGGACGCCAAAGTGGTATGTTGTTCGTGGATGAGTACAATAACATGTTAAAAATTGAAGAGACAGCAAATGCGGACATAAAATAAGATATACCATGGATGAAACAACAAAATCGGCTATGGCTATGATGGATGACTCAAAAAGATATGCTATAAATGGATACTTAAAATTGATAGCAAAATTTCGCTTCTTAAAGAATATTTTGGATGTTCAAAAAGGGTGCATCTCGTGTATGCTTCGAAAATATTACGGATCAAACACAAAAAGAGTTTGATAAATAACAGTATATGCAAAACAGATGAGAAAAAAAAAAGTTATCGGGTCTCGAAAATTCGCTAACAACTAATGACGAACTATAAACGAACTTTCCCAACCAGACAAGTGATATTTACCTTCCATTTCACTTTCTCCCTACTGGGTAACTAGTTCACCGGCCGTTTCACTTCGGAAAAATAGTTGACCACGATAGTAGCCTCCTGGAAAAAAAAAATCAGCAATGGAGACGGGAAATAAGAACAAGTACTTTGAATCGTAAAATTATCTACTATGAGGGAAGGACGGCGGATGATTAACGTGTTCTACTAGAGTGGCGATACTAGATCTAGGGTTCAGGAGTCTATCTGGCGGATGATTTACGTGTTCTACTGAATTCGGCGATACTAGATCTAGGGTTTCAGGAGTCTCTCCGGCGGTTCAAGCTTCTCCGTTCTAGAAGGAGAAGAAGAGATTATTACGGTGTTGTAAAAACGTAATATCGTTTATTACAGTTAATAAGACGAAGGTCCAATTACACTAAAGAAGGGGTACAATAGTATATTCGCAACGGCAAAATGTGCTTTTATCGGTAAGTGCCTTAGGAGGTGCTTGGTTGAGGCTGTGACTGTGATTTTAAAAATTAAAATTTGCTGTTAAAATTTTGACTTTTAAATAATGACTGTGACTTTAAAAAAAAATAAAAATCATTTTTTATTGGCTTTGAAAAAAACAAACGAAAATATGAATAAAATCAGTTATATTGGCTGTGAGAATTTTAAGGAGGTTTTTATGACTGTAAAAAGATAAAGTCTGATTGGAAAAAAAACTCACTTTTAAAACTTTAAAACTAATTAAAGCCTCTACAGCCTCCACAGTCTATTTACCAATCGGGCTCTTATTTTGTTAAGATTTATCCTAAAGTGCCAAAATGTGTAACTCATTTTTTTTGCTGTATATAACATGTTTTGAATTTTTGAAAACAAACATATAGTTTTAAAAACAATGCAATGCTAAAATATTATGTTTTTTATTGTGTGTTCTATATGAAAGAATTTTATTCTATTCTATATATTGTTATGATATATACGTCAAACTTTTTTATATTTTGGATTTGGGTTTAATATTTTGGGTTTTGGGTTTAATATTTTTTATATTAGTTATTTTATTGTGTTTGGGTTCAAAATTCAAAATTATAGTGTATAGTATAGTTCAATATTCTATACTATTTCTAACTATAATATAGAATGTTATTCTATTATATGTGTGTTTATATAAAATTATGTGTTTTTATTAACGAAATATCTGTTTAAGAACGACGTGTTTGGTTTGTCAAATTCAAATAATATTGTACTAGGTGATAATCCGCGTCCTGCGCAATATGATAAATTAATAAAGAATTTTATTAAAGATGATTTTGAATTTGTTTAAAATAAAAATAACTCAATGAGTTATATATATATATATATAATATGTATGGATGTCTATTAAATTAAGCTTCTTACATTTACAGATTTTTTAATCATTTATTTTTTTATAATAATTTTTGAACTATCTACACATTCTCATTTTCAATGTGATACATTTTAAAACATACTCAAATTTATTAATCATTTGAATAATTTATATAAATGATAAAAATTTGAATTATAACAGATGTATAAAAATATTTATATATTTTTTACTATATGGATGTTGTGATGATTTTTTTTTTTTACAAAACTAAGTTTAAACAAAAATATGAGAAGAAATATTGTGTTTTAAAAAATATTAGTATGATATATTTTTGGTAAAAAATAGAAAGAAAGACAATATCTTCATAAATTAAATGATCCTTTCTTCATAAAGAAAAAAATATTTATAATATTATTTGTTTCTAACATATTAAACAATTTTAATATTTCAACTTTTTGATATAATATTTTTAATTTGTTATCAAGTTTAAATTTTTCTATTATTTGGTTAATTTATATGGTTCTATTAAGTTATTAACAAACCATATTAAACAAAAAAATATTTATAAATATCGATGACTATTAAATCAATCTTTTTGCTTTTACAGTTTTTTTTTTATCATTTATGTTTTTTTATAATGATTTTTGAACCATCTACACATACTCATTTCTAATCTGGGATTTTTTTAAAACATACTCATATTTATTAATCATTTGAGTAATTTATATTTATTTTAAAAAATTGAAATTATAACACATGTATTAAAAAACCTATATATGTTTTACTATATGGATGTTGTGATGATTGTTTTTTAAACCTATATATTCGAATTAGTTTATTAAAAAATATTTATAATATTGTTTGTTTTTAACATATGAAACGATTTTAATATTTCGACTTTTTGATTTAATATCATTATAACACATGTATAAAAAAAACCTATATATTTTTTACTATATGGATGTTGTGATGATTTATTTTTTTACAAACCTAAATTTAAAAAAAAAATAAGAGAAGAAATATATTGTTTTAAAAAATAATTAGTATGATATATTTTTGGTAAGAAATAGAAAGAAAGACAATATCTTCATAAATTAAATGTTGAATTATGTATAAATAAAT
>JAHZTW010000001.1:4054681-4065338 GCA_020283515.1 Alliaria petiolata | reverse complement strand
GGTGATGAATGTTTGTAGTTTTTGAAAGAGTTTTTGGCTTTTGTTTTTCAAAAACCATTTTATTTGCCAATCAAGTTTTTTGATAAATAGATTCCCTAAAATTTAGGGAAACTAGTTTTTAAAAATAACTTCCAATTTGTAAGCAAAAACCAAAATCTATATTTTTGGAGTTTTTCTCCCAAGTATTATCAAAAAACCAAAATCTAAAAACTAAAATCTAAAAACAAAAACCAAAATCCAAAAACCAAAAACCAAAATCTAAAAACAACACAAACATTCATCACCATAGTGTCATCGAAGAGATATTTAAATCATTAAATGGTCAATTTTGAATATTTTGATTGGGAGTGATAAACAATTACATAACAACGAATGCAAATAATAAAAGTAGATTATTCTATTTGGATGATCCATAAATTTTTGTATGTGAATCTAAAAATAATAATGGATGAATACAAAGGATAACGGACCATAGACAATCATATGACTCAATATGGAGGTGTTAAAATGTGGATGGACAGAACTGATTGTCATTACAGAGATATATATATATATATATATATGTGGATGGACAATAATGGATGAATCTGGTATTTCTTCTTAGTTGTTAACTGCCTAGAAAGTAAGGCATGTAGAGACTTCCCTGAGTTGGGACATCTGGTTGCTGGTAGATCGAAAAGCTTTCCGAAACTAGAATTCAAGATGCTTTGGAACTCAGGACTGTCCCACATTATATTTTGTATCATGAGCAGCATCTCCGACTTGGAGTGAACATTTATCCTGGCGTTCGGAAATCTAACGATAGCAAACAAGCGTCTAGGTAATAGGTTGTTCCATCCAAGATTGGGACCAGGACCTGCAAGTAGGGTCGACATGTGATTAGTTGTTCCCAAAATAGAAACAATGAAATAAAATAACAAGATAATCATGGATGAGTATAATGATTGACTAAAGTGGATGCATATAATATAAACATACATTTGCGAACAACCATAGAAGCTATAAAACAGAGACGGATTTAGACAATACCATTTCCATGTTAGGGAATACTCAAAATGGACGAGTCTAATTTGTTTTCTGTTAAGTGGTTACTATAATGGATGGCATCCATGTAAGCCTGCGAATGTGGACTATCATGGACAACTAAAATAATTATGGTGCATAAACTTTCAGCCATGTATTGAATGAGAACAAAATGGATGGCATTACAAGTACGAGTGTTAAAGCGACCAAAATGGATGCAAGCGGCTATCATGGACAACTAAAATAAGTATGTTGCATAAACATGGATGAGTACAATGGACGGTCAAAATAAACTCATCTAATGGATGACTTTCGAAGCATGGATGCCAGTACATATACAATGTGGATGGCCTGAAATGGACGCCAAAGTGGTATGTTGTTCGTGGATGAGTACAATAACATGTTAAAAATTGAAGAGACAGCAAATGCGGACATAAAGTAAGATATACCATGGATGAAACAACAAAATCGGCTATGGCTATGATGGATGACTCAAAAAGATATGCTATAAATGGATACTTAAAATTGATAGCAAAATTTCGCTTCTTAAAGAATATTTTGGATGTTCAAAAAGGGTGCATCTCGTGTATGCTTCGAAAATATTACGGATCAAACACAAACAGAGTTTGATAAATAACAGTATATGCAAAACAGATGAGAAAAAAAAAGTTATCGGGTCTCGAAAATTCGCTAACAACTAATGACGAACTATAAACGAACTTTCCCAACCAGACAAGTGATATTTACCTTCCATTTCACTTTCTCCCTACTGGGTAACTAGTTCACCGGCCGTTTCACTTCGGAAAAATAGTTGACCACGATAGTAGCCTCCTGGAAAAAAAATATCAGCAATGGAGACGGGAAATAAGAACAAGTACTTTGAATCGTAAAATTATCTACTATGAGGGAAGGACGGCGGATGATTAACGTGTTCTACTAGAGTGGCGATACTAGATCTAGGGTTCAGGAGTCTATCTGGCGGATGATTTACGTGTTCTACTGAATTCGGCGATACTAGATCTAGGGTTTCAGGAGTCTCTCCGGCGGTTCAAGCTTCTCCGTTCTAGAAGGAGAAGAAGAGATTATTACGGTGTTGTAAAAACGTAATATCGTTTATTACAGTTAATAAGACGAAGGTCCAATTACACTAAAGAAGGGGTACAATAGTATATTCGCAACGGCAAAGTGTGCTTTTATCGGTAAGTGCCTTATTTTGTTAAGACTTATCCTAAAGTGCCAAAATGTGTAACTCATTTTTTTTCCTGTATATAACATGTTTTGAATTTTTGAAAACAAACATATAGTTTTAAAAACAATGCAATGCTAAAATATTATGTTTTTTATTATGTGTTCTATATGAAAGAATTTTATTCTATTCTATATATTGTTATGATATATACGTCAAACTTTTTTATATTTTGGATTTGGGTTTAATATTTTGGGTTTTGGGTTTAATATTTTTTATATTAGTTATTTTATTGTGTTTGGGTTCAAAATTCAAAATTATAGTGTATAGTATAGTTCAATATTCTATACTATTTCTAACTATAATATAGAATGTTATTCTATTATATGTGTGTTTATATAAAATTATGTGTTTTTATTAACGAAATATCTGTTTAAGAACGACGTGTTTGGTTTGTCAAATTCAAATAATATTGTACTAGGTGATAAACCGCGTCCTGCGCAATATGATAAATTAATAAAGAATTTTATTAAAGATGATTTTGAATTTGTTTAAAATAAAAATAACTCAATGAGTTATATATATATATATATAATATGTATGGATGTCTATTAAATTAAGCTTCTTACATTTACAGATTTTTTAATCATTTATTTTTTTATAATAATTTTTGAACTATCTACACATTCTCATTTTCAATGTGATACATTTTAAAACATACTCAAATTTATTAATCATTTGAATAATTTATATAAATGATAAAAATTTGAATTATAACAGATGTATAAAAATATTTATATATTTTTTACTATATGGATGTTGTGATGATTTTTTTTTTTTACAAAACTAAGTTTAAACAAAAATATGAGAAGAAATATTGTGTTTTAAAAAATATTAGTATGATATATTTTTGGTAAAAAATAGAAAGAAAGACAATATCTTCATAAATTAAATGATCCTTTCTTCATAAAGAAAAAAATATTTATAATATTATTTGTTTCTAACATATTAAACAATTTTAATATTTCAACTTTTTGATATAATATTTTTAATTTGTTATCAAATTTAAATTTTTCTATTATTTGGTTAATTTATATGGTTCTATTAAGTTATTAACAAACCATATTAAACAAAAAAAATATTTATAAATATCGATGACTATTAAATCAATCTTTTTGCTTTTACAGTTTTTTTTTTATCATTTATGTTTTTTTATAATGATTTTTGAACCATCTACACATACTCATTTCTAATCTGGGATTTTTTTAAAACATACTCATATTTATTAATCATTTGAGTAATTTATATTTATTTTAAAAAATTGAAATTATAACACATGTATTAAAAAACCTATATATGTTTTACTATATGGATGTTGTGATGATTGTTTTTTAAACCTATATATTCGAATTAGTTTATTAAAAAATATTTATAATATTGTTTGTTTTTAACATATGAAACGATTTTAATATTTCGACTTTTTGATTTAATATCATTATAACACATGTATAAAAAAAACCTATATATTTTTTACTATATGGATGTTGTGATGATTTATTTTTTTACAAACCTAAATTTAAAAAAAAAATAAGAGAAGAAATATATTGTTTTAAAAAATAATTAGTATGATATATTTTTGGTAAGAAATAGAAAGAAAGACAATATCTTCATAAATTAAATGTTGAATTATGTATAAATAAATGATATAAGGAAATTAGTCATAAATTATATCTTTATAAATTAAATGTTTAAAGTAATAAATGGTTAAAGGCATATAATATAATTAGTCTAATCAAAAAAGAAATTTGTATTAAAATAATGGGAGAATAAGTGTGGTGGTGACACATCAGCAAAATAACACCACCGTAAATAGTTCAAAAAGTAAACCTACTCTCTAAAAATGTTTATCAAATAATATATAGGGGATGTTAAAAAAAAAAGTATTTTTGTACTAATGTAAGATTCAATCAAATAAAAGTATGAAATTAAGCAACAAACAAAATCAATTGGGATTATACATACCAAGTCAAAATAGTACAAACTCCCGACAAAATAGTACAGAACGTCGAGAAAATAGCACAGAACGTCGAGAAAAAAGCACAAAACTCTCTTTCTGCGCAAGGGTATTTTCGTCATTTANAAAAACCACATATCTCTCTATTTATAGTCAATCTTCTCTCTCACTTTTCTTACACTAAAATCATTCTTCTTAATACATTTTGATGATGACCATGTCGGAATCTCTTATGCGTTTGCATTTTCTCTTGCTACTCTTGCTCTGTTGTGTCTCCCCTTCAAGCTTCTTAATTGTCACTCATAATGATGATGTTGGTGGTCTTGTTGCTTGTCGTCGCCACCAGATTGAAGCCTTTACGCAGTTCATAAACGAGTTTGATACTCGTGGTTGCAACCATAGTGACTACTCTAATGGAGTCTGGTGCGATAACTCGACGGGAGAGATCACGAAGCTACAACTCAGTGCCTGTCTCAGTGGAACGTTGAAGCCCAACAGTAGCCTCTTTGGATTGCATCATCTTCGATACCTTAATCTCTCTGGAAACAACTTCATCTCCTCTTCACTCCCTTTCGAGTTTGGCAATCTCAACAAATTAGAGGTTTTATCTCTTTCCTCTAATGCCTTCTTCGGCCAAGTTCCTTCCTCATTTAGTAACCTAAGCATGCTTTCCGCTTTAGACCTGTCCAATAACGAGCTCACTGGTAGTTTCCCACTTGTGCGGAATTTAACTAAGCTCACAGTTTTAAAGCTTTCTCACAATCACTTCTCCGGAACTCTGAATTCCAAAAGTAGTCTCTTTGAGTTGCACGAGCTCTGTAAGCTTGGTCTTTCCTCTAACAACTTCAGATCTTCACTCCCTTTAGAATTTGGAAATCTCAATAAATTAGAGATCTTGTCTCTTTCCTCTAATGGATTTTTCGGTCCAGTTCCTCCCACAATTAGTAACATGACCTCGTTAACCGAGTTGTACCTTGGCCAAAACAGTCTCACTGGTAGTTTTCCACATGTGCGGAATCTAACTAAGCTCTCTCAACTACGTCTTTTTGAGAATCACTTCTATGGAACCATTCCTTCTTCTCTCCTCACTCTGCCTTTCTTGGTAGAACTTTATCTAAGTGATAACCAGTTCACCGGTTCCATTGAACATCCCAACTCCTCTTCGTCGTCAAGGCTAGAGCATCTGTTCCTTGGAAACAACGATTTTGAAGGAAAAATATTAGAGCCAGTCTCAAAGTTCACCACCCTCAAAGTTCTCGACCTTTCTTTCCTGAAAACAAGTTATCCAATAGACTTAAACCTCTTCTCCTCTTTCAAATCTTTGGAGTACCTCGATATGTCCGGTAACAATATGTCTGCAGCTAGTTTAAGGTCTGATTATGCAATCCCATTGAACCTAGAGACCTTGATCTTGTCCCATTGCGGCATCAGGGAGTTCCCACAGATATTAAAAACCCTTAAGAAGTTGGATCTTATAGACATATCCAGCAATAAAATCAAAGGGAAAATACCCGAGTGGTTTTGGAACCTTCCTCGTCTAAGCGCAGTGGAGATTGCTGACAATTCTTTTAACGGTTTCGAAGGTTCGGCGGAAGTTTTAGTAAATTCAACAGTGCGGATGTTAGTTTTGGATTCAAACAACTTTGAAGGAGCACTTCCTAATCTACCGCCATCTATCGTCGTATTCGGTGCGAATGGTAATTATTTCACAGGAGAGATACCTCTTTGGATCTGCAACAGAAGCTCGCTTGTTGCCCTTGAGCTATCCTACAACAACTTGACCGGTCCAATTCCTCAATGTCTAAGTAATTTCACGTTTGTGAGTCTCCGGAAGAACAACTTGCAAGGAAGTATTCCTGACGCTTTTGGTGTCGGTGCCTTTTTACGGACACTTGACGTTGGATACAATCAACTAACCGGGAAGCTTCCAAGATCTCTTCTGAATTGCTCCTCTCTGAGGATTCTAAATATTGACAACAACAGAATCGAAGACACGTTTCCTTTCTGGCTCAAGGCGTTACCGGATTTGAAAGTTATGGTCCTCCGTTCGAACAGATTCTATGGTCCTATATCTCCTCCCAATCAAGGTCCTCTTGGGTTTCCAGAGCTGCAGATATTTGAGATATCAGACAATAAGTTTACTGGAAGCTTACCACCAAAATAATTTGAGAATTGGAAAGCAACGTCACTTACGATGAATGAAGATGAGAGTATATATATGCTATACACTAAAACTGTTTACGGAACAGTTTCATATAGCCATATTGATCAAATAGATTTGCAATACAAAGGACTAAAAACGGAGCAAGGAAATGTTCTTACTTCCTACGCGGCCATTGATTTCTCTGGAAACCAACTCGAAGGAGAGATTCCAGAATCCCTCGGTCTCTTGAAGGCACTGATTGCGCTCAACTTATCAAACAACGGTTTCACCGGCCATATTCCATTCTCTTTGGCCAATCTTACGGAGCTCGAGTCACTAGACCTGTCAAGAAACCATCTCTCTGGGAGTATTCCAAATGGACTCAAGACACTCTCGTTTTTGGCGTACATAAATGTGTCTCATAACCAACTCAAGGGTGAAATACCACGAGGAACACAGATCACTGGGCAGCCTAAATCCTCATTTGAAGGGAATGCAGGGCTTTGTGGTCTTCCCCTCGAGGAAGGCTGCTTTGGGACTAATGGGCCACCAACACAACATCCCAAGGAAGAAGACGAAGAAGAGGAACAAGTTTTGAATTGGAAAGCCGTGGCAACAGGGTATGGGCTTGGAGTGTTGCTTGGATTGGCAATCACACAAGTCATTGCTTCATACAAGCCGGAGTGGCTCGTCAAGATCATTGGTCCGAAAAAACGCAGAAACCGTTAAGATTGTTTTCAGTTTCAGTGTCATCCATCTATGTCCGCTAAGTGGTTAATTCTTCTTGTATTGAAGCATCTCCTTATGTTTGTTGTATCTTTATGATACTTTGTTTAGTACTTTCTTCTTCTATCAAATAAAAATGGTGAATTTTCTGTACTCGTATTCATATGCATCTCTGTTTTTTTTCCTAACGAGGAAAATGGCAGAAGCAAGAACCATCACCAGGAGCACAAGAACCCTAATCAAATGTTTGTTTTTTCTAATGAGAAAAATTAGAAGATTGAAAACAAAAAGAAGGAAACATCAGAAAACCAACATTAGACTTTTAGATTACAGAAAAAAAACATGTCATCACCATTAGCACAAAGACCTAATCTATATATAAGCAAACCCCAACAGTTTACATTTCTTTCCAAACATTCATACCCTAAAGGATCATTTCTTAGTACTGAGTCATATTCCTTTTCCCTAGCAAAATTATAGAAAGAGAGACCGAGAGGAGTTTCCATCAGCTTAGTAGAGCAATATGGGGCTGATAATCCCTTAACGTATTCTCCTTATTCTTTCAAGTTTTAGGTACACTTGAAGCCATGACAAACAGAGAGGATGATGATGAGGATCAAGGCAATGATGATACCGAGGACTATGAGCTTAATCTTCATGTTCTCAAACCACATCTTTCTTCTTATTTTCGTTCCCTGCGTTCTGAAATCTTGTGCCTGTAGATATTGTAATCGGAAATGTAAGAGCATGAGAACTGGAAAGTACTTTTATGCTTATCCATTTATGTATCAGTATGTATACACCTAAGGCAACTACTGACCTGTGAACGAAGGTTCTCAGTTTTGTCCACTAGAAGCTCAATTTTCTCACCACGGTCAAGGACCTGCCAACAAATGCATTAGATAAGGCTCAGTCAGTTTTTCAGAAGCGTGTCAACTTTACTTGAGGGTCAGAGAAAATTCAAGACAGATATGACAAATATGCTCAAACTAATGATATAGAAAAATGTGAGACTGACATAGATGTACTATTCTGACCTTCTCAATGTTCTCCATCATAACACCTTTCACCTCAGTAACCTGAGCCTTAACCTTGGCAAGTTTGCTAATCTCTTCAGGATGATCCACGCAGTACTGCATATGCTCCTTCAGTTTAGACCTGTGGTACAACCAAATTTGTTAAAACCGTATTCACAGAGACTAAAAAAAGAGGAAGCTTTTGTTTTTCATTCTAATGGAAGAGCTAAAGTACCCAAACTCTTTGTTCAAGCTGTTGGGTTGAGCAGTGGTAGCCTTTCCACCACCATATCTCTTGTTGAAATCTTCCTTAACTCGCTCCAAGAATGCCATTGGAATCTGCCTCCCAACAGATTCAACAGCAACAACACAATAGGCTGCACCCAAAATAAGAATCTTTCGTCAGGTCCATGGACAAATATGAGATATGGGGAGTGTAAAAAGACCCTATATGGCTTACAAATACGAAACTGTATAGTACTGGAGGCAAAGCGAGCTAAAGACATAACCACATGCAAATATGCAATCGATTAGACATCGATTTCATGCTAAAAGTATATTGTTTCATTTTTGAATTTTAGTTTGGTTGCAGCAAAGGATTTTTTTAACTTCCATGTAATCAAAAGCCTCGATTTCATCATATATGATTCAAACAACAAGGCATTCTCACGAACAAGCGATACATGCCGAATCAGAACAACAACAAAAACAGAGACTCAGATAAATCCAAACCAAGAGATGTAGTAATCAGTAATAAAAAAAATCTAATCCAACATATACATTCATCAATAGAAATGCAAAATTTCTTCAGGCATTCACTGACCCAAACGCACAAACGACCAAATATAGATCCAGTGGAATCGATTACAATACGAATACAAAGAGCGAAACGTAAACATGTTGTTACGCGAATCAAGGCATAAAGAGAATCATATCCCAAAAATTGTGTTCGGATCGAGAAGAGAGACTCACTGAAGCCATTCTCGACGAGGTAATTGAAGGTGTGGCCGTCGCAATTGTATGTAAACTTGTTGTTCGAAGAAGGAAGCTTCTGGAGGCACTGTGCAGCGACGGAAGTGAAATTCCCTTTGAACTCAGTGTACTCGGCGAGGATCACCGTGCCACGAGCGACGAAGCTGTAAATCAAATTCTGTTGTCCCATTGTTTCCCCTTGTCCCGAAGAAGAAGAAAAAAAAAAGCCTAACGCAACACCAGAAACCCGAATTTGAATTCGATGAAAGAGGAGAGTTTCTTTTTGTTTCCTTCGTGTGTACGGAAGTAAGAAAGATCCAAAATAGAAGGGAAAATGAAAGGGAGAGAGAGAGATGGGGACGACGCTGCGATTATTTGCAAAACGCTGGAATTTCGCGTGAGGCACACAGCGAGAGAGGAGTTTCCTTCCCCTTTTATTTTATTTATCACCGTTTCGTTCAAAAAATTAAAATTTATTAGTATTAATTACAAATTTAATTATATAGTTAATTGAATTAAATTAAATGTTTCTGCTTTCTATCATACTTGTCTCTTTGTTCAGTTTCTTTTTTCTAGTGGACATAGATTCGATGGGGGAGAACGGCTTATTCATGCCCGAACTAACACTAACTGTGAAAATCCATACATGCACTTTGGCCTCGTGCTAAAATATTTCTGAACTTTTACATAATTTGAAATAAATACCCGAACTAATAAGTCGTCGATTATGTGTGCATTGACATAAACACTGTTAAAAAAATTGTTAACGGTGATGACTCGGATGCTGAGTCATCGGAGGAGAACGAAACTTGGCCGTTTTGGTGAAATTTGTCGACCAAATTCTGGTAAATAAAACTATGTCGTTTTGGTGAAAGAAGGAAAACATCATTATTTCTTCTCCTCTTCTTCCTCGACGAAGACTCAAATCTAGAGCTCAATTCTTCAAAAAGGGTTTTTTGTGAATTTGCGAATAGAATGACTTCATTATCGAATCCAATCTCGTCGTTGGTCTCAGGTACGTCAATGGAATGGTTTTTTGTTGTTGGTATTAGTTCTTGTCGATTTTGTACTGAAAATCGAGTTTTTATTTTCTGAAATTGGCGCAGGAAATTGGAGACGCCATGGTGGTGAAAGAGAGAGAGGCATGCCGAAAACTTGTAGGTGTGGAGAAGCTTCGGTGATAAGAACTTCTGGGACCGCTAAAAATCCTGGAAGACTCTTCTATTGTTGTCCAATGCGATCTGAAGGGGTAAGGAGAAATTTTCAGTCATATGGTGTTGTTGTTATTTAGTCGTTTAGACAATGATTAGAACGTGAAAATGAGTTTTTTCCAAATAATTGAAGGACAAATTCCATTTGTTCAAATGGACGGATGAATGCATGGTAGAAGAGATTGAAGATTTAAAGACAATGATAAGTGAACTAAAAGGAGAGATGTCAGATTTGAAAGCTGTTGTTCTTGGATATGAGAAACAAATTGGAGAATTGCTGGAATCAAAAGCTGTTTTTGTTGGATATGAGAAACAGATAGAAGGTTTGAAAAATGTGGTAGTCGAATGTGAAAGAGGAAGAAACGA
>JAHZTW010000001.1:3975351-3989606 GCA_020283515.1 Alliaria petiolata | reverse complement strand
CGTTTCAAAAACGAGTTTGAGTTCTCCAGCAGCTGCAGCGACGACGCCGACTTCTTCCGCGGTGTGACTTGCGATAACGCGACCGGTGCGGTCACGGTTCTAAACCTCCCCACTGGATGTCTACGTGGCACTCTCAGACCCAATAGTAGCCTCTTTGAGCTAAGCCATCTCCGTGTCCTTAACCTTTCTCTCAACAACTTCGCTTCTTCTTCTTTACCCTCTGCTTTTGGTCAGCTCAACAATCTAGAGGTCTTGCGTCTCTCCTCTAATGGCTTCTTCGGCCAAGTTCCTTCCTCTATACGCAACCTCACAAAATTAACCCGATTAGAGATTTCTCACAACAAGCTCACAGGTGACTTAACCTCACTTGTACAGAATCTAAGAAATCTTTCGGTTTTAGACCTTTCTTATAATCAATTCTCTGGAGCCATACCTTCTTCTCTTTTCACTATGCCTTTCTTGGCTTATCTTGATTTGAGTAATAATCATCTCACTGGCTCACTTGAAATCCCTCATTCTTCGTCTAATCTCCAGATTCTCATGCTCTCTTACCTAAACTTAAGCCACCAAATTGACTTAAGAATCTTCTCTTCTCTCAAATCTTTGGCATACCTTGATCTTTCCGGAAACAGTTTAACACCAACGAGTGTGGATTCCGACATCGACTTTACAGAGAACATCAGGATCTTGCTCTTGTCGGGATGCAACATAAGTGAATTCCCCAGATTCGTGAAATCCCTAAAGAATTTAGAGTTCTTGTATCTTTCCGACAACAGAATCAAAGGGAACGTTCCTGACTGGTTATGGAGTCTTCCTCGTTTGACCTCGCTGAATCTTTACAACAATTCTTTCACCGGTTTCGAAGGCTCGTTGGATCATGTTCTAGCCAATTCATCGGTGCAGGTGTTAGACATGGCTTACAACTGTTTCAAAGGATCAATCCCTAACCCACCACTCTTTATCATCAACTTGTCTGCTTGGAACAATAGTTTCACAGGAGACATTCCTCTCTCAACCTGTAACAGAACCTCTCTTGAGGTTCTTGATCTCTCCTACAACAACTTCACTGGCTCAATCCCTCCATGTATGGGTAGTTTCAAGATTGTGAATCTCCGGAAAAACAAGCTGGAAGGAAACATTCCGGATCAGTTCTATAGCGGCGCTTCTACGCAGACACTCGACCTTGGATACAATCGACTAACCGGAAAGCTTCCAAGATCTCTCCTGAACTGCACACTCCTAACGTTTGTAAGTGTGGATCACAACAGAATCAATGACTCGTTTCCCTTGTGGCTCAAGGCACTGCCGAATTTGAAAGTCCTTACTCTCCGTTCAAACAGACTCCATGGTTCTATATCTGATGGTCAACGTCCTCTTGCGTTTCCTAAGCTCCAGATACTTGAGATATCGCAAAACAGATTCACCGGAAGCTTGCCAGCAAACTACTTTGCGGATTGGGTTGCAACATCTCTCAAGCCGAATGATGAGGAGAAGCTGTATATGGGAGATTATACGAGTGATAGGTTTGGATATACAGATACTTTAGATCTTCAATACAAAGGACTATACATGGAGCAAGGAAAGGTTCTTACTTTCTACTCGGCCATTGATTTCTCTGGAAACCAACTCCAAGGAGAGATTCCAGAATCTATTGGTCTCTTGAAGGCATTGATTGCTCTCAACTTATCAAACAACTCATTCTCAGGACATATCCCTATGTCTTTCGCCAATGTGAGTGAGCTCGAGTCATTAGACCTGTCAGGAAACAAACTCTCGGGGGAGATTCCACAAGAACTGGGAAGACTATCGTATTTGGCGTACATAGATGTCTCTGATAATCAGCTCACTGGCCAAATACCACAAGGGACACAAATCGTAGGGCAGCCTAAATCCTCATTTGAAGGGAATCTAGGGTTATGTGGTCTTCCTCTTGAAGAAAGCTGCTCCAACAAAAACACACCATCTACACAAGAGCCTGAAGAAGAGGAAGAAGCAATTTTGAAGTGGAAAGCAGTGTTAATAGGGTATGGACCTGGAGCTTTGTTTGGATTGGCAATAGGACATGTTGTTGCTTTGTACAGGCCTGAGTGGTTCATGAAGAACTATGGTCAGAATAGACTCAGAGGCATCAGACGCCTCTAGGGTTAATTTGTTTTTGTTCTGATTTTTGTAAATTGATCTTAATTTGAATGTGTGTCAAGTTACTCAAAAACATAATCCTGGTATGTTATGTGTTACTTAGAACTCATGTCTGATAACAGAGGAGCTGAACTGAAACCACCAAATTAGTTACTTCCATATCAAACAACGTACTCTTGTAAGAGAACATGAGCCATGGCTACATTTTCTTTTAATTGCTTAGAATCCAAGAAACTTCTCAAGTTTCCTCTTGATTCTTCATCACTCTCTCAAAGATGTCTGAAGCTGATCTGATTTACTTCTTTTAAGGCATTACAAAGTCTGAAAAGAAAGAGAAACTGTTCTCTAATATTATCATCACAAAAGATCCATATCAGGCTACAACAAACACACAAGTGTAGAGTTTCCAATACTAATTTCAGATCAATCATCACCATACGCCTTGAAACAATACCGTTCGCTGTAAGGCGCGTTAAAGAAGAGATCCGCCTCTAACCATTTCGGATACCGAACAAGATCTCCAGCTAAGAACTGCATATACCTCTTGCTTCCTTCAGGTACAACACGAACCTCTCCTTCTTCTATGTAGACCAACTGATCCACCTGCCAATCCCATGGCAATTTGCACTTGCCCGTCTTCCAAACCGACCACCTCGAAACCCCGAGCTCCTCTAACCGTCTCTGTGAGACCTTCCGTTCCACTTTAACATTGTAGAGCTCCTCCAACGGTTTCTCTATCTGCATAGATGTTACCCTAAAGGCTCTCCGAAGAGACATGCTATTTGCTTTCTTGCATTGAGTGACAGAACCTGGGAATGGTGTGGCCATTATCAGACTTGCCATGGCTGCTTCTTCAAGTCTTTTAATCCAATCTTATGACACGGGAGTTTGGATCTGTGAATTATATGGAGAAGAGACATTAGAATCTCCTTAGACCCACAAATGAGATTTTTTTCATAAACACATATCGAAACATTGTGATGTTCAAGTCCTTCAACTCCTGAAACAGAGGGAGACGGTAGAGTAAAAAGTCTTGTGTACAAATGAATTCTTGTAAAGCACTAAGCTTTACTATACTAACCTCTTGCAATAGCTTATGAATCAAGTGTAGAGGATAAAATAAAACTCACGACCCAAGAAATTTTTCTACACCCATTCGCTAATTCGATCGGAGAATTGAATTCTCCCGACAACATCGTGAGTGTTTCAGTTCCGAATATATTGCTACAAACAGAGCTATTCTCAGTCGAAAAAAATCCCAATGAAATCTCACCAATTAATTATCCCAAAATTGAAGAAATATGGGGTCGATTATCGGAAAATACATGAAATTTAACCCAAAAAGCCAAAAAAGTTGTCGAGTTCAGAATGTAAAACAGTTCATACTCAACGAAATCAAAATTCTTACCCGTGGATTGTGAAGATAGTCGACGGAGATGGAACTGTGAGGGAGTGTGATTTCTCGCTTCAAAAACCCTAAAACCCCGAGCCACAGGCTTATCCATTCCAGCTTGATGACTGTAAAAAAACGCTAAAAGAGAGGATATTACTGAAAATTACAGACCCGACCCTAGCATTTAGATATGTTTTAATTATGTACCAAAGTTTTTTTGTTATATTATTTTAGCCCTGTAACGTGTAACATTCTCTGACACATTGAACAAATCTTCCAGTTTCATCACAAGTTTTTTTATCTCTGGATTTTCAAAAGTCTCTCTCTCCTGGGTTTATATACCGTCTCTGGATTTTGTGGAGCTCATGGGGGTTTTGCAGATTCAGCAGTTCAATGGGTTCGTTAATTGCGCATCGAGGGTTCGCGCAAACCGAGGAAGAGGGAGAGCTTCGACGACAGTGTGCGTTCAAACACAAGTGGCTCCCTCTAGAACGCAGGTCAAGCTTTCTCTTCATTTTCGGCGTTTAAATTTAGCTTGAATGTGTCCTGTGACTGCTCCAAAAGTTTCTTGCTTGATGAACGGTTCCGCTCAATTCTGTGTTTGTCTGCTTCAAAGTTTCTGTTGGTTTCCAAGGAAAATGATCTTTCTGGAAAATGGCGTAATTGCTGCTTCAGATGAAAATCAAAGCTGCGAACTTTATCAGAGTAGAGACGATTTTGCAGTCTGCATTGTGATGGAATCATTAATGGCGTCGTTCATTGATAAAAAGTTTGCTCGTATAACTTGATTTTCATTGCACATGAAAAGAAAATTTCATTGCTTTTCTCTATCTTGTTGTTGTAGTATTTGAATCTTGAGAGCCTTTAGCACGGTTAACTTCGCTATGAGATGTTTTTAGCTGAGTATGAGTTTTACTCATTTCGATATGCAGAGGATAATGGAGAACATTTCGGTTGGTGGAGAAGCCGGAGGTGCTGGTGGTGCTTACTCTTACAATGCGTTGAAGAGACTTGACAATATTTGGTCCAACATATGCACTCAGCCATATGGTATTAAGTGTATAACAAACATTTGTTACCATTCATATAAAGGAGATATTTTCTTGGTGATGAGAGTTTATCCATTGCAAAACACCTTGCAGGACCGCAAGAAACCCAGCAAATAGTTTCTAGGGTTTCTGGTTTTTCTCAAGACTATGGTATGGGGAATAATCTCATTGGAACCTTTGACATAGCGGTTTGTGGAGGTACTTTGGGGATCTTCCTCGCAACAGCTTTATGTGCCAAGGGTTTAAGAGTTGCTGTGGTGGAGAGAAATGCAATCAAAGGGGTATATCTTCTAACTGATATCGTAGTTGAGATGTGGGTGGAGGAGCTATTGCCAATGGTTTTTTTTCTTTGTTTGTGGTGATTTAGAGAGATCAAGAATGGAATATCTCAAGAAAAGAGATGAAGGAGCTGACTGAAGTCGGAGTTTTAACAGAGGAGGAGATTGAAGAAGTAATTGCTGCAAAGTTCAATCCGGTAAAGCTTCTGTTCAGCAAGCAATGCCTTGATGCTCAAAATCCATGATGCTTATGATTATATTGAACAAATGCAGAACAGATGTGGATTTGAGAATCTTGGTGATATATGGGTTGAAGATATTCTTAACCTCGGCGTTTCGTGAGTCCTGTCTCCTCTAGTACTCTTATTCTCTGATGTCAAAGGAAGGTCTTTAAACGCTGTTAAACTTCTGAAAGTGATGAATTATTTTTCCATTTTCCATTTTGCATATTGAACCAGCCCAGCTAAACTTGTGGAGACTGTGAAACGACGTTTCATTTCTCTTGGTGGAGTTATTTTAGAAGACTGCAGCCTCTCGAGCATCCTCATCTACGATGATTTAGCTGTGAGTTATCTGATGCTTTTCCCTTCGAACATCCTAACTAAGAAGAGAATTCGACATATTGATTTGAATTGTTTGAGCCTTTTGAATGATAGGTTATGCAACTTTCTAAAGGTGACATATTATCTTCTCGTCTGGTCATCGATGCAATGGGAAATTTTTCTCCTATTCTGAAGCAGGTCTTATTTTAGCCTAATAGCATATCTAAATTTACTTCTCATTTGCATGATTTAAAGTCAATTTTTTTTTGAATTTTCTGATTCTCTTTTCTTGAGCAAATTGTGTGTTGTCCAGAGAACATTTTTCTCAATCCGCATCTCCAAATACTTTTAGATTGCCAATTTTTCTTCTGCAAATCATTGATGAGAATATCGTTTTCTGCTACAAAAGATTAAAGGTGGTAGAAAGCCAGATGGAATGTGCCTTGTTGTTGGATCTTGTGCTCATGGGTTTAAGGAGAACTCATCAAGCGATGTTATTTATAGTAGTTCATCTGTGACCAGAGTCGCAGATTCCAATGTACAACTCTTTTGGGAGGTAACAAAAATCTTTGTTTATTCCCCTACACAATTCACATAACGACCAAGAATCGGGTTTAAAATGAGGCTGCTTATCATTGCTTGAAGGCCTTCCCGGCTGGCTCTGGTCCATTAGACCGGACTACTTACATGTTCACTTACACTGAACCGCAATCAACATCTCCGAGTTTAGAGGATTTACTTGAAGAATACTGGAACTTGATGCCGAAATACCAAGTGAGTTTCTTCCATCGTATGTCACATCTTTCATATAGTTTCTTTCTTTTCCTGATGTCTTTTGGCGCAGGGAGTCTCGCTTGATGAATTGGAAATACTGAGAGTTGTGTACGGAATCTTTCCTACATACCGAAATAGGTACTACCTTGACATAAAAACTCCATTAGTATTGTGCATCTCTATCATATGTGGAAGTTTGAATCTCTTATCATTTGATGTTATAATTCTGTTTACCAGTTTCATACGATAATACTGCTGCATTCTGACAATTCTAACCCTGTTGGATTGGACCTGTCACCAGTCCTTTACAAGCCGCATTTGATCGTGTTTTACAGGTGGGTTTTGTTTGTTCACTTGTACATATGCTACCAAGAAAAGCATGCGGCTTGATAGTTCGATAAACTTAATGATGAAAGTTTCTTACAAGCCTTTACTCTCATTGCAGTTTGGTGATGCTAGTGGTATTCAGTCACCTGTTTCATTTGGGGGTTTTGGAAGTTTGACCAGACACCTTGGAAGATTGTCCAATGGTATATACATTCACTCTTTGACAGTACACTTGCTTGTCTCCATGTCTCAATGAAAATTTTAAGAAAACATTGACTTTCTGACAATCTTATTCTTAGATTAAATACAAAGGAATCTATGAGGCAATAGATGGAGATTTACTGGACTCGAACAGCTTATCAAAGCTAAATCCTTACATGGTAAAGCTCTATGGTTCTGAACACTATAATTCTTTCTTCCCTCTCCATTAACTAAACTAAAGCCGTTGGTGTTTTAAACAACAGCCCAACTTGAGTGCATCATGGCTGTTTCAAAGAGCAATGTCTGCCAAGCAACAACCTGATGTTTCCCCTGGCTTCATCAACGAGCTTCTTCATGTAAATTTCAGTTGCATGCAGGTATGTACACCTTATTCTTATGTGGAAACTTTGAAGATGAGAGCTTCTGAAATTTGATTTCTAAGCAATGGTTTGATATATTATCTTGTAGAGATTGGGCGATCCGGTTCTCAGACCATTTCTTCAGGATATAATACAGTTTGGTCCTCTAGCAAAGACATTAGGCCTTGTCATGCTGACCAAACCTCAGATAATTCCATCGATATTCAGACAGGTATAGCCTTCATTCAAAACTCATTGCTGCATCTTTGAGCCAGAAACACAGAAAACCAAACAAAAGATTGGAAAATTCTCTCCATTTGTTCATGAAATCTGGTTTCTTTGGTGATCTCCTCAGGTTGGGATACCTGTTTTGCTCGATTGGTCAGTTCATTTCTTTATGCTGGGCTTGTATACGTTCCTCTCTGCATACATCGATCCAGTAATAAGGTGAAATGTTTCTGAATCTCCCTAACCTGTGCTTCTACCTCCATGAATGCCACATTATCAATATCGTATTTCCTGAACCTTCTTAATCTGTTGTGTATTCTTCAGGCCAGCTTTGGAAGAACTTCCATTAAAGACGAAGTTCCAGTGGAAGAGACGTCTTGAGGCCTGGAAATATGGAGCTGGCCTCGATTACGAGTTGTGATTCTGTCCATTCTCCTCAAGAGTGATACCGAGTTGAGCTTCGATTTTCAGCTTTTTGAAGTATAAAAAATCTCTTTTTGGTGCCATCTCAGATCTAAAAGTTCATCAAATCTTCCATCTCCAAGACATTATCGTTCATAGTACATACCTGTCTCACAAACTTCACAAATGTCTGGTTTCTCTAGCTCTTCATACATATATACACAGAATCAACATCTCAGTCCTTTGACTTGGTTCACAGTGTTCTAGAAAACTCCTTTGTTATCAGCTTACATCAAGTCCAAAGGCTTTCTTCTCTGAACAGATAATTTCTAATAAACTAATATACCAAAAGAGTGGACCTTGTTTTCTTTACTGTTTGACGAACATGTTCTAAGTCTCAAGTGAATGCATACTTCCAACGAGTGCAGTATAAACCTTATTATCTATGGTATACCCTTTCCTTTTCATCTCATCGTACAATCCAAAGGCTTCGTCTGATTTTCCAGCTTTGGACAAACCCGAGATCATCACCGTGTATGTTACACAACTCTGGTCCAAACCCTTGGACCCCATCTCGCTAAAGAGCCTCAATGCTTCGTCCACGTTATCAGCAATACATTCCCCGTGTATGAGCGACGTGTAGGTATATGAATCCGGATCCATCCCTTATGCTTCCATGCTGGCCCTTAGTTTACGGGCTTCCTTAACTTTGCCTTGCTTGCAGTACGCATAGATCATCACGTTGTACGTGATAGCGTTGGGCTGTGCTCCCTTGCTGCTCATCTCCACAAATAGCCTCTTTGCCTCCTCAATATTCCCTTCTTTGCAGTAAACATCGATCAAATTGGTATAACTAACAGTGCTAAGCCTCACACCACCCTCCATCATCCTGAACAGCCATTGCTTTGCCTCATCGTACCTTTTTAATCTATTCAAGCAGCTAGCAATGGTATTAAAAGTGAAAACATCAGCTTCAAACCCTTTCTTCTCCATCACATCGTAAATCGCTAAAGCTTCATCAATCATCCTTTTCCTGCAGTACCCATTAATCAATGTATTGAATACCACCTGAGTGATATCGACTCCTCGGCTTTGCATCTCGTTCGTCAGTATCTCAGCTGCACCCATTTCCCCTACCTTACACACCCCGTCGATAAGCGCCCCGTAAGTGTGGCTACTCGGCGAAAGGCCCTTCTCTGTCATCTCATCAAACAACAAAAACGCTCTTTTTATATCTCCCTTTCTGCAATGCCAGCTTATCAGACAAGTATACAAATGGGTATCAGATTCTATTCCTCTCTCACGCATTTCATCGAACAGTTTCTCCGCATCAACCATTTTCCCATTCTTGATGCTCAGTTCCATCAGAAGCGTATACGTAACCTTGTTATACGCCACACCATGCTTCTTCATCACCTTCAAAATCCCTTGTACGCCAGAGAAGTCTCTCTCTTTAACATAAGCATTGATGATGGTGTTGTAAGTATAAGCTTCGGGTTTGATTCCTTTACTTGAGAACTCTTTTATCAGTTTCCTACTCTTTTCAACTTCGCCTCTTCTGCACAATCCTTCGACCACAATCGTCAACGAATAAACAGTTATCCTCACTCCAGAATCAACCATTCGCCTGAAAAGGTCCAAACAGAGATCGATTCTCCGGCGTTTCTTCGCCGCCACCAGAAAAACAATGCATGATCTCTCATCGATTCGCAACCCCTTCCCGACCGTGTAATCGAAAACCTTTAAACCCTCTTCAAACATTCCGTTATCCACATAAACCCTAAACATCAAATCGAAAACCGTTTCCGAAAACTCAAGCTTTTCTTCGGAAATGCCACAATCCGCCATCGCCGAGCCTAAAACCTCAACCGGGCGCCCGTAAAACCCGTCGGAAGCAACCGAATTCAGAAGAGACTTCATCTCGTGGAACCTCCGGTCGGAATACAGGCGGTGAGCTAAGGTGACTACCGCCGTGAGATCGGGTTTGAGACGGGATTCGAATGTGCGGAGAAACTTGAAGAAATCGATGCACGATTGAGTGGGAAGAGTAGGTTCCGATAGAACGAGGCGGGTAACATTCGAATTCAGGTTAAAGAGAAGCGATGGGTTCGATTGGAGTTTCCCGATGCTGGATTCCTCCAGGTACGCCGTGATTCTTCTGGCGGTTTCTCTGTCTGAGATCAAAGCCGGAGAAGGTCTCTGCTTCGGAGTTAAGACGTTGAAGAAGAGTCGCGAGAGTTTGGCAGAAGACATGCTTCCTATTTCTTTGTTCATGATTCCGCTCAGATGAAATTCACGCGGAAGATTCAAACTCTCTACTCTTCTCTTCACTTCCCTAGTTACAGACTTTGCCCTGCTTATAACAGAACGGTGTGTAAATAGCAAAGTTTGACTATTTTTTTATTTATTTTTGTTTATTTATCATATAAGTCGATTATTCCTTTTTTCATACAAGATTATATAATTGGTGGGGATAATTTTTTTAATGTTATTTCTTTATAACAACACCTCTTAAAGACATGATTGATCTTTGAAATGCATGTCATCGCTTGTAGTCTTGTATGAAAGTAACAATATGTTGTTTTGGTGTTTTGGATCCTTCTGGTCATACCCGTTCGGGTTCGAGTCGAGTTCATTCGGGTTTTAGTTACTTCGGTTTTAGGCTACAAGTCCCATTCGGTTATTTTAAAAATTCGGATCGGTTTTTGTACCAAGGACAAGGAACCGGGAATTACCCGAAATCCGATCGGTTTTGAGTACTTTTAGATTTTTATAACCAAAATACATAAATTTACCTTTCGGTTCGGGTACTATCGGGTACATTAAGTACCGTATATAACAGACAAAAAATCTATACGCTACTAAACTCATTGGTTTGAAATGAATTATTATTTCCGAAAAAAAACTATACGCTACCAATCTCTATTTCGAAACAAAGTTATTATTCTGCAATTCCTATCAACCTAAAGGTATGAAAGTATTTTAGATGACACTCTCAATCTGTTATATAAAAGATGGTCAACTCTCACCCTCAGCTTGACACGTCATCGCTTGAAAGAGTGTCAAGTGGCATTCATTATCTAATTTTCAAAAATTTATTTTAATTGGATTAAAACTTGCATCCATGAGTACTTGAACCCACAATCATCTCAATATAAGACAACTGTTTGATCAATTATGCTATGAGTACTACTTGACAATCCTCTGTAAACAAATTGTGATATTGTCTCTATGTTCTACACATTAAATTGAAAGCATTTGTTTTTAACAATTAGAAGCACTTGTATGGGAAATACATTGTATTATCACATTTGGACTTTAAATTTGATTGTTTTATATGTAAAATTGGATTTTTGAATTAAGTTAAAATTTAAGGTTTCTAATTTGTAAAATAACAAATTTTTATTTATTATATTCATGTTAGTTTTGATCCGTTCATAATTAAATATATGGCAAAAATATTTTATGCATTAATTTCTTTAATTTCTCCAAAAAAACAACCTCTTCAATTTATCAAGTCGTGCTCGTGAAGTCAGCCATGTCCGTGCTTGTGAATTGGATAGGTGAAAACTCGGCATGAATGAAATAGATACAGGGGGTAGCATTTTTCATTCATCAATTTCCAATCACAAGAATGTGATCTTACTCAAGAGTCAAATCAAAATTTTGCATCTTCTAACAAGTTTAATGAATATCGTTTAATATGCATTTTAAAGAGGATGTATAGATCTTTGTCAATTTTTCTTTAGGTGTATGGTATAATATTTGTTTATAATCTTCTACATAGCGAATTCGAATTGCAATCGCATGTGAAAATTGATCCAAAAAAAATTATGTAAATTGAAATTAATCAAAACTAATATAAGGATAGGGATAAAACTCATTTATTAAACTTCAAAATTTCTAAATTAAAAAAAAAAAAAAATATAAGTTATAAATACGATTGTTTAACTTTATAGTATTTGTGGGAATGGAACAAGTTGTGGAGGAAGACGGAAGAACTCTTACCGTCTTCATTCTTTTCACATTCCGTCCATGTGAGTTTTAGTTTATTTTAAAAATAATTTAGACTTTGAATACCTATTAAATTTGGACTAAACTTTCTTATAGAATCAAAACACGCTTAATGTATCACCATTTTTGCTTTTTCATGGTCCAACAAAATCCTTTGCAAACAAAAATTGTATACTCTTTTAATATAGATATATAATGGTTGAATGTATCAAATTATAATTAATTTAGACTTTTAATACTTATTAAATTTGGATTAAACTTACTTATAGAATCAAATCACGCTTAATGCATCACCATTTTTGCTTTTTCATGCCCCAACAAAATCTTTTGCAAATAAAAATTGTATACTTTTTTAATATAAATATATAGTGGTTGAATGTATCAAATTATAATTAATTTTAATTGTTGTAAGCATAGAATATTTGAGATATATAAATAAAATATCTTTAAAAGAATATATAGGAAAAACAACATGCGCGGGTATTCTCCTAGTGTTAATAAATTTGGAACAATTTATGCATTCAAGTTCACTGGTTTTCTTAGGGTCCAAAGTTCTCATCTAAAAATAGCATCCAAATTCATGTTTCAAATTTGGTTTATTAAACAAGATGTAGATGTAGATTATTTAGATACTGCATGTGATGATGCACGAACCACAAAAAAGTTTCTTAGTTTCCATTATTTTGTTGAGCTGCCACGTGCAGCCACATGTCTAAGATAATCTGCAATTCTTTCTTCTTTTGTAACCATTTTCTTATGTTATACTGTATCGTATTTGATTTTTTTTCTCACAGTTTGACAAAAAGTAGCAACTAACACGTTCAGAAGGTCGACTAAAAAGAAAAGACAAATAAAAAAGTTCGGTTTCTTTCAGTCCTTGGCGTAAATTCCTCAAGATGCAAAATGAGTGGGTTTGATCATATCACACAAAAAAAAACTTCTTTTTCAAGATTAAAATTTTGGTTTTCTTATTTGGGATTTCCCCACAGGCAGTATGGCAGTATTTTCTGAACGGGCCAGAAGGAAATTCAATAAAATCACTGTTTTGCTGCACTTGATTCGAGTGTGTAATCCACGCTCCAAATGAGCACGTGGAAAGCGCTTGCTCACACACGTCTGAGAATGATTTGATCGAATCCGTACGGTTCATCACATAGATAACTTCTTTTTTTATTCATAATATAAAAGCAACAACATTACACCTAAAAAAAACTAAAATTTATTACGATAAAAAAAAATCAAAGTACAAACAAAACAATCGAAGCTCATTAAGAAAATCTTCAAATCCCACCACCACTTCTGCACCTCAAATTCAGATAGATGGTGGATCCCTCAATGATAGAATATGAGACCAACGAGGTATTGCTATCAAGAGGCTGCCTGTTGAAACTCAAGTTTTGCTGAAAATTAGGAATGTTTTTTTTTGTTGCTATTTTCTCTTTCAGAGTAAACCTTATCCACCGACGTAAGGTTTTCGATAGAGAAACTCTCTCCCGAAATCATCTTGATGTACACTAGCATTCTGAGGGAGGAAGAAAGTGAGTGAGAGAGTTAGTGTACATCAAAATGATTTCGGGAGAGAGTTTCTCTATCGAAAACCTTACCTCGGTGGATAATGTTTATGCTCTCAAAGAGAAAATAGCAAACAAAAAAACATTCATAGTTTTCAGCAAAACTTGAGTTTCAACAGGCAGCCTCTTGATAGCAACGCCTCGTTGGCCTCATATTCTATCATTGAGGGATTCACTATCTATCTGAATTTGAAGTGCAGAGGCGGTGGTGGGATTTGAAATTTTTTTTAATGAACTTTTGTTTATTTTGTTTGTGGTTTGATGTTTTTTTTATCGATATAAATTTTAGTTTTTTTTGTCATGTTATTGTTTTATATTATAAATAAAAAAAGGAAGTTATCTACCCTAGCACGTATATATCTGCAGGAGCTGAGGAATGAAGCCACTCGTCAAGGTTTAGATCTGTTGGAGGAGAGCGTCCAGCGACGTTCCATGTAGCTACGAAGATGCTGTTCTCAAGTATCATCAACATAAGATTCAACTTCAATGGATCACAATATAACAAACATCTATCTACGAAGATGCTGTTCTTTTATGTATACAGAATGAGAATCCTGACACAATCATTCAAAGGGCGAAAATAAAACCTAATTAAAGTGAGAGAGAGAGGAAGAGAAGAGGTGACCTTTGGTAGACGGAGAGAGTCTTCTTCTGGTAAAACAAAAAGTTTTAGATTATTCTTCAATTGCAGTAGAAAGATAAGGGAAGGCGTTGAAATAATGAAGGCGGCACTAAAAGGTGGAGAGTTTGGCTAAAAACATAAAACTCCGTCTTTGCCGAGACATCTGCCGGTCTCGCCGGTGACCGGTTACCGGCAACTAAACCGAAGTTAATTGAAAATTTTATTGGACTGAGTAAACTAATGGGTATGGAAGTGAAATTCAGATAGCATCAGATCTGGATCGGGTGTGAAAATTATATTTACAATATTAATGAGAATCATGAAAAATATAAAATAATTAGTTGTATAATTAGGGG
>JAHZTW010000001.1:3930274-3965484 GCA_020283515.1 Alliaria petiolata | reverse complement strand
AGTAGTTCTTAATGCCAAATGGCTAATCTTTGCCATTTTGGGATCTTAGGCATTTCATCCACCCACCAAGTGTTTGATGAAATGTTTGAACCAACTTAATAAGAGATTTACATATTCTAGCCTAAGACATTAGATGTTTAGAGTGTTTATCATACCATTTAGACTTGTTATTAATGCTTGTTGATTATCCTAATGCTAACACATCATTAGTTCATTAGGGTAATTAACAAAGGGATTTGAGCCACACATCATGGTCTTATCTTGATTAAGAGTTCTAGGTATAGAGTTTGCTTGATTAGTAGCTTAAATGATTGCAAGAATGTTCCTTTAAATTTCCGAATCAATGATTCCATCCCTAGGTTTCGATTTAGTATAATTGATAATCTTTCTTAGTAGTAATCCTTGCTTAGTTTCTTGATTAGCTTCAATTAAGGTTTAATTTCATAGTTAGTGCTTTAGTAGTATCCTTTTAAGTTGTAGTTTGCTTTTGTTACTTGTTTGAGACTTCAATTTACCCATTTTGCTTAGCTTAGACTTAGCTTTGTATTCTTAGTGCAACCAATCTCCCAAGATGGATTGATACCTCAAATATTACAATGACATGAGCAATTGAGGAATTGCTTGCAAGTATAAAAACGCTTGTATCATGGACCCAATTCCTTTATTTATGACCTCCCTTATAGCTACCATTTAATAAAGTGAGTTCATTACTGTTTTTTTCTTTTTCTTTTTTCTTAGTTTATCGCTTAATCAAGTTTTCAGAGCCAACACCTAAATTTATCCTAAACTCACAGGGAAGTAAGATCAACCCCAATGCACAATTTATGGGATCTAAACCAAGTGTCTTATGAATATAAGTGAATAAAAAAATTTGATTGGTTAAAACCAAATAGAAAATTAGTCTTATTGGTTTAAACTAAATAAAAAAAATTAATTTTACTGACCAATAAATATGAATGTTGATCACTAAGTTTCAATATTTATAGACATATTTTCTCTTTCACTTACTCATCAATTAGCGATGTTGGACAAAGTAAAAAAAAGTTAATTACATTAGTTATAACTAATACAAATTTTATATCATTTTTCTAAATGCTTTTAACCAAAATAATTAGTTACATCGATTATTTAGCTGATGTAAATTTATAATTTTGTATCGATTTTGTTAAAATGATGCAAACTAATACAAGTTTGTATCAATTTTATTGAATTGTTGTTAAATTAGTTAATAAAAACATAAATTATCATAAATGATGTTAAACCACTTGTTTTATATAAATTATTAATAAGTAATTAAAAATAAAATCATTTAATTTTGTAATACTATTTAATTGTTGTAATCAAACCTTTTTATAGTGAACTTACGAATACTACATATATATATCATGTACAAAATATTATAGTATTTAATAATAATTAAAAGTTAGCATATATATGTCTATTATTTTATTGATGTAAATTAGTTTTATTTAGTATCAAATATATTAAACAATACAAGTTAAGATGAAAAACAATATCATTTTTATTAAATTGGTGTTAAAGAAGAAAATAGTTACATAAATTTTAATAGTTGAAGATAATTCACACAATTATGTTTTTGTTATTAGTATAGTTTTTGTTAGCATCATTTTTTATTGATATAAAGTTTGCATCGCTTTTATAAGTGATGTTAACCAAAATTTATAAATACATCGATTATCTATTTGATGTAAATGTATAAGTTACCATTGGGGTTGCCCTAAGAGCATCTTCAATGCTTAGAACTTTTTATGGGTTCTTAAAAATATTTTAATCATAAATTTTGAAAATTTTGAAGTTAAGAACTTTATTAAGAAAAATTAAATTGGATGGGTCCAATGGTNCAATGCTTAGAACTTTTTATGGGTTCTTAAAAATATTTTAATCATAAATTTTGAAAATTTTGAAGTTAAGAACTTTATTAAGAAAAATTAAATTGGATGGGTCCAATGGTGGAACCCATATGAGGTTTTTAAGAATAAAAAAATATTATTTTTAAAATTAGAATATTATAAGTAAAAATTATTTTGTTTAAATTATTGATCTATTAATATTTTAAAAATTATTGCATTTCATAAAATTTTAAACAAATATTACATAAAAACATATTAAAAAGAAGTACAATAGAAAGAAGATGATTTTTTTTTCTTTTTCTCTAAAAAAATATTGACCAATAGAAAGAAGACACATATGAGTTTCTTATCAACTCTAAAATCTCTTTGTTTAGAACCTATTCTCATCTTTTATTTTGTTTTTGAATTTTTTTTTCACTTCTTTTCCTTAGAAACCCAAGTTGAGAACCTCCATTGGATGCTAATAATTTTTTCTTTTAAAGGGAGGGAGAGTGAGTGAGAGTGAGGGAGGGAGGGAGAGTGAGTGAGAGTGAGAAGTGAGAGAGAGAGAAAAGAGAGAGAGAGAGAGAGTGAGAGTGAGTGAGAGAGTGTGTGTGGTTGGTTTATATAGACAGGAAATAGAAGATATTTAGAGCATCTTTAACCCTGTTCCATTTTTTGCTCTAAACTCTATTTTGAACTAAATTTCTCTCCAACCCTACTCCATTTCTTATTTCAAAATGGAGTAAAAATTGAGATTGCTCCATATTTGGAGCAAACTTATATTCTACTCCATTTTGTAGTTGAACTTTTTTATTTACAAACTGATCCTTTAAATATTAGATATTTTTATTTTATACTATTTTATCAACACAATATTAATAATTATCGATATATATATATATATATATATATATATATATATATATATATATATTTGAACACTATAATTTTTAAACAATATAAATTAAATAATTATAAATAATTGAAAACTACAATTTTTATTTAAAATATTGCAAAATAAAATAAACTTAAAAATGCATTACAAGTGAAATTAAAGATAATATGTTTAAATAAAAAATTTCAATGTTTTTATGATATTATGTAACTTTTTTTTTGATGTCAAAAAAAATGTAACTTTTTCATTTTATAAATATTTAATTTATAATTTATAAAAGTTTTGTAAAAAAAATGTGGATAATTTATAAATTTTAGAATTAAAAGGTATTAATAATAAAAAAAGTTAGAATTTATTTAGAATATTCTTTTTTGGAGTAAAAATGGAGTTATATATTTGAGTAAAACTCAACTCCATTTTAGAGTTACTCTACTTTGGAAGAGAAAATGGAGTTTAACATTGGAAATGGTCATAAGTGTGTGTTTGCGTGCGTGTGTGTGTTTGAAGGAGAGAAACCTTCACCACCCACTTGTTGTTTACTCAATTTTACACTTCTGAGTTTCCTGACACAGCCCACCTGCTTCTGTTTTCTCATTATTACTTCTTCTCTCCACTTCGTTGAGTTGTGTATGTCATCGTAGGTAATAATATAAATTGATGAATGTTCTAAGTTAGTTATTTAAACATTGGGTCTGATTGGTAATCAAATTTTTTTAGAAGTAAGCTGAATCTTTTTGCGGTAAGCTGTAGTGATAAGTGCTTATAAAATAATTGAAAACTGTAAGAAAAGAGCTGTAAGCAAAAGCTGTACAATAAAGCAGAGTGTAATACTGTTGGTAACGCTTTCTATACAGTTTTTGTGATTGGTAACTATTAAAACGGTAAAACTTATTAAGAGCTTTATGGTAAAAAATTTGGGTTACCATTCTAACTCATTAGTTATTTGATTGGTGAATTTAATCTATATATAAAAATAATTAGTTATTTAAGTAAATGGTAAGAGATAGTTTAAAATTAGTTATTTAGCCAAGAGAAATAATTTTTTATCCAAAAAACTCTTTTTGATTTCACTTAATTACACAAAATGTCATTAGTTTAAAAAGATTTGTTATTATCACGTCAAACTAGTTAATGTGAGTCAAACTATGTGTTATTAGCTAACGAACTTTGTTAACCATGAAGTCAAACTAGTTATAGTGTTAACATAATTATTATATAATACAAAATTATGTGTTATTAGCTAACTTTCTTAACTTAACAAAATTATACTGATAACCAATAAAATAATTTTGTTATTGGTTAACTTAGATCGTAAACATTGTTATCATCATTAATGTTATCATTATCATTATCGTATAATTATGTAAATTAAGATGAATAGTGTTATCATACGGAAGATAACAAAGTTATCAGCGTTGATGGTGAACAATATTAACGAGATTTTATGCCTACAACATGATTTTCAGATAATGATATTTTGTGTAATTAGTTAAGAAGTATGAGGGTAAAATAGATTTTTTGTACTTAACTTACCATGATGAACAGTAACACAGGAGAGAGAACTAATTATCACATTATTTGTTACCATGGAATGCAATTTCTCTTTGAACATTCATCCATTTTCATATCTATAATGATTAATATTACTAAAGCTTCATTGATTTCCATAATTTAAACACGTAAACCTATATATATATATACATAAATTATTGTTTATTATAATAATACGTGTTAAAAATTAAACAATAACAAAATTACAAACTAATTCTTATACTACTTGCTTAAAATCATATATATAATTAGCCAAACCTCTCTTCATCTAAGCCATCCACATCATCAATTTTTTTATTTTTTAAATAGGTTTTTATATATTTTGGGTAAATATATTTTTGGCCTTTCACACATTAATTTAAAAATAAAAAAAAATACTTATTCTAAAAAAACACAAAAAACTATAAATTCTTTACAAAAAAAAATCATAATGCTATTTCAAATAGGGGTGGGCATTTCGGTTTAAGTTCGGTTTCGGTTTGGGTTCGGTTAGTTTGGGTCTAAGAAAATTCTAACTGAACTCAACCAAAATTACTTCGGTTTGGTTTGTGTTCGGTTCAGTTTGATTATAGTTCGGTTTAATTCGGGTTGGTTTGGTTTTTAGTTCGGTTTATTGGAATTAATTTACAAAATACAAAATCAAACCCAACCAACGTCAATAATTAATATTAACAAAAGGAGTAATACAAAAATATAAACTCAATAATTTAAATAAAACTCGTAAAAAAACATAGAAATAAAATTATAAAAACTCAAATCATTAATATTAATTAATATTATTAATATAATTAATTAAGTAATAAATATATTGGGTTTTCAATTCGGTTCGGTTTATAACCGAACCGAAACCGAACCATTCGGGTTGACAAAAACTCTAACCAAAATGTTTTAGCATAGACTTTGATTTGGTTTGGGTCGGTTGGTTCGGATTGGCTCGGTTGGGTTCGGATTTTTTTTCAAATAAAAAACAAAGAGAGTGGATTAGATCAATGGTGAAATAACTTTCATCATATCGCTGAAAAAAGCGACTGAAAAAATGAGAAACTAATTGAATATATATATTAAGTGGGGAGAAAAATATACACTTACAATAGCGTATAAATATAAGAAAAAGTTTTTTAACAATTAACATATGACAATTTATATTAGGAAATTAATTTCACAATAGGTTTACATATTTTGAGATTAAAAAAAAAACTAAAACCATTATTTAAAATTAAGAAAACAAACGAGAACCAAATTTAAAAATAAAAACACACTTATTCTACAAAAAAATAAATTAGAAATGCTTTTTTGAATAAAAATTGATAAAGTGTCATTTTGAATAAGAAATAAAAAAAAAAGAGTGGATGGAATTAGCACTGGGCATTCCAGGTTTTAGGACGAGAATTTATGGGTACGGGACGGGAACGAATAATTTTGAAATTGGAAAACAATTCTCAAAAGGGAATCCGATAAGAACGGGACGGAATTTTTGGGTTACGGGACGGATTCGGGAATTTTTTAACCTAAAATATGTTTTCAAAATTTCAATAATTTGGATAAAGATCAACTTAAATATTTCGGATAATTTTGGGAAAATAGTAATAAGTTGAAAAATTTCAGGAAAATTCGGATAATTTCGAGAAAATTCGAAAAAAATATATAGAGTTTTCAAATTTAAATTTTTTTAAATAGGTAATTTGGATACGTGATCTCATATTCGTTCCTCTCACGTACTCTTTCCGTACCCATTTGAATAAAATAAATGATCCCAAACATATAGTTATTTTGAACGGGATTGAAAATAGATGAAAAATTCAGGATGAGTACGAGACAGAATGAGAAACCTGTCCTAAAATTTTCATACTAGGTTTGATGGTGAATTCAATTTGTTGATCTCGCTAGAAATAATGGACATAAAAAAAAAATTTGAATAGATATATTGAGTGGAGAGACATATACACTTACAACATCATAATTTATGTTAAGAAAAAAACTTCATAATAATATGTGTACATATTTTAGGATAATAAAAAAATTAAAACAACATCTAAAATAAAAACAAAAACAAAACAAAACCAAATATAAAATAAAGATAAACATAATAATAATATAAATATATGAAATTATAATATACAAATTTAAATTAAATAAAACGTTGCGCGGGTTGATCTCTAGTACAATAAATATCTTTTTTAAAAAGCGTAGCTAAACGTTAAGATGATTAGTACTATTTAAGTTTTTTTTTTAACTTCATTGATGATACCTATCGAGAAAAAGAAATATATAACTAATTACAAAATAAATAATTAAAGGCATAACTCACAAAATAAATAATTAAAGGCATAACTCGATTTGATCTTGATAAAAACTGTGGTCTATAATCTTGTAAATCGATCTATGTTTTTAAATTCAGCATCAGCTTTCAGAGTTTTCTCAAAACGTCAGAACCGAAACATGAGTATATGAATGATCGGACTAAGCATTGTCAAAAACTAGACCGTTAAATAAGACTTGAATAGAATCAAAAGATGCAAATTTTGTGGAAACGTAAGAAAGAAAAGGAAGATGTTGTCTGCATTACAAAATCAGTTAAATAACCTAATCAAATGTTCAATCATATATAAAAACCATTATATACCATTCTTGTATCGGTTTCTCTCGTCAAATACATATATCAAGAAATCTCTCAGTTTTTTTTTTAATATGGCAGCAGAAACTGGTAACAGTAATCGTTCTTCTCTGTTTCAGTGTCAAACCAGATCATAGTTCTTGTGCAAAAATAGAAGTAGTTTTTGATGGATTTTTGAAGAGAAAGTGGTGCAGTTGAGGTTAATCGTGGGTTGCTTAAGAAGCTTGAAGATATGGGATTCTCGATGGCCCGAGCTGCTTGGGCTCTGCACCATTCTGGTATGTATAAAGCCACTTCAAAACAATCTCAGATGTATGTAAGAGTGTTCACCCATATTTTGGTACCAAAAAGGTTTGACTAAAAAACTTCATTGAGTACAGTGAAATCTTAAATTTAAACATGTAACTTAGATTTAAATCTGGAATCCCCAATGGAATGAACTACGTTCCGTTTGAAAATGAATTGATGAAAAACTTTTTAGCATTTTTTGTTTAGGTGAGAGAAATTTGATGGAAAAATTTGCTCAATAACCATAAAAAAAAACTCTAATCTACAAAATAACCAAAATTCTCTCTTTTCTCTCTTTATCTTCCCCTACCTCTCTCTAACCATTTGGTTACTTTGTTAATTTGTTTTTTTGTTTTGGTTATTTATCAAATTGACCCAAATTTGATTAGGATTTTCGAGGTTAAAAAGGTTTAAAAAAATAGAGAAAACAAGGGGTAAAAATTAAAAAGAAGAGAGTACTATGAGTAGTCAAATCAAACGTTAGTTATTTGAACATTCATCCATTCTCATATCTATAATGATTAATATTACTAAAGCTTCATTGATTTCCATAATTAAAACACATAAACCTCGATATATATATATATATATATATATATAAATTATTGTTTTATTACAATAATACGTGTTAAAAAAATAAACAATAACAAAATTACAAACTAACTAGAAAGAGAATTTAGAAATTTTGTTGAAATTCTTATACTACTTGCTTAAAATACAATAAATTTCTTTTTTTTAAAGCATAACTAAAAGTTTAGATGATTAGTACTACTATTTATGTCTTTTTTTATCATAGTAAATATAACCATTAGAGTTAGATTTGTTTTTTCTATAAAAAAAAAGAGAAATTCATTAAAACATCACACATTCTAGTTTTAAGGACATTAATAGCCCCAAAAACAAGTTTAGTAAGTTTTAGCATTATTGAAGGGAGGAAAATTCTAAATTATCCCTTCTAATAAAACACTACACATTTGAGATGCTTCTTAAACGCTTCCTGAAATGCTACAGATGCTTCCTAAAACGCTCTTACAACGCTATGGTTGCTTTCACACAAACTCAAATAAAATGAAATGAAGAAATTGATACTTCCTAAATCTTTCCTACAATGTTATGGTTGCTTTCACACAAACTCAAATAAAACGAAATGAAGAAATTGATCATTCCTAAATCCTTTCTAAATCCTTCCTAAAACGCTATAGATGTTTCCTAAATCCTTCCTAAAATGCAATGGATGCTTCCTAAATCCTTCCTATAACTCTAGTGCGCTGGGATTAAAGGAGACTGAAATGGGTGTGGAACTTTAAGAGATCCTAGAAAGCGGGTGTTTATGAAATTATTTCAAGTTTAATCACTTTTCCCTTCTATGAAACTACACATAAAATGCCCCCTAAAACGATGCTTCCTAAATCCTTCCTAAATCGCCGAGAATTGAGAAAATGGTTATTTTAGGAAATTTTTTATTTTTTTGTGAAAAATGGTACAATAGTCATTAGCCGTTTAATGAAGGCTATTTCTGACCCAATTTTAGCGTGTGAGCTATTTTTGACCCAACACTATAAGAGATTCGTTAGACCATCTCCATCAGATACCTTCAAATGTATCTAATCCATTTAATATTAATATAATTTATTTATATAATTAAATTTTAAATTATAAAAAAAATTCAACCAATTGTTAATAAACATGTGTAAGAAATGTTTCTTAAGCGGGAAAACGGCTAATTCATACCTCAACTAACATCCGCAGTCCCGATCCGATCCTGTACTCGCTACCTGTGCAAAAACATACCCATACTAAGATTTTATTCAAATTTCATACCCAAACTCAAAATAACCGTCGTAAACATACATTGACTTTATTCCGTGAGTCAAACCGTTAATGGAAGATGACATGGCTGCCTAGTCATTCGTTTTGTTGTTAAGAGATGTCGTTTTGTTTTTTTATATCATCAAAATACATACCAAAACGGCGTTGTTTTCCAGTTAAAACAACCAAATACTCTTTCTCGAGAAACTTCTCCTTCTTCACGAAACAAAGAAAAAGAGACAGAGAGAAATTCGATGGAGCCATAGTGTTTCGCATGCAATTGGGTAGGAATTCGATCAATTCCTTGTTACCTCAACGAATTTCCGCTAATCAGAGTTTATAAATTGCGAGAATGAGGTAAGCTTCAAAGTACACAAATTTGTGAAAAATTTGGTTCACTTAGGTTTTGGGTATATGTGTTGATTATATGATTTATATCGTGTAGAATTGCTGGTTGTAAGACATTAGGAGGCTTGTGGATATATGTTTAGGGAAGGTTTATATGAATAGATAGTATGAATTTATAGTGCACACAACGTGTTCGGTTAAATGTCTGAGTGAACATTTTAGAATTGATTTTTTGTTTTTTGTTTTATTTCAGTGTGGATAACGACACTAGTTTCAGTATTAGCTACAATGGAAAGTTTGAGACTATAAATGGGGAGCTTATGTATGTTGGTGGAAACACACACTATCTTCAAACATCCGCTCAAGCCTTCTATAGCGGAATACGGTCAGCCGAGATTGTGAATTTGCATGGGCAAAGGATGTGGTATAAGCTGCCGTTTGAGGAGCTAAAGGATCTGAAATTGTTATGTGATGGAAGTGAGAATTTTCAAAATATGTGTAAGGCAGCTTCTTGGACTAGAACTGTGGAAATATATATGGAGCATGAAAATTCTCATAATAAAGCAGGGCATGGTGGAAATTCTCGGCAGAATGATGCTGTGAATAGCAGTTTAGGACAAAATCATTATGCTTGTCATGAGGGAGCACGGGTTGAAGAAATCGTGGCTGGATTTGTTGATGAGGAGGAGGACAATGATGATTTTCGGAATACTCCTCCTACATCAGACTTTGAGGAAGAAGAAACTGCCCCATCTTATGAGAGATGGAAAAGAGGAAGTGGTGAATTGAAAGTAATGCAACTATTTGAGAGTGTAAAAGAGTTCAAGGAAGCTGTGTTAGAATACGCATTGAAAGGAGGCTGGAATATAAAGTATACGAGATGGGGAAATGTCAAAGGTGAGGCGAAGTGTGCAGTTGAAGGTGACATTCCTTGTCATTGGCGAATTTATTGTTCTTTTGAGGAATATGTAGGTTTATGGATGGTGAAGACATTTCAAGAGGAGCATAGTTGTACAAAAGATGGGTATTGCAAGTTATTGACTGATGCTGTTATTGCCAATATATTCATCAATGATATTAGGAAAGATCCTGAGTTAATGCCTAAAATTATTCAAGACCAAATCCAAGACCGGTACAATTTGCAAGTAACACATGATATATGTAGAAAGGGAAGAAAGAGAGCGTTGGAGCTCATCAAAGACGAATATGATGAACAATTTATAAGGATCAAAGACTACAAAAATCAAATTTTAATGTACGTAAATTAGTTTATGTGCTATTTTCTACGTAATTGTACATGCTTTTGGACTAACTTATCTGTTTTCTTTAATAGATCCAATCCTGGGTCGACAGTTGATCTAAGGACGACTACTAGAGATGATGGACAAGAAGAATTTGACAGGTTCTATTTGTGTTTTGCGGCATCAAGGCAGATTTGGCGTACATTTTGCCGACCTATCTTTGGGATCGATGGATGCTTCTTAAAATCAAATACAAAAGGACAATTACTTGCTGCTGTGGGAAGAGATGCAAACAATCAGATTTATCCTGTTGCGTGGGCTGTTGTTCAAGTAGAGAACACTGATACTTGGGAGTGGTTCATTGAGAAGCTAAAAAAAGATTTGGACCTTCACAATGGTGATGGATTCACACTGATTTCAGATAAACAAAAAGTAAGTACAGCTAAGATCTTATCATAATTTGATATGTTAATGGATTTGAAGCTCAAACGGGATTGAATGAATGTTTCTTATTTCAGGGATTGGTAAAAGCAGTGCAACAAGAATTACCAAATGTGGAACATCGTATGTGTGCAAGACACACTTACGGTAACTTGAAGAAAGTCCATTCGTGTAAGCCTCAGATGAAAAAACTATTTTGGATAGTGTCAGACAGTTACAATAAGGCTGATTACGAAGCAGCTTTAAAGAATTTGAAGGCATACGACGTGGATGTTTATGACTCTTTGATGATGAGGAATCCGATGGCTTGTAGTCGTGCTTTCTTCAGGACAACATCTCACTGTGAAGATGCACTTAACAATTTTTCAGAGTCTTACAATAGTGCACTTGAGAAAGCACGGTCTCTGCCACTGGTGGAGATGTTGGAGACTATGAGAAGACAAGCTATGATTCGCATAGAGCTGAGAAGGAACAAAGCCAATAAGCACAAGGGTTTGTTTAGTCTTAAGGTCGCAAAGATGATTTCTGCAGAGGAGAAAGAGAAGAAATGGTGTAAAAGAATTCCAGGACCGAATGGCAGTTCCGAAGTGTCTGAAAAAGGTACATCGTATGCAGTTGACATTGGAATGAGGACGTGCAGCTGTAGGAAGTGGGATGTGACGGGGATTCCGTGCCGTCATGCTTTGAAGATTTTCATGGATAAAAAGCTTAATGCAGAAGACTATGTTTCTCATTGGTATTTGACAAGTATTTGGCGGAGGCAATACGATGATTCTATAACTCCGGTTGAAGGCATGAAATTTTGGAAAACATCCGGTGAACCAACACTTGAAGCACCACCAAGGGATGTATCTAAGGGTCGGAAAAAGAACCCACAAAAAAGAATGAAGTCCATCACCGAGTCTCCAACTAAAGGCAAAAAAGTGACAAAACACACACGAGTAATCCATTGCTATCGGTGTGGTTTTGCGGGTCATAATGCATCAAAGTGTTCTTATACCGGAGTTCCGTTTAAGCCAAGAAAGAAGCGTCAGAAAGCACAACCAAACGAAGATGCATTCGAGAGTATTTCTCTTGACTTTGGAGAAGGTCCAAGTCAACCAACTCAAGATTAAATTTCAGGTTCGTATTTTCACTCTCTCCACTAAACAGATTGTATCGTAGCTTTGTGATTGTTGTGAGATGTGAGATTTTTGAGGTCTTTTAAACATATTGCATTGCTTTTGCGATTAGTTTCATATTGTTGTTGCTGCTTTTAAACATATTGTATTGCTTTCAAACTGTTGTCTTCAGTTTCTATTGCACTTTGTGATTGTTTTGTTCTTTCATATGCAGGTTTTGTTGCGTGGTTGTTCAAGTACCTTGATGTTTGTAGCTTCATGGACAATTGGGGGTGGAAGCGGTTCATTATGATGTTGCTGTTTGGATTCTTTTTTGGCTTGCAACACATATTTTGTATTTTTTTTTTTGGATTATGTTGGTCATGTGATTTGTACTCTCTCCAAAGATCTGTTTTCTTAACACGGGATCATCCATTGCCAAGTTTGTAATCGGTTCTTTTTTGAATATGATGGTTCTTAGATGATCATTACCCAATATAAAACCAACCTCGTTGCAGAAAGACTCCTGGAAGGAGACGAAGGAAAAAATATATATCAGTTTATGTCATTGTTACAACACAGCAAAAACGGCGTCGTTCTAAGTGATACGGGCTTCTTAGCAACAAAACGAATGACTGGGCAGCCATGTCATCTTCCATTAACGGTTTGACTCACGGAATAAAGTCAATGTATGTTTACGACGGTTATTTTGAGTTTGGGTATGAAATTTGAATAAAATCTTAGTATAGTATGTTTTTGCACAGGTAGCGAATACAGGATCGGATCGGAACCGCGGATGTTAGTTGAGATATGAATTAGCCGTTTCCCCTTTCTTAAGCCATTGTCAAAGTCTCTCCTTCAAGATACAGTTCTGTTTCTCTCTCATACTTTTTTTATTTTTTTTTATTAATAAGAAACGGTGCAAAATGCTCTTATATGGCGTCACTTTTTCAACGTCAATTGTTTAACCGACGTTAATATATTAAAAAGGAAGGGTATTAGCATCGGTTTATAAACCGTCTTCAATTTTAGTGTTATTTATTTATTTTGGGCCACATAACAATATTGATAGATCAAAAGCCCATTTTTAACTGAAGTGTTTTTTCTAGAACTTAACGAAAAATTCTAAGTTTGACCCAAAAAAAAAAACGAGAAAGTTCTAATATTTTTAAGTGTATTTTTTCCACAACTTGACGAAGTTTTTATCCCAAATTTTTCTGAAGTTTTTCGAATTGTTCTTGCGATTAACATAAATTCATTGATCTTCTTATGATCTTATCTAAGTTTATCTTCTCCATTCTGAGTCTAATTCAAAAGCACAAAAGGGATCTACCATCGAAGCTCGACAACGATGGCATCACAAGAAGAGATCTACCATCGAAGCTCGACAACGACGGCATCACAATAAGAATCTACCATCGAAGGCTTGGTAATTTTTTTATAGACATTTGCTATGTTTTTTTTGCTAAGCATCGATAGTTGATACAAATTTTGGTCAGCATCGTCAAATTTCGATCAGCACCGTTACCATCGCTCCAACGCTACAAAACTCATTTGCATATTCCACAAGGTATAAATTTCATCGATCTTCACTAACTTGATTTTGATTTGTAACTGCAAATCCTGCTTGTGATTGAGCTTTTAGTTGGAAATTGAATAGTGAGTTTGCTTTGTTCTTCACATCGGATTATATCCATCTTTTAAAAAAAAAAATTACTTTCCCGAGTTAGCTAGAAATTGAATCTTGAATTTGACCGAACATGATGATTTTGATTTGCAAATCCTACGTGTGTTTAAGCTTTTAGTTATGTTTATAGTTTTCTTTTCTCTTAAATGAATGATATTAAATCTTGAGTTATTCTTTCGATGATCCAAGTAAGAGGAGAAAATATGTGATATCTACCTTAGGAGCCAGATGTAGAGACTTAAAACAACGCTTTTGGAAGGCGCATAGAAGAAATACTCCAAGAGAATCAATAGAAGTTCCACCAGCACTGATTCCAGAAGACCAATGGATAGATTTTGTTCATGCTCAATTGACAGATAAGGCCAAGGTAAAAGATTGTCTCAATTCACAGATGAGACCATAATTATAGAAAGTAAGAGAGCGTAATAAAAAAAATCGAAGCAAATTAAACACTCTAGAACTGTTGGAGACTCTGAGAATGCATAGGAACAGATGGAAACTTCACATATTGATGACAAAACTGATAGAAACTTCACAGATCGATGCTTTCAACACTTGCTTTGAAACTGAATTATAGTTTTAGTGACATTTGTTTTTAGATCCCAATTTATTGGTTTTATAGTTTCACAAATATCTTTTATATTATAGTTTTAGTGACATTTGTATTTGGATCCGCATTTATTGGTTTGATTAATTGAATTTCAGTTTCATATTACAGTTTTATATTACAGTTTCAGTGACATTTCATATTATAGTTTTAGTGACAATCGTTAGCATCAAATAGTTAATAGGACTTAGCGTCGGTTATATAAGTGACTTAAAGTAAATGAGTAAGCGTCGGTTTACAAAGTAGTGATGAACCGTCGGTAAAGTCACTTAAACCGACTCAAGCATTTTGACGTTAAAGTACACGTCACTTTGCAAAGTGACGTTAAAATGTTTAACGTCACACGATGTTACGACGGTTTGATAACCGGCGGTATCTTGTTCACGTCAGTTATTTAGTGTGGGCAAATGGAATATAACCGACGTTAAACCCGAGCTATGCGTAACAGATAATTGAAAAACAAATATGTGAGAAACCAAGGAAACATTTCAGAGATACGAAAACAGAAACTCACCATAAACCGCCACTGAGCTGGAGAAGAGGCATGTTTCTTCTATCCGCTAGGCTAAGAAGGGGATGTCGAGAAGTGATGAAGGGCCTCAGAGATTCATCTGCAACCACAAAAAAGAGTGAGGGAGGAACCGGTTGGGAAGACCAGGGGGTCTACTACGATTCGAAGTCTGTGAATTAGCTGGAGTAGTGGGAGTTGATGTTCTTGGGGCGTTTCTCGCAACCCTTCCTCTCTTCCCTCTTCCACGGCCAACCATCTCAAACAGAGATAGAGAGATTAGGGAGAAGAAGAGAGCTCGCGCGAGAGGGAGAGCGGAGATAGAGAGAGAGACGAAGAGTGATGCGGCGGAGATGGAGATGGGTCGGAGGAGGCGCAGATATAAAGAGAGATTAGAGAGATGGGTCGGAGAAGAGTAGCGGCAGCGACAGGAGGAAGTGAGAGCAGCGGCAGCAGAGATGGAGAGCAGCGGCGGCGACTTATCGGCGGTGAGAGATAGAGAGAGAGACGAAGAGTGATCGAGACGGAGAGAAGATGGATCGAGAGGGACAATTTTTTTTTTTTGTAGTTATCAATTTTTTTTTTGTTCTAAAATTATTAATTTTTTTTTTCTTTCCAAAAATTAACTTGAAAACTCATAAATAACAAAAAATTTCTACTAGTTTATGAGTTATATTATATTCGTGAGTTTATGAGTTATTTATGAGTTTATGAGTTTTTTTATTTTTTACTAGTTTATAATTTTGTACTTTAAAAATTTATAATATATTAATCTTACCATAACAATCAAAAACTTTTAAATTCCTAAAACCAAAACCTTATAACATGCCCTAAACTCTAAATTAAAGACTCGCTAACTTCTCATTTTTTTTGTTATTTATGTTTTTACTATCAAACAACAATCTATACATTTGTATTTTCTTTTGTAATTGATAAATATAAAAATATGTTTTCCAATGTCAATCTCAAACTTTGTAGTGTTTGATCTAGTTTTTATGTTTTAGTATAATGTTTAAGGGTTAGAATTCAAAATTTTAGGGTTTGGGATTTAAGTTTTAAGATTTGGGATTTGGAATTTAGAATTTATAAAATTAATAAATCTATTTCAAATATTTTTATAAGTGTTAATTTTAGAGTTTATTATACTCTTATATCCTCTTAACCCCAAATCCTAAACTCTAAACTCTAATTCAAAAACTTAATAGCTTTTTTCCTTCTTATTTTGTATTTTGTAATAACTTGTTTATTCTATTTTATGTTCTTAGTATAAAATAATAATTTGTAGTATTTTTAAATTCAGAAATAGAAAAAAATATTGTCCAAATGTGAATTTATATACCCTAAATCAAACACTTATTAAATCCAAAAATAATTTGTATTTCTATTGAAAATTTAGCCCATTAGTCACAATATAGTCGTTAATTTGTGACTGTTTGGCGATTACTAATTGGTGACTACTAATTGGCGACTACGTTTTAGTCGCAAAACAGTCGTCGACATGCTAACGTTGCCTACATCTCGGACAATAGGCGTGATCGAATTCAAAATTTTCTTACTATGTATGTCTTTCAAACGACAATACATATGCATTTAGAAAAGAAAAGAACATGAGAAGATATGGAGAAGTTTCCATAGTCCCATCTCTGACTAATACACTTCATCGACAAGTAAATTCGCAATCGAATATCCTCGATACAAGCATTAGGAGATCAAAAATACGAAAAATCCTTCAAGTTTGGTTTGCCACATGAACCTAGATGAAGTTTACTTAATTAAAATCTTTTTCATTTTTTTTTTCTATTCTCAAACTCATGATGCATTCGATGTAATTTTACATTCAATCTAATTTTTTTTAAAAGGTAAATATATATCAATATATACATTTTTTTTTTATAACTCAGGTGATCCGGTTGAACTAGGGGACCGTCGGCGGCGTAGCTTAGGATATTTAATCCGTACTATAGACGGGTGCATCATCCCCCAACACCGACTAGTCCTTGGGCTCGGAGAGACCATGGAAATGCCCTGGTGGCCAAGTGGATTAAATGTTGCAATTCCGCTTCCGTAGGGAATCGATCACTGGCCTAGACCATCAAGACAGATTCTCACCTCAGAAGAGAACCACCCCATTACCACCACTTGGTTAATAATATATACATTTTGTTTGTAATTTGTGTTATATCGATACGTATTACGACTTTCGGTTGGCCATTTTGGGATTAGAATGTCTTGTGCTATAATTGGTATCAAGAAAACAACTATACCTTTTCCCCCATTTTCAACTGCATAATAATTTTGTTGATCAAAAGTTGATTTTTCTTATTGTAGAATAAACAAATGCGCATGCGCGAAACACTAAAAGCAAATTTAAGAAGTTGTATATTGAAAATAAATGGAGCAAAATGGTGAAATTTTTCTTACCTTTATTTTATTTTATTTGAGATAACCAAATCTCTAGGTTTTCTTTGGTCGAAAATCTCTAGGTTAAAACTTAAAACACAAGCTAAACTCAAAAACATATAGTCCAAGTTTCTTAGACAAAACACGAATGTTCAGAAAGTGGATTAGATCATAGTCAATCTTATAGAATCATTTTTCAGCAGCAACCATAAACCAAATCATTAAACCACAATTTTGAATATCAACCAATAAAATGAGTATCTATCTTTTTCCATAATAATTAAGCTTGTTTTAACAAATACAACAATTTTTCCCACGGCCTTTTATATGTTTATACTAATAATGATCGGCTAATTATTGAAAAATAATTGATTGACGTCTAGAAGACAATTAAACAGTGATTGCATAGGGGAGATTAACTCCTAACGTGCTAGGATATAGCCTGCCGATTCAGCTACTACTCTATCATCAGGCCTCTTACAGCCATTGAAGTTTTACTACTCTTTAAACCGTAAAATTTTAGGTATTTAAAACAAAAGAAAATACTCTTTAATTATTCAAAAAAAAAAAAAATACTATTTCTAATCTCCACCAACACATCTGTAATTTGCTTCATCTCTCCGTTATGATGTGGATCGTCTCCTCCATGATCGTCTTCTCTCCTTCCCGGCTGCAAATGTAAGGTCCCCTTCTCTTCTTGAGCTGTATTTTCACTGTGTTTTGTTCCTCCCAAGTAATTTTTTTGTTTAGACTAAGTTTCTTTCAGTTGTAATAAGTTGTTTTTAACACTGTAAATTTCAGAAAATGATATAAATCTTAACATTTAGAGCCAGAAACAAAAGTACTTTTTTAATCGGTTTATTTGTACTACAAAAAAAAAACTATGTATAATAACCACCATATAAGCAAACATATTTTCCGATATACATAATTTTGGGGCACACAATTACACACCTAACATACATATGATCAAATTCAATTGACTTAATTGTCGAGTATATATACATGATCAAATATATGTATAATGTATATACATTCATTTTTCGCATATAATTCTCCAGTTTAAAAACAAGGAGAGTGAAAGAAAAAAGGGAAAACAAGATAAAAAGGAAACTAATTAATTATATATGTTGCCGGCTTTTTTTTTTTATCGCTTGTTATGTAAAGGATTTGACCCCGTCGGAATCTTTCTCTTCTCCGGTTTGAATTCTCCGGCGCCGATTACACGTGTGTCATAAGAGTGGAAAATCCCTCTGTCTCTTCCAGAAGGTCCGGAGGAAAAGCTTCGTCTTCCGGCAGCATGAATTCTTGGAGCTTTAGAGATAACAAAAATGAAAGTGACGAGAAGAACAAAGAGGCAAAGAAGTCGAAGCCGAATCATTTTTTTTTTCTTTAGTATTTGTTTGTTTTTATCTTCTTTCTCTGGAAAAGGTGAGGAACTGAAGATATTTAAAAAAACAAAAAAAAAAGAGTGAAGAGAAGAAGAAACCTTTTTGAAAATAGATGGTTGCGACTTGCGAGTATGAGAATTTAATTGATGTACAAACTTCCATACGGTGTTGTAATTTGTTGCATTATTTTATGTTTTCTTGTGCGCGGACATGGATGGTCCACTTCTTAAAGTCTCCTCGTTTTTTTCTAATTTTTATAAAATACGAGCTTCATATTTTGGTCTACACAAGTTTTTTTATCCCGAGTTTCTGTCTACACAATTTTCGGCTATACGCCATTATGAATTTATGAGCATGTTTTTAACTTTTTACGTCTTTGTATGGAAATTTCAATTATGTATTATACGAACATTAATTTAGTGTTGGCTATTAAGATTCACCGGTTTACTAGTTACTTTGAGCATGTTTTATATGTTTTGATTTGCTACTATATATTAGTGATATCTTTATGGAGGGACAAAAACATGGCTGCTTAAAGGACCACAATGCAGACCAAAATAACGCACCTAATGTAATGATTACGAACCTAAAAGATCTTGGAACATTTCACGAAGAAATGTGCCTATGTGGATATTTGTGAATTGTGATGTGGCGTTGAACTTGTTTTATGTGCCTTCGTCGACTTACTTGTCATCTCATTCCTTTTCACAGATGTGTTCTATAGAAATTTGGTGTGTTCTATAAAAATTCCAAGCCTGATCTCTGATAAGAATCGGCCACAGCTAGATGTGCTCAGAATGAAATTATGCATATATGTATGCAAAATGATGAAACAATTTGAATAGCTACATTATTTATTTTGTGAATATTTCTAGAAGAAAATAAAACATGAAAGATATATAAAGTTACTTGTTACTTGTAAGCAGGGACGGAGCTATGTTGAAGTATACGGGGGCATGTGCCCCCAACTGTTTTTCATTTTTTCCTTAATAATTTAATTCATTTGATTAATTATTATTATTATCTTTGCTATTTATAATATTATGCCCCCGGCTAAAAATTGTTCTAGATCCGCCCCTGATTGTAAGCCGAATTAATTTCCTACTTAGCTTCTTAAAACTGGAACAAAAAAAATCTAAAAGTCAAACTAATGAATGTACAAACGAAAACATTTTTTTTTTATTTGACATATATTTAATAAAAAATTTGGAAACTACGCACATACCCACTAAATTTCTGATGATTTTCAACTGGACTATAGTAACTATCCAATATCCATCTATACTTTTTTTTGTCGTTAAAACATTTATAGTTTTATACAATGGAATCAATGGCCAAGAGTCCAAGACCAACAAGGAGGTGGACAAAATAGAGTGTATTTAATTTAATATTTGAAGTGATTTGAAATGATTTGAGTTTTAATAAATTTTTATATTATTTGGTTGAATTATACAAGTTATTATGATTTTTTATTTAAGTTATATCAAATCTCACCTAAAACCATAAGATTTGAATTTTTATATTTTTAACTAGAAAACTCCATCAAAACATTTTAAAATCACTCCAGATCTTTTAAAATCTACTACTTAAAATATTTTCAATAACAGTGGATTTGATTTTAATTTTACAAATCTTGATTGAATAACATAAAATTAGAGAAACATTTAAAAATCATTGGTTAAATAACAAATTTTCAAGAAAAAGAAGTCAAAATCATAAATGATTTAAAACAGATTTGGATTTTCTTTTAATAAATGAAAAGCAGTCATGGGCCGAGATATTGGGCCTTAAACCGCCCAACCTTTCACTCGGGTCTCTCATGAACCGCCCGACCCTCGTCTTCATATAACTAAATCTCCATCCTCGATTCCAATTTCCACTTTTTCGAGGATTCATTCAGCAATCGAGAGAGTGAGAGAGAGAAGGATTTTGTAGCGTGAAACGAGGTCGATTTGTAAGCTATGGATAGAGAATGGGGTTCGAAGCCAGGGAGCGGAGGCGCCGCCTCGGGCCAGAACGAGGCCATCGATCGCCGCGAGCGTCTCCGTCGTCTTGCTCTTGAAACCATAGACCTTGCCAAGGATCCCTACTTCATGCGAAATCATCTTGGAAGGTATGTTTCTTTATCCGTGTTTCTCTGCATATGAACTTGTATTATGTATGACCGGCGCATAGACATAGTAGCAGATTCCATAGTTGGATTATTAACCGGAGATTAAAAGAATTCACCGATTCCTTGAGCTACTCTGAATTAGGCAGCTCATCTATATCCCTGTTCCGATATGTTTTTGATCTTGTATGCATACGTGAGCACGATAGTTCTGGAGTTGGTTTGATTGGTGTTTCTTCAATTAGGTTGTTTTTTTTTTTCATGTCACTGATGACTGATTAAACCTTGTTTTGCTGTGTTTTATGTTGTGCAGCTACGAGTGCAAACTATGTCTAACGCTGCACAACAACGAAGGAAACTACTTGGCGCATACTCAAGGTAAGAGGCATCAGACCAACTTGGCAAAGAGAGCTGCCCGAGAGGCCAAGGATCTTCCTACTCAGCCACAGCCACTCAAGCGCAAAGTCTCAGTTCGCAGAACAGGTAATGGCTTCTCTATGTTGGCCTAGTTATTGGATTATATAGGAAAAGTGTTTGGTCTAGAAGTTATTATCTCTTATTGCGGCTTATGTTATTGCAGGATTGTTTATCTTTGCTTAATATTCAGCTTTAAAGGTTTGGTTGATAATTTCTCCATTGCTTAATGTCAGCTTTAAAGGTTTGGTTGATTAACCATCCATATCTTATGTATGTTCTTGCAGTTAAAATCGGTAGACCAGGGTACCGGGTTACAAAGCAGTACGACCCCGAGTTGAAGCAAAGATCCCTCTTGTTCCAGGTAAGCATATAAATTGTTTTTGTTGAACTTCCTTCATCTAGCATCATGATCATCAGAGACTTATCTAGAGTGAATTCTTAATGTTTCTTTTTCTGTTTTCCCTCAACCTTGTTATACAGATTGAATATCCTGAAATAGAGGACAACATCAAGCCAAAACATCGTGTGATGTCTTCATATGAGCAGGTGGGTGTTACAAGTTCTCATTGTTCATGTCTCATAAACACACCTTTTTTCTTCACCAGTCTACCATTCTGAATAATTTATCTTCCTTTTTATTTTGATGTGTGCAGAAAGTTGAACCTTATGACAAGAGATATCAGTACCTTCTGTTTGCAGCTGAACCATATGATATCATAGCCTTCAAGGTATGCGTCTCCTTTCATTCCACAATTATCTCTGTCGATTTACATTCATTATGGATTGTGGCTCTAGTATCTCAACATATCTTACTGGAATTTTGTGCTGATATTGATAGTCATGATTCACATCGGTTTCAGGTTCCTAGCACAGAGATTGATAAGTCAACCCCAAAGTTTTTCAATCACTGGGATCCAGACTCTAAGATGTTTACTGTAAGCTCTTCTCATTATAAACCCATAGCTTTGTTTTTATTTTTCCTAGTTTTTGGTTTTGATTGAGCAAAATAATGACGAAGAAACTTGCGATAAAACAGCTGCAGGTGTATTTCAAGCCGAACAAGCCAGAACCAATGAAGCCTCAGCCCACAGCTGGTTCAAATGGCCTTCTGCCGCCGCCGCCACCACCACCACCTCAAGCTCAACCGCCTCCACCTCCTCCATCTGGTTCACTGCCACCGCCACCACCTCCAATGACTAATGGTGTTAGGCTCATTCCCCCACCCCCACCACCAATGGGAGGAGGTTTCGGACATCCGAATATGTGAAATTGAAACTTGCGATGTTAGAATCAACTAAAAGCAGTTTGAACACAATAGTGTCTTATCATGGTCTATCTTAAGAGAGTGTACTGAAAAACCAATCTGTTTTGACATGAATCCTTAAAAGTTGATCTATGCAGATGTATTAAAGTCTCTTCGACATGTTTGATTCTCTGTTTTTAAATTAATTGTCAATTCGTTTTTGTACGGTTAACTCATAACCGCGATTTAACCGAATTCATCAAGTCGTAAGACCGGACCTAGGTAATTACGTAAGTATACAGTGATGACGTGGTGGGTCGCTCGCCACTTATATGCACATTTCAACAGTATCACTGAAATTCAAAATAGGGGAGCGGAGGGAAAATCGAAATCCCTAAATCCCCAAATCACTTGAATTCTCGATCCACAAAGCTCCGTCGAACCCAACGGACGGATTTTCGTCGTCTCATATTCTCTAAGGCCAAACCGTACGATCTCTCATACTTTTTTTCTCTCGTCTACGGGCGCTTCTTCTGCCATGGAGGAATCCTTAACTCCAAACCCTAAGCAGCGGGCAATTTCGACGACGACTCGAATCCAAGCTCCGACAAGTCCATTCTTCTTGGGATCCAACGATGACAGGCTGGAACGGGAACAAGCTCGTGCCGCCAGAGTCGCCGCTAGCCGTCGCAAGTCTGTGGTATTCGGTCGTGGGCCTCAGCCTGAGAAGGAATCCGATCCCTGCTTTGACAAACAGCAGATTCTCGAGTTGTTCCAGAACTGCATCAAATTGGCCAGTGAAAACGTAAGTAAATTGACTTCTGTCTCTTTCAATAATCATAGGAAGAGGAAAATTAGTGGCCCAAAATGTTTCTTCTCGTATAATTTGGTCATTGGTAATATTGCTTCTGATGAAATTTATGCTTTTCGAGTAATGTAAGTTGTCTTTCAGTCAGTATAATAATCTCTGTTTACACTATGTGGTATTGGTGGAGGGTTTTTTCATTATGTTCTATGGGTTTTGTTTTACAGAAAATCAATCAAAAGAACACGTGGGAGTTGAATTTGATCGACCATCTTTGTGAGATTATTAAAGTTGAAGATGAGAACAATGCAGAAACAAATTTTCAAAAGGTAAAGCTTCCCATTTCATTCTTCTTTGGCTTCTTTAAAACGCTGGCAAGGGGTTTTAAGAATACCCACTAAAACAAAAACAAAAAAAGAAAAGGAAATCTAAGAGTTGAGAATCATCAGCTTAAGAAATATTTGTGTTCGTCCGAGGCAGGCAAGTTGCACTCTTGAAGCTGGAGTTAAGATTTACTCAATGAGGGTAGACTCAGTTCATTCAGAAGCATACAAGGTCTTGGGTGGAATTACTCGAGCTGGCCAAGATGACAGCAGAGGTTAGATCGATATCTTACACGCAATAAACTATCTTATCTTTAGCGTTTGGTTAAATCTGCCAGTGTAATCTCTTAACAGAACATATAGCTTTGTTAATTTGTGGAAATGATCAAAAAGAGGACATCTGAAGAACTACAAGTGTTGGCTATGCAATGCTTTAAATTTCTAATTTTCTTTAGCTCTAATTTCTAAAGAAGGTACTGCAAGTAAATTTTTACCTTATGTTCTTTTCTGATATTTCGTCATGAGCTTAGATAACGAGGATGCTGCTGGTTCTGTAGAAAATGCAACTAACCAAAAGAAACAGGCAGAGAAAAAGGTAGTTCATACAGAAATCCTAATTCCCTTAACGTGAAGAAGTTCGACTACTTACTGATGAGTTTTAAACTTGCAGATATCGCCTTTATCAACACTGGAACCATCCTTTGATGCCCTTAACGTGAAAAAGTTCGACGGTAATTTTCTTAACTCAACTCCCTCTGTCATTTGTGAAATGTAAGTTCTGCACGATAATGTTTCGTATTTTTTTACAGTGGCATTTGCAGTGGATCCCCTTTATCATCAGACTTCAGCACAGTTTGATGAAGGTGGGGCAAAGGGTCTGCTGCTAAACAACTTAGGAGTCTATGGAGGGTGTCAAGTTCTATTTGATTCACAAGAAATCCCTGGAAAGCTTGTTTCGTCTGCAAATCAGCATGATAAAACAGAAACAATTGATCTATCCTTTGCTAAAGGTCTGGCTTCATTGGCTGATATGCCTCGCTGTACCATTGTACGTGGTTTTTGGAGCACTAATATTTCTCTGATTTCGTGGTTAAATTTGTAGAATGTGTGGAGAAAATGGTGATAAACATGCGACAGAAGGATGAGATTGTACCATCTCTTCGGAGTATAATCAATCAATTTGATGAAGAGAACCAAAGACCATCTGATACGTTTTCTTGTGGTCAGAAGACGACTGAGTCATTTGATATATCACATGGTAACGAAGCTAGCTATGCTGATGATGATGAAGGATATGATAACTTTGGAACTTCGTTTGATAATGAGGGTCAATCGGGTGTTGCTGGGGAAAACTTTGGCCTCAATGATGCAGAACCAGCATATTCAAATTTTCACGAGGTTCTTACCATCACTCTTCTAAAAATGTTCACTTGCTTTTATTTGGCACCGTGAAAACCTGATCTGACGTTTTCACTTTGCAGGAAGTTGAACCAGCCTCCTTGCAAGACATGGATTCAGATGACAGATTTGAGAATGTTGATGACTATCTCTTTTTGTCGTTGGGAATTTCATCTAAGCAAAATTCTTGGGCAGGTCCTGATCACTGGAAGTATAAAAAAACAAAAGGTATGCGCTAATATCTCCAGCTTCAAGCAATAAAAAAAGAACTCATGGTTATCTAGTTTCTCTGAGGGTTTACATTCTCTGGACAATATTGCAGGTCCAGATGATCAACCTGCTTCAGAAAACGGATCTTCTCCACCAGCAAAGAAAACCAGGAAAAAAAAGCAAGCAGAGCCTGAACTAGATTTTACAAAAGCTTTGGAGGAAGAAATGCCTGATATTTTTGCCCCTCCAAAAAACCCAAAGACTTTACTTCTCCCAGCAAGTAGAGCCCCTTGTCAAACAAAGCTTCCAGAGGATTGCCATTATCAACCTGAGAATCTAGTAAAGCTATTTCTACTACCGAATGTTATGGTAAGGCTTGCTAAACACTGACCCGGTCACTATTTTCTAGTTTTCTTTTTATATTTTCTTTCTCCATTATGTGTCATCTCTTCTGAATTAACTCTTCTGAACGGTAACAGTGCATCGGGAGGAGGAGAAGAAAATGCTCAGGTAACAATTCCAGTCATTAAGATAATCATCACTCTTGGTGTCTTCTTCAGTTTATGAGGCACATACCAGCGTCTTTTGTTATATTGACCGTTATAAAATTTCCATTACGAAAGGCAGATAGATGGTTTCAGCAAATTTGTTTTGCTATGTGCGTATTCCAGGTGAAACTACAAGGCAACAGTATGATGATTATGAACATGCGGAATCCTGGGGAAATGATAATGCGTATGATGATGGCCCATTTGATAATGGAAACGATCAAAGTGATGCAGAGGATATCAACTCTTTAATCTCTCAGCCACGCCAGGTACGAATATTGATCTGCATATGGTTATGGCGTTACGATCATTTCAAAAGGCCTGTACCTATCTATGGTTAGCAAGGAAAACATTGTTGTAATTGTCCTGCACAATTCATGCTTTAGGTCAACAAAATTGAGGTCCAATACGATAAAGCTTCAAAACAAGTTGATGTGCAAGTCCTAAAGGAAACTCTTTGGGAGTGTCTTCAGGAACCTCCTCAACCACCAATTCAGGTTTAATTAATATAAACACAGCTCCTGCTTTCTGCTTCTATTATCCTAAAACTCTCTGAGACATACTTGTAGTTCACATCAGCCATGTTTTGTCAACATACAATCTAGACTCCGCACACATACATATACCTGTTTAGTGTACCTTTTATAGTTCCATGGCCTGACTTGAGGATAGCATATTCTTCCTCGTCTTTTCCTGCCCAGTTCTGTGATGATATTGACAGATTCTGATTCTTGCAGGATGAGGAACACCAACAAGAACCACTTGAGAGTCGATCTTTCAAAGAGCTATTGGCTAGCTTTCCAGATGATTGCCAAGCGGCTGGGAGCACCCAAGACATCTCACCACATCTATGTTTCATCTGCTTGCTGCATTTGGCGAATGAGCACAATCTCAGCCTCACTGGCTCTCGAGACCTGAACGACCTTACAATACACCTTGCCTGAAAGAAAAGTGAAGCGCGACCAAGAAGAGAAGCCCAGTGTTTTATGTTGCTACGCCTGATAAGTTTTATGTTGTAGTTCAATGTACTGACTTGATTTGTAATAACGCTGTTCAAAATCCATTAATCCTTTGTTGTTTTGGTACAATGTTTCATTTCATCTGATTGATGATTTATCTCCATCAGAAAACTAAAAAAAGACAATAGTATATATCAAATTCACAGTTACACTGAACCTGAAACGCTTTTTCGTGTGATAAGGTAACAAAAACTTAGGTGCGTCTCTAAGAAACCTGAACACTGCTTTTGGATTTAACAGTTGACTTGGTGGCTCCATCTTTCCATCCTTTTTGACGAGCTCTCAGTTCCCATGTAGAAGTCAGCTTCTTCTGCTCCACAAGTGCTTTTTCCGCCTTCTCTCTTGCTTCTTCACAAGTCTCCATACCTGAGTTGCACTTGTCTGCCTCCTTTTGATAAGATGAAGTTATCTTCTTGGCCTCTAGCAGACCCGTGTCTACTCGTTTGTGCTTCTCCATCGATTCTGCTTCACGCTGCTTCAGTTCCTCTGTTAAGAGTTCGGCGTAGTTCTTCTCTGTGTCTTCGTTCACCTCTGGATCATGCTTCGCACAATCTGCACATCAAAAGACAAAGATGTTCACTCGTTTACCAAAAACATAGACAAGAATGTATCCAATGGTAATGATGATTACAGAAAGTGACCGAAAACTCACCACCGAAAGATCCATTGCTGAGTCCTGCAGGAAAGTAAAACAAGTAAAAAGGATTAAGCGTTTTGTTTTTGTACCATTGAAAGAGAAAGTTTAAATGGCATGTCCAGGGAAGTAGACAAGGTAAATTGAGAACTCTGTATATAGTAAACACTAAACAAGCAACGATCACAAGGCCTTGTGAACAACATATCTCTCAACCTCCATGAATTCATTAGACTGAATCATATAAACAAGCAAGTATAGCCTCAGATATCATAAAACTGATCATTGATTACTCATCGACTCGATGAATTGGAGAGAAACCATGAAAAATCTATGCATAATCTCACGAGGTAAAAGCTCACTGACACAATCCTAGTAGATCTACACAGTTAAACGTAGTTTTCACAATACTCTATCTGCAGAGAGATCCTAATCAAGCTGAAACATGCGATCTGGGTAACTCGAGCACCAGAAGAAACATAACTTAATCAAACTAGTTACTCATTCCTCCTTTTCTCAGCGAAAATCAGCAAACTTTACATCCGATCTAGCAAGATCCAATCAAGGGCAACACAAAAAAACGAAAACTTGGTGTGTTTTTTTACCTTTGGGGATGATGAGAAGAGGCAGCGAAGAGCAGTCGCAGACGCAAGGAGAGCAAGAAGACGCCGAAGCGACCAAGGCTTCGGTGAGGTGCCAGTAGAGCGGTGGACCAAGTATGTAACCAATCATGCTAAGCGCCAGCAAAGCCAGTCCGACTTTTAGCGCCGCCGTGTGCTTCGCCATACGAGATCCGGGCGTTCTGGGTTTTCCACAAAGATTCGAAATTCGAGCTGGGATTTGCTCGATTTTAGCTCTTGCAGTGTGGAAAATTGGATTCGAGACTCTTATTGACTAATATGGCACTCGTTTTTTTTTTGTCGGTGGCGTTTAATACAAATGATTCAACGTGTGTGTGTGTGTAACGGCGTCTTCATCGCTTGGATTTAGCCATTAAACAGCTTTCACAATAAAAAAAAAAAATGAAACAAAGGAATAACCATAAGAAAATGCAGCTTCAGTTTATGATAAATGAGTGGGAATATTTAATTTCATTTTGTTGGAATAATTTTTTTATTTTTTGGTCAAAGAGATTTCATTAATTTATGGTGATGCTATGGTTTTGGTTTGAAATTTAATAACTAGTCGGTTATAAAATTTTATTTGGTTTTGCATATTTTGAGGAGGAGAAAAAAGAAGAGGCGGAAGAAGAAGTTTAAGGAAAACCGGGAGATGCGGTTGTTAAGAAAATGAAGCTTAAGGAGAAGTCAATTTTGTTGATTTTGTGGTAAGAAAGGCAAAAGAAAGATCTCTCTTTTTATTTTCTTTGAAAGGGAAGATAGTTTACCTATTCTTTGTTGTTGTTATTGTAATTTTGGGAATAATGTGGCTTAATTAGTTCTGTACTGAATATGTGGTTGAAGAAATAGGATAATGTCTTTTTCCCCCGAATTCTTGAAATCTCTTTATGAATGGGTTTTGTTTTCAAGGTTTAGCATTCTTCTAAAAAAAATTTCTTAAATCCAGCTCGACTCGTTAAAAATAGGGCGGCATACCCAATTAACTCGACTAACAGTTAAGTCGGCGCCGCCAATAGAAAGAATCCGACGATTGGGTTTAGTTCTCCGAAGAAAAAGGAAACTTACCTTTAAGGATGAGGAGGTCGGTCCGAAGAAAAAAGAAATCTTCCTTTCCCCCGAAAAGAAAAGAGATCGGTTTGCCGACTTATATCTATTATAAATAGATGACAACCCCGATCATTCGCAGGATCCGTAATTTTACTCTCGAGACCTAGGGCAAACTTAGCTTCCGGCTTAACTTTAGATCTCGATTTACCGTTTACAAGGTTTATGTCGGCGTTCTTATTCCGACGACCTAACCACCGTTGTATCATCTCCGAGCTCCGGCAAAGATTAATAAAGACTTACTCTTTTTCCCCCACAAACATCTATTCTATCTTTAGATCGAATATTAGTTCTTACAATTGGCGCCGACTGTGGAGAAGAGAGAGAACAAGTTCTTTGAAAAGCTAGAGAGCTCGAAGATGGTCGGAACATCACCACCAACGCATCCACCAGAACCGGAGATCAGAATCTTCCACAAAACACGACGGGAGTGCACAACATGCCTCCCGACGTGACAACCTTCATGCAGACCGTCATGGAGCGCCTGAACGAGATTCAGGCTCAACAGATCGCCTACCGCGACGAGATGGATAACCTGCGACGCCTTGGAACCCAAAAAAATCCAAGCACGCCGGGACTGCAGCAACCCGTCTTTCAAACTGTGTCGGGGGTCAAAAAGTGCTTTTCGGTGACACCCCAACCAACGAGCTACAAGGTCATCAAAAAGACGCAGCGGCTTCAAACGCCAGAGCAGCTCTGATCCGTCCACCGGTCCTCACAACTCCTGTCTCTGTACCAAACGTCCTGATGCCCAACACAGAAGTTACAGCGACGAAACTCATGTAGAAGCAGATCAGCGACATCAGGTCGCAAGTCCACCGAGCTATATCATCCGCTTCCGAGCTCAACAAGATGTTGCAGCTCATGCAGCAAACTCCTTTCGCCTCCAACATCACTAGCATCCTGCTCAGAGACCACGACAAGCTGAAGAATCNTGATAACATCACAGAGCCAATTTAAGGCTTTAAGCTGTTATCAAAGAAATGGTTCTTAAAGGAAAAAAAGGAGAAAAGTGTGAGACCAAACAAAAACCTGGAACAAAAGCAAAATGTTGTACACTCGAAGAGGCATCCCTTGCAGAGAGAAAACTGGAAGCCAGAGGTGTCGGTAGATTTTCACGACCTCCTGTAGAGATTGATTGAAATTCAAAGTGAGTATCACAAAGAGATAATAAAAAAAAAAAACAACAAAAGATGGTAAAATCTAGAAAAATATAGTCAATATAATCGGTTTAAAAAAGCCAAAACATATCAGCATTAGTCATATGCGAAACCAAAGTAGTTGGTACTTAACCTGCAACATCATGGTCACTGTAGAAGGAGAGTTCCATAGCAGCCGCGGCAAGATCTCAAAATTGTTCCTATGCTGCCATGTGAGAAAGGATAGACAAGTGATAATTTAAGTTTTTAACATTACAAAAAAAAACGTTATAAATAGTCCTCACCAACTAATATATAAGCATGTGACATTTCAAAATTAAATATTGAAGTTTTGAGTAAAATAGTTCTCAAAACTTCTCTTATGTGGGCACATCAGTGCCTTTCTGGTTAGATGTCGAAAATTCGCCTTTTGCAAATTCGTACTAATGAATGTATTTTGTTGTGACAAAAAAAGAGAGTAAAATAGTTCTCACTTGTCGACAACAAATACATAGTCAAATGAGGCTTATCTAAAGACATACTAAACAAAAGATCTAGAATACATATAAGATAGAAAAAACGCCAAATTTCGAAATTCCGGTTCTCCAAATTATGAAAAAAAAAATTTCCATATATGCGAGTCTTACTAAATAATTTTTTTATTACTTTCATTGGGGCCACAAATATGTTTGGCTATCATTTTCTAGCAATCGCGAATTTGGAAAAATATTTGCAAAGCATTGAATCTAGAGAAATATAGAATGGCAATACCATAGAAACTATACCATACAAACAAATCAAAATTTATAGCTACATGAGGTAATTATTGACCACACGCATTGTTATCTATCGAAACACGATAAGGAAACATAAAGATAAACAAAGAATAAGCAGAAGGATAAGATCTCAGCTTGTCATATCATGAAAAGCAGAAAATTTTGTGATATTATGATAAGAACAAATTGCGAGATCTCATTTAACATTAAGAAAAATTGCGAGATATCCTAAACCTCAAAAAATCGCGAAAGCCGATCCAACGATATAATCCCAAGAAATCGTATGTGTAGACAAATAAATGAGGAATAGCAATTGAATGTTTCTTATGATGAGAAAAAACGCTAAATCTCCTAAACCTAAAATTGCAAATACCGATCCAACGAGCTAATGCCGCTTATCTCAAATGTAGACAAATGAAAGCAGAATAAGAACTGAATGTTCTTATGATGAGAAAAATTGCGAGATCTCCTAAACCTAAATAAATTTCGAAAGTCAATCCAATGATATAATGTTGATAATCCTCAAATGGAGACGAGCAAAAGAGAAATAACAATTGAATGTTTCTTATGACAAGAAAGATCTCGAGATCTCCTATAATAAAGAAAAAATTCGCGAAAACCGATCTAGCGATATAATCCCGATAAATTGTCAAATGGATACAAACAAAAGAGAGAATGACAATTGAGTGTTTCTAATAGGCTCATGATCACAAGGAGGGCCAAATTGACTCACAAACAAGAAGATTCCATCTCAATCAACCAAATATAAGATGGATACAAACAAATGGTCGAATTTGGAGGCGAAAATGAGAGGTTAAGATAGTGATGATATCATATATTTTTCAATAATTTCCTTATGATCACACTAGAAACAACAAAACTTGGGGATAAATTCATTAACCTAGGCACCAAGAAACAAACGAGATCTCATAGATCTTCCTCAATCGGAAATAAAATCAGTCCTTTATCGGAAACTAATCAGTTCATCGGATTCAATAAGCCGAAAACATGTTCAACTAACGCAATTAAACAGAGATGCAACATAATAAATTAATAAAACTAAAATCATTTCAAAATTAGAGAAAAAGAGGGGGAAAGAAGTATTTTTTTGTGCTTACATTGGCGAGATTCTGTAGAGCGAGATTAGAGATGAACAGGACCTCATTATGAAGATCATTGATCCACATGAAAATCGTCTCTAGGTTCGGCTGAGATACGACGGTGGTGGCCAGAGCAGAAGATGAAGCGAAGGACCAAGTCGGCTTGAGTTTAGTGTAGTCCTCGTACAGAGAATCCGGTAGATTCGCCATTTTTCGCCGACGTGAATCAACCGGAGAAAGTTCTTTCACCGATTCTCTTTTGTTTTTTGTTTTTTTTCTCTCTGCCAATTAATTCTCTGAGTGTTGTGGCATTTGATGAGTGGGAGAAGAACTTATATAGAGGCTGTAAGTTGCACGCATGGCTTCGAAAATGTAATTGACAAATATACCCTCCAAAAGACTTTTTTTTTTGTTATTGTCTTAAAAAACAAAATCTACGTAAATAATAATTGGCAAAGTGCAAAAATAATAATACTTCCAAGGAAAGTCTATATGGAAAGAAAATTTATTTGTTTGTTTCTGTTGGATTTGGATTAAATATTTTCATTTCTTTCAACAAATGCATTCTGACCAGAAAAAAAGAATTTAATCTGCATTAACTTATCCTATCCACAGACATGTGTAAGGAGGTCTACTGAGAAATATATTACAGTGAGATAAAAATTTTAAATATGTAATTATGCTCATGGTTTGCCTGTTTACCCGGTTTAATATTGTGGTTTTGTATGTAATTATGTACTGTAGTAAATTATGTATTTTTTCCTCTGTATTATGAGTGAAATATAAACACTATTATTTATTAGTATTTCTTACAGCAAGTATTTATTTTGATTTAAATATTATATAATCAAATTTTATTATTAAACCCAGTTTTATTATATTAAAAAATGTGAAATTTAAAATAAAAAACAAAATTACCAAGTAGTCAAATCCATAAATTTGTTGACAAAAAGTCTATTAGCTACGGAATTATTTATATATATTGTATATATAGATATTGTTAGAATTTCATTTTTAATATATTAATTTATTTAATTATCATTAATTTTTCAAAGATATTAACTCTTAAATATAGAGAAATATATATATATATATATATAAAATTACCAAATAAAACATATTTTAAATAAAATTTTGGATGATTCATGAATAAAAAATAAATATTATTAGTAATAGGCTAATAGCACTAAAATAAATATTATTGGTCTACACTATTAATTTAGATAAGCTCTAGATACAAAGAAAATGAATATTGTTTAAAATAACGAGGCCTTATCTAAATTAATACTATAGATCAAATGGATATCTTACGAAATCACCCCAATGATGCTTTTGGTATCTAGGGACCGTAGACCCTACTAAGAAGTAACGAGACTAGTTTTCCCTTGGAAGTAGTCCATAATGGTTTCTCACTGATGGCTCGGTCTCCTCCGGGAGGAGGCTCAGGATTCCGACCATCTAGATCTCTACTATCCTAGAAATGATGCTGTAATGTCCCGAAGCAAACTTAAATTCCAAGAATTCATCGAAGAATCAACGAAATTTGAAACCAACATTTCAGGATCCCTGTCTGTGGAGATAACTTCCTTGCATGCCGCAACTGACTAGACCAATGTCTGAAACCTTTGATCCAAATGTACATTGGATTCCTTTCAGACCTGGCTTGCGGCCTTTTTGATATTAAATATTTTATCGGTCTTAAATTAACAAAAAGTCTTGTTAGCATAGTGCTGGTAAGCTTTGATTACAGTTTTGAAGGTAACATGTTCGAACTAATTATTTGGTTAAAAAAGAAATTTTTATTTGCATTCAGTATAAGTTAATGGGTCTTTAGACATTTTTTTAGCTTGTGGCCTTATTCTCAAGTTCGGCTTCCTTTATTGATAGTACTCTGCTAGCCATATGAAAGTGGTGAAGCTGAAGGGGAGCATTGAACATATGTGAGTGTATATGTAGTATCGACCTTTTTAAGTTTTTAAATAAATGAAAGTTTAGTTAGACATACTTAATTCGATTGAAGAACGAATTCTATTTGATATCGTTTATTTTTATAATTTTTCTTCATCTAATTCATGTTCTGTATCAACTAGTTTTGATATTGTTTTACAAATACAAAACGAAAATTTAAAATCCCGTCTTTAATATCGTTTTGTGAAGAGGTCTTTATTTTTGCCGGTTGATGTTTGTCATAACTTTTCATATGTATTCAACGCTTAAAACTGTTTCACGCTAGTTCAAAAAAAAAAAAAAAAAATTTAATAAACTGTTTCACATTAGTTAGTTTGGCAAAACATTTTTCACTCTTGATATAATCATGAAAAAAAAAACTAATTGCATAGATATCACTATCAATTGAATTAAGACAAAAAGCGCATTATCAATTAAGACAAAGTCATGATAAACTTGCGTAACAAACCCATATCGTCATACTAGTTTCTTACAGATAAAACAACAAATAAAACAGCTAAAAAGGCAGCTTTAGAAATAGTAGACAATGGGATACCATATTTTCCCTTCTCAAATAAACCTTTTAGAAATGGAAGGAACAACATAACCACCAAAACACATCCGCAAGCCTCTGCCAAACTCGAACCACCTCTTCCGTAGGAGCTATTATAACTCAACCGTTGCAGACCCATCGAAAACCCGGCTATAGCGGTTAAATTTACCAACAGAATAAATGTGCCGGGCAAGAAAGAAAGTGAGCCATCGAACTCAAATTTACCTGAATCTGAGTTTGGACCATCATCTTTTCTTTGAGATGGTCCATCTCCAGACTCTAACTTAGTCTTGGAGATAGTCTTTCTCGTGACTGTGAAGACCGTTTTTGAAATTCCAAGAAGCTTAAGTATGATATCAAGGATGCTAAACAACCAACTACCAGTGGATTTTATTCTCCCAAATGATTGGGAGGCATATCATGAATTTACGGAAAAACCAAGGCTCGTAAATTCCCATAGTGTGTCGAGGCAGTGCATCCCCACAAGTGTGACGATTATACCAAAACAAACTCCCTACAGCCACAAGCAAA